>JAYESA010000016.1:161745588-162345588 GCA_036927795.1 Iris macrosiphon | reverse complement strand
GATGGTGCTCCAATGTGAAGATGTTGCTTCACGAGATAAACATTTGCATGATGTCGTTGTCAATAGCACAAAAATGCTGATGTTGTTGGATTTACTGAGAGAGTTGCAAGCATGGTGATGGTGCTCTGATGTGTATCTACCAGATGTATTGTTATACATTACAAGGCAAGGAAGCAGCTATCAGAGGTGATACTAGAAAAACATAATAGGTTATGACTCGGGTTGGATTGAACATAGGAACCCGTCTATTCAGAGGCATGAAACTGAACATGGTAGACTAAGAAACACATGACGTAAGATATGTTATCAGAGATTGCAATATTGGACATGATAGCATTGGGGGTCGAGATTGGATTTGACCAAGGAACCCGCATGTTCGAAGGCTTAATATTAACATGACAAACTAAGAAGCATCATGTTCTGAATCGTGATTCAAAGGTTTAATGTTAACATGACAATGTTCTGACTCGAGGTTCTGATTTGGTTTGAGAACCCGCCCATTTAGAAGTTACATAATAGGCTAAAGAAGTATCAAACTAAAAATCGATTGTTCAGAGGTCATATTGGGAAACATGATAGCGTTATTAGAGGTCATACTAGGAAAACATGATAGTTTGAAAGACCACTACTAGAGGTGATACTAGGAAACATAGTATGTTCAAGATTTGTGCAATATAAGAGGTTTAATGTTAATATGACAATAGGATATCCCTAACCCTATATCCCTAACCCTGGTGGAGATTAAAGAGAGATCTGCAGGGAATAAAACAAGGGATGTCAGATGTAATCATTAATGTGGCGAAATTGTAAAACTCTACCGAGGATCATCAGAAGTTCACCAGGGATCAACTACTTCTGATGACTTGTTAGAGATCAAAAACACAGTAGTGTCAATATGTCAGAGATATGTGATAAGATCGAAAAGACCCTGCTATGAATAAGTGAACATTCACCAGGGATCAGCTGGTTGTGGTGAATCTTTTGTGGTGATCAGAGGTACAATGTGCTAGTTGATCAGGGAATTTGAAGGTGGATTTGCTATCCATAATGTACCCGTGACAAGACACAAACAACAAATGTGGAAAGTCCTAAGTGAGAAATGAATATAAAAGGTAATCGTTAACGTGATAGGGTTGAAAACTCTGCTGGAAAGATGAATTTGTCAGAGATAATCATTAACATGATAAAGAATATTTCTAAATCAATTGAGGGATAGGAACGGACTATCATAGGTAATTGTTAACATGATAAAAGGAATCCAATGGGATTAATTGATCGTTGGAGTGGCGAGTTTGAGAACTTCGATGGAAAAGTCGGTGGCATTACTGAGGATGAAGTACTTCTGGTAAACTAAGCAAATTTAACGTAACGAATGAGCATCGTCAAAGGTAAAATTAACGTAACGGGATATGATTGTTGGTGGTCAGCTAGGGAAATTGATGATGAGATATGGACTTTTGCGGTCGTTGCTCTCTTGTGGAATCTATTTGATTTGACGATGACTCGAACAAATTAAGGAGTCCTGAGTAGGTAGCAGTTTATAAGGAGCTCATGACTTAGTGGTTCAGAGGTAATCATTAACATTACCATATGTCGTAAGATTGAGACTAGCACACTCCAACCCCCTATATGCATGACCATAATTTCCTTGTATGTGGAGTAGGTAGTACTCATATCCTTCACTAGACTACAGGGCTAAAGATTGTAATCAGACATTTTCCACATCAAAGATGGCAAAGTTGTCCTCCTCTGAATTTTAATATGTTCGCGCTCATAGTGCTGCAGATACCGAGGATATCTAGCTTTTCAATCAACTACTCGATGGTCTCTACTTGTTGGGTGAGCTAGTCCCAAGTATTTGTTACTTCCAGTTGATCGAGGAAATTGTTCCTACATGTTTGCAGCAACATGGAAAAATGCATGTCGTTGTTGCATCGAAGCAAAATGTTGCATAATCTCTTATGAAGTCCTTGACATGTTCTCCTTCCATTGGCACTGTGGAAAGGAGTTTAGCCATGATCATTGTCCTCGTAGAATCTTGGGAGGAACTGCATCTCAAAGTTTTGCCAGGACGTCTGAGCCTACAGGAAGACTTTTGAACTAGTCGAAGGCAGTTTTTGAGAGTGTCGATGAACAAGTAGAGTATCGTGGATGACAGCTTCAACAGCAGTGTTACGAAAAGGAAACTACAAAAGGCACTTGCAATATTGGTGTCGTAGAAGACATAAGTCACAACAATGATGGAATTAGCATAGCATTGTGGAGGGCTACTGAAGCTTCAGAATAAATGTTTGAATTGGCTCCTCAAAGCACTCCAATAGCAATGTAATATCGTGGAAAGTCACAGCAGTTACAGATTTAGTGTCGTGGAGGGCTGCTGAAGCTTCAGAAGAAGCGTTTGAACTGGCTCTGTGGAGTACTCCAATGATAACTTCGACTGATAACTTTCATGGAAGCTTGCAATGTCAAGAAGTGACTAAGGCCATTAGTCTTAGAAAAGACTTGTGCAACATCAGTGTCACGCCCCAGTCCCAAAATACCGAGGGACCGGACGCGTGGCAATGGCCAGCAGTACGCACTGATGGACAAACCCAATTTAATGGATCCATCGGGGCATACTTAAGCTGTAATACAACAATAAGTAGGTCCAATGGTACAAGTCACAGTCTATACTAATCTCATCCACAACAGATAATCACAGATCAAATGCCAGAATAAATGCAAATAGAAATAAACTAACAATCTCAATAAAGGTGTCTCGAAGAACAATCCGAGAACAAGTCTGGTACATTAATGAAATAGACTGGAAATAAAATAACTAGAAACAGAATAAATGAGTATCTCACGCCAATACTCAAGAGAAGTCCTCTGGTATGATCTCGTCCTCAGATCCTGGTTCTGCTCCTGTTCCTGCTTCTGCTCCTGATGATGCTCCTGTACTGTATAACTCTAGGTGGATCTCCTCTGCTAATCCTGGGGACAAAGTCCGGTATCCAGGTCCTCAGGGGACATAACAAGGTACAGAAATTGACATGCCAAAATGCAGTGTAATAGTAAATGAGATAAATAGGATAAACTATATAACCATCTATGTGAAATGCAAGATGAGAGCATCACGAGTACTCAGGATGAGCCACTACAAGCTCTGTGTCGGGAAGCCGGTAGCAGTAATAATGAGTAATGGGCCAAGCTCGGGCTTCAGAGTCTTGTGCCTCACAATAATAGGGGTTTATATATATAATCAGCATGTAGCCTGTGTGTCTCTCCCCACCCAATGTAATCACACGTCTCATGTCCACGATGCCTCATGTCCATGTCACGCACAATCGTCTCTAATGCAGTAAGTCATAATAAGATCTAAGAATATAATTTCTATGTCCTGTAACCTGTATCCTATACAGAATCACCATGAATATCTCAGAAAGATCCTGTCTCATGAATAGTGTCAAGTGTCCTGGGTTATAGGGTACTTGATAAGACAAGTACGAGAATGTAAAGGGGTCAAGAATGTCCATCTTTAGATGACATACACAACATCGCGTACGATGTTGGCACCCGACTAATAATCGGACGCTGAGTAAGTCACACGGCCCTAGGTTAAGCATGCACAATGATATAATTAAAGCAAGGAAATATGCAACAAGAACTGTAAAGTTGGCAAGGTATACTTGTCCACTGATATATAAACAAGTCAAGGAAATAAGTAGCAAGCTGCAGGGTTTGGCAAGGTACACTTGCCTGTGGTTCTGGCTCCAACTGTAGCTCTGGTCTCAGTGTGATTTGCAGGTACTACTCCGGTTGCTGAAATAAACATCACCATTAGATTCAAAAAATATCAAATAGCTAGAAACGTCTGTCCTTAAGTCCAATTTGGACACAGGGGCAAAAATAACATTTCCGGATCAAAGCGGCATGTGGGCCACCTTGCACCGAAAAGCGTGTCAGGGTCAAAGATCTCCAAATTCGTCAAACTTAGTGTCAACAAGTCAGGAACGATGATACGAACCCAACGGAACTTCCAGAATTGAATTTCGATGAGCCGATCACAAAATTACCCGTCAAGTGGAGCTTATGGGGCCCACGATACGCAATTTTGTCCACGTTCTCAGAATCGAACCAAACTTGGGTCTCAGGACCAGCGTATTGCTACGAGTCCGATGGCGCAAGTTTCGTCTCCATCCGACGTGTGTACACAAAGTTACAGCGTGTTCCAGAACGGACGGATACGGGGCGTTGTCGGCGGATACGCGTTGATTCCGGTGTGCACGCACATCCAAATCAACTTCTACAAAATTTCACACGTCCGTATCAACGTCGCGCACATTTCGGTAAAGACCGCGTGCGACCAAGTCGTCCCGTTTGGCGGGACGCACTCAGTTCCGGGGTGAAACAGGGCATTGTTTTTCCTGTTTTTGGATCGCGGTTTGCGATCACCACAGGACGCGATGCACCGAGCGGTTTGCACGGGCACCGAGGGGGTCACACAGCCTACGCGTCATAACTGACGGAACAGAAAACGGGGTAGCGAGGAGAGAGAAACGGGTACCTGAACACGGTTTCGTGAAGACCTATTTCTCGTGTCCTGGTCCTGTGTCCATGTCCTGTGTTGCGTCCTGGTCGGCCGTGTCCGGGTCAGATCTGGGGTTCAAGCTTGCCGGAGTTGGCTGGGCTCGCCGGAGAGTTGCTGCTGGCTGGGGCGGCTCGTCGAGGGGCTGGGCGGCTCGTTGGAGGCTGGCGACGAGGCGGGTGTGTCACGCCCCGATTCCGTGGAATCGATAGTCGTCCCCCGGGCGTGACCGCCGTGCGGGCCTAGGTTGCGCACCGCACAAGGCTAAGTATTTTGTTTTGCATAGCGAGCACATATTCAGAGTACGCAGATAATTGAAACACATATTGAAACATGGAAAAGTTCTCTTTTATTGATAATATGAACATCTATTACAAACTCCTTGAACTGAGTCATAAGGATTGCCTCTATGGGCTTACAAAAGTGTTGACACAAAATGAGATAGCAGTCCTGTACATTACATCCTTACTAAACTCAAAATATAAGACCTTATGTCGGAACGACTGCTTTGCCACGAAGCTGCATGGTTGTTTGGTGGCTAGCTTCTTCTTCAAAACGCTTCTTCTTCAAATGCTTCAAAAGGTGGCACGGTCGAGGCGTGCCTACAGCTGGACTGGATTGGGGGTTTGTCTCCTGCTCCTCGCTTGGTTCTCCTAGCGCGGGGAACATGTTTCAACGAGGGTCAGTACATCAAAACGTACTGGTGAAGGCAAGCTAACCCAACTATACCAATCAACACGTTGTTTTAATGAAGCATGCATATTTATTGTGGGTTTCTATCTTGCCTTAGTTCATTTTACAGCAAGACATATATATAGAATCATTGAAATAACCCGCCACCGTTCGGTGATATTTACCTGCCCGTCTGAACCACCTGCATAATACTTACCTTGTCTTCCCTGCCAAGAAGACACAAGTTAGTAGCAACAGGTTTAAATATACGAGGGGATCACTGGCACGTTGTCATAATGGACGGGCTAGTCTCGATACGGAGTGCCGTGCGACGCATAGATCAGGACTTCCCAAGGCATTCCGTCCTATAGCAGGCGACTATCATGAGTTCCATCCGGATCGGACCGGTGCCAGTGCCCCATCAACCGTCCGCAGGAACTAAGACCTTGTGCACAAGTTGTCCGTGATCAACGCAGTACACTAAGTTAGCAATCGAGGCAAATCAGGGCATATCAGGAGCAGGGCAGTACAGGGCAAGAATCACTTTTGCAAAGCCTATCTGTTCGGTTTATGGCATTTGAGAAGAGTTCTATACATAGCACAAATTGTAAACTCCCTCGACCAGATTTCAGTAAATTAGGATTAGTTTAGACTAATTAGAATTATGGCAACTTTTTAAAATTTTATTTATTATATATTCTGCTGATTGTGCACCTGTCTGTTACACAATTAATTAGGGCATTCCACTAGTTGTTAAACCCTAAACAAATTTCACATACCTGCCCTAGACTTGTTAGACTACTTTTTCTGTATTTTGTGCAACTTCCAGAAACCTCGTTTGGTGCTTCGTTTTAGTCGTACAAATATCGTTATAAGCGTACGTATTTATTTCCTATTTAATTTTCTGCTCTTTACCCATCTCTGTACCCTTAGAGATTTGAGGACCAGTAGGCACCTGTTTTGCCCAAACAAAAATACGATAATATTCTAGACTGAATATACTACAATTAGTGTATTGACACCGTAGAGAAATTATGACCCTAATAGCCTCTAAATAATTAGTGAACACCGTGCGCAGTATTTATTAAATAATAAATACGGTGACCCGTAGCACCTACAGAATCAGACCCTGCACCTGCCCAGAATCACCCCACACTGTACAAAATATTTTTCCCCAGCTATTTCCCCCATTTTTGTACAATTTAGAATTTCGGGAGATCAGTATTTAAAATCAGGTAAATTACAAAATTACGCAAAATACCAAATTCATGTATTTATGTAATTATTGAAAAGTTAGGGGTCTTTATGCAAAATTGCATGCTAGGTGGCCAAATTCTATTGGCTAGACCATAGGTGTATGGGACCCACCCAAAACACCCAGAAAAATCCTGTAGAAATATCCCAAAAACCTAAATTACCAAATTACCCTCAAACTTTCCCAAAATTACGAGAATGCCATTAGGCCTAAACCTATATAAACCCTAGCACTCCCCTCCATTCCAACACATCCCACCACCACCACGGCCACCCTCCGCCCACCGGACCACCGCCGAACCCGTCGCCACTCCCCTCCCCTTCCCTCCGACCACTGCCACCCGCCTGAGCCACCCTCCTCCGCCGGCCACAGCCTCCACAACCACCCCACTCCCTCACTGCCACCCACAGCCATCACCACCCGAACCACCCCCTGCGCCACCCTCCGCCACCGTGCTCTGCCACCACCCTCACCAATCGCCTCGCCGTCCTCCCCTCCACCGGACCACCAACCCTCACCGCCCCACGACGACTCCTCCGCCGGCCAGAACCCCCGCAACACCCTCGGCCACCCCCAACCCTAACCTACCCTCTCTACTCTGGCCGCCCCTAGCCGCCACCACCACCACCGTCGAGGACCTCCGCCACCACCACCAACCTGACCGCCACCCCCCCTCTCCCGAACCCGCCGCCTGCCCGGCCACCTCCGCCGCTCCTCCGCCGGCCAGAGCCCCCGCAAGCTGCTGCTGCTGCTGCCAGTAGCCACTGCTGCTGTTGCTGCTCCTCCGGCCGACTCCGCCGCCGTTCACCCGCCGGCGACCAACCGTGGGCCCCCCTGCCACCTGTAAGGTATAATATACCTATACTATACAAAATACATAAATAATCCCTAAATACATGTCTATGTGTATATATATATATGAATATATGTATATAAATTATATATATATATATATATATATATATATATATATTAATATATATATATATATATATATATATATATTAATATATAGTAATATATGTAATATTATATAATATAATACTGTAATTATACAGTATATATATTGTATTTATATTTTCAGCATTTGTTTATATAAATAATGTATTTATATGTATAATTATATATATATATATTTACAGTATATTATACTGTATATATATTTATATATATCTATATACATTCTATACATATATATATTTATATATGTATATATGTATATGTATATCTATATATGTATATTTATATACTATATTATATTATGCAAATTACTAAATAGGTATCTATGTACTTATTTTTATTATTATTATATATATATATTTATATGATATGTATATATAATATGCTATTATATAATTACTATACTATGCATTTTTCCTTTCTTTTATTTTTCTGCATTTATTTCCTGCACTTATATTATATATATATATATATATATATATATATATATATATATATATATATATATATATATATATATATATATATATATCTACATATATAAATTATCTATATGTATATATATATTAATATCCAGCTGAATAATACAGCTTAATTATATACATTATATTTCAATTCTTGCAATGTCATTTTAATTTATTACATAAAATTATATATTGTGCTGGATATTACAGCCTATCTATATATATATATATATTTACAATTATTAACAGTGGTCACATATAGACCCTGATAAATATTTATATTATATTTGCTGAATAGTACAATATTTATATATGTATTAAATTTCTGTACTGTCATTTTAATTTACCTATATACTTATATATCAGTGGATATACCCTGATTATTATATTATTATAAATCAGAGGATACACCCTGATAATATTATATTATATTATTATATAGATAGCAGTGGATATACCCTGCTACTATTTACTGTATTTTTTCTGTTCTTTATATACTATATATACTGCTATATATATATATATATATATATATATATATATATATATATATATACTTTATATTGCAACCATAATATTTACGAACCCTGTCTATTTTAACAGAAACCAACTACAGCACAGCCAGTGACCCTCTGTCACCAGCAACCTCAAATCTGACTGTGAGATCAGGTTATCAACACTATCAGGGAGTAGGCAAGTATACCTTGCCAAGTTAATGTTTAAATTCAATTGTTGATATCTGCTTTGTTCCTGAATTGCATATACCATGATTACCTGAGACTGCCTTGGGTACAGTCAGCTGATATGATTGACAATTTACAGACTCACCAACAACTGAGAGAGTATTCTAATATTCTCCTAGACCCTATCACGGGAACACGCAACATGGTTGCCATGCATATTGGGTTGCGAGCTGCGTATTTGATTAGCTACCAATACGTGTGACCCGTATCACGGATTAGAATAATTCAGGAAAAATATGACTTGGCATTTAGTTTCATTGGGATGGGAAAGATAACTAGTAGACGTATGGGACACCCCCTCCATAAATGTTCTATACCTTCGCACCATGCTCCTTGGAGATGGTCGATTGCAGAGTTCCCTTGAACAGGGGCATATGTGGCATATACTAGTCAGTCACTATGGATTGGTGAATTACGTCAGCATATGTCTAGCCACACATTCCCATGCGTACTACAAGGTCTTTACTTGCATTTCACTTAGAATGGTTAGCACCCTGTATTTATTTTATTTCTTTATTCAGTATTTACATTACATTGCATGTCATTTTTCTGTATCTTGTTACGTCCCACTGAGGACCTGGTTCCCTGCCAGATCTAGATGAGGCTTTCTACCCCACTGTGTACGGGCCTGATCAGGAGGCTAGATGTGTTACCGAGGAGGAGCTCGAGGAGACACCCTCAGAGTATGCTTGACCCTAGAGGCCTGTCACCTGGAGATGGAGATGTTTTGATCAGATAGACACTACTTAGTCTATCTGATTTTTCTGCGCTATTATCAGTTTTTGTAGTAGGCTTGTAATCTCACCAGTTGTGTACTGTATCAGACTCAGTTTTATATATATTCAGCACTTGCTTTTCTGACATTTGTCGTGGATGAGATAGATTTGCCTGTGTTGTTCATGTAGTATCTTAGGACAGCGTAGCACGTCCCTATGGGTCTATTCAAAATGGATTAAGCCCTTAGTGACGTGTCAGCTGGCCAGTGACACGTGGCCTAGTTCCTGACATTTTGGAACTGGGGCGTGACACAGTTTTAGTGGTGGCCCATGCAGGTCAAGTTTTAATTGCTAGTGGTATGATGACATGCCCAGCAATACCTGCAATAGGATAGGAATATTAAGTCTCATCCACACTGACACCATCTTTACAATTTTTATTATTGCATCTTGCTTGATTATCATTATTTATCTCCTTTGTGTTTTCTAATTATCCTATTTTCCTCAGAAATATGGACATACCCGGGAAACTTGCGAATAATGGGGCTGACCAAGCAACAGACCCTTCGTCAAGTGCCCAAGAAACTTCGTCCAATCACCAGAATTCTGGCCAGGAGACGACACCAACACCACATGCAGAGACACCTTTGTCTCCACCTCCAGCCTTGCCTATCCTGATGCCACAACTGGAGGGTCAACCTCAAATGTTGCAGTTTCTCCAGACTATATTGCAGAACCAGTGGCAATAAACTAAGGCCCTGAGACAGTCTCAGTGGCAGCAAACTGAAGCTTTGCGACAGACGTTAATGACGGCTTTGGAGAGAACTACTACTCCGACACCAGCACCTGTCCAACCAGCGGGCACAGTTCGAGGCTTCCGTCAAATGAGCACGAGAGATTTCAAAGGCAACGAGACTCCTGAGGAGATCTCCGATTGGATCTCCAACACCAAAATGCTGCTAGAAGGATCGCAACTCACCCCCGACCTATGGATGACCGCTGTGAGGGGCCAACTTCTTGGCAACGCCCATCACTGGTAGGAATCCATAGAGCGCAGCGTCGGCAAAGACCAAACTTGGCAACAATTCTTGGAGTATTTTAACGCCAAGTACTTTCCAGCGACAGTCCAGAATGCCCTATACTCCCAGTTCCTGCACCTGGAGCAAGGAAACATGACGGTAGATGCCTACGACACGGAGTTTAGCAGACTAAGTCGTTTCGGTGCTGATCTGATTCCGAACGAGCTGAAGAAGGCTAAAAGATTCCACCATGGCCTTAACTACGAGCTCCAGAGGTACACAACAATGCAGTCAAGAATCTCCTACAATGAGGTTCTTACCGAAGCCAGGGAACAAGAAGCAATTGGCCGAGGAGCAAGGCGCTCAAATTCAACCTTCCCGGCCAAGAATCAGCAAGGAGCAGGAGGACCTATACGTCGTCCCCAATATCAGACTCAGCAGACGACGGGGCCTTACCAAAAGAAGGAGCTCCCGACTTGTCACTTTTGTGGCAAGAAGGGGCATTTTGCCAATGACTGTAGAAAGAAGCTGGGATTATGCCTGCTATGTGGAGCTAAAAATCATATGGCCAAAGACTGCCCACAACGCAGAGATGCAGCACCTCAACAAGGGCAGAAGCCAGGAGCACAAGCTCAGAAGATGCTTCCCTCCACATCAGGAGGGTATCAGAGAGGAGCACCTCTGCCTACTCAGGAGACCCAGTTCAAGGCCAGACAACAAGCCGGAGGACAAAGGCAGGGACAAGCCTTTGCGTTAGCTGCCGTTGCAGAAGAACCTGAAGGGAAAACTATAACAGGTACCATTTTAGTTGCATCATTACCTGCAACTGTATTATTCGATTCTGGGGCTACTTTGTCTTTCATGTCCAGTAGTTTCATAGCCATGCACAAGCTATCCACTTCCCCGCTACCCAAGTGTTGGAAAATACTTACTGGAGGAGGTATTGTTCCAGTTACCAACATTATCGAAACCTGTCCGGTAGTTGTTTGTAGTAGAGGACTAAGAGCGCGATTTTTGGTACTTCCAATGCCAAATTTTGATGTTGTCTTAGGCATGGACTGGCTAAGCCAGAATAATACTGTCCTAGACTGCCGAAAGGGTAGTGTTATCTTTAGACCTCCAGATCACCCAGAGTTCGAATATGTCCGAGGAACCATCGAGCAAGGAGTAGGCCAGACTCCTAGAGCTTACATGGCGATGGAGACAGCACTTCCCTCAATTGTAGCAGAGTTCGAGGACGTATTTCCAGAAGAATTGCCAGGCCTACCGCCTGACAGAGAAGTGGAGTTCATTATTGAGCTGATACCCGGAGCTGCACCAGTATCCTCCAATGTATACCGACTGGCGAAGAAGGAGCTTGACGAGCTGAAGCTTCAACTGGAGGAATTACAGATCAAGGGATTTGTTCGTCCTAGTGCATCACCCTGGAGAGCACCAGTGTTGTTTGTACCAAAGAAGGACGGAACATATCGTATGTGCATTGATTACAGAGCCCTCAATGCTCTGACAATCAAAAACAAGTCCCCCTTGCCGAGAATTGACGACCTGTTCGATCAACTAACAGGAGCCGTGGTATTCTCAAAGATAGACTTGAGATCAGGCTATCATCAGGTCAAGGTACGGAGGGAAGATATTCCTAAGACAGCATTCAGGACTCGTTATGGTCATTACGAGTTCCTGGTGATGCCATTTGGACTAACTAATGCACCTGCCGTATTCATGAACCTGATGAACAGAGTCTTCCACCAATATCTGGACCAGTTCATGGTAGTCTTCATCGACGACATTCTCGTGTATTCAAGGAGCCACGAGGAGCATGAAGAGCACTTAAGGTTGGTATTAGAGACGCTGAGACGGGAGAGCCTTTTTGCTAAGATGAGCAAGTGTGAATTCTTTCTTGATCGTGTCGCTTTTCTTGGACACGTGATCACAGGAGAAGGCATCTCGGTAGACCCAGCAAAGATCTCATCTGTCGAGACGTGGCCAACCCCGACCAACGTCTCAGAGGTGAGAAGCTTTCTAGGACTTGCCGGATATTACCGGCGATTCGTAGAAAATTTTGCAAGAATCGCGGAGCCGATTACTCGTCTTACCCGAAAGGAGCAGGAGTTCATATGGACTGAAGGTTGCCAGACAGCTTTTGATGACTTGAAGAAGAGTCTGACTACAGCTCCCATCTTGACTATACCATCTGGATCCGGAGGTTTCGTCATATATAGCGATGCATCCGGAAAAGGATTTGGTTGTGTCTTAATGCAACATGGGAAGGTTGTAGCTTATGCCTCAAGACAGTTGAGGACTCATGAGAAGAATTACCCCACTCACGACCTGGAGCTTGCCGCAGTCATCTTCGCCCTGAAGCTATGGAGACACTATCTATATGGCGAACGAGTGGAGATATTCACCGATCATAAAAGTCTGAAGTACGTCTATACCCAGAAGGACCTAAATCTGAGACAAAGACGATGGCTCGAAGTGATGGCGGATTTCGAAATTGATCTACAATACCATCCAGGGAAAGCTAATGTGGTGGCAGATGCTCTAAGCAGAAGACCCTCGGCATTCTTTATGATCACCCAACCAGGTCTTCTGAGAGATCTAGAAAATTTGGGAATAGAGGTCATTATGCCAGGACTTGACGGCCAATTATCAAACTATCAGCTGCAATCAACCTTGGTAGAAAGAATCAAAGCTGCTCTACCAACAGATGCAAGATTTCAGAGGCTTCGACAAAGAACAGAGGCTGGAATTCAGACAGGATGTCGCATACACGAAGATGGGACTCTAAGATGTGGTGATCGTCTTTATGTTCCAAATGGAGAACTTCGTAATGAGCTTATGTCAGAAGCTCATAGTTCAACATACTCTATACATCCAGGAGGCACAAAGATGTACAGAGATCTGCGACAATATTTCTGGTGGCATGGAATGAAGCGGAAAATAGCACGCTTTGTGGCCAAATGCCTGGTGTGTCAGCAAGTCAAGGCTGAGCATCAGAGATCTGCCGGTCTACTTCAATCCCTCCCAATACCTGAGTGGAAATGGGAACACATTACGATGGACTTTGTTACAAGCTTCCCAAGAAGTCCTAGTGGTCGTAATGCTGTATGGGTAATCGTAGATAGACTCACAAAGGCTGCTCATTTCCTACCTTTTAGAGTTGGACAATCTACAGAAGTCTTGGCGGACATGTACATGAAGGAGATAGTGCGTCTGCATGGAGTGCCAGTCAGCATAGTATCTGACAGAGATACGAGATTTACATCTTACTTCTGGCGAAGTATGCAAGAAAGTCTTGGTACCCGCCTCAAGTTCAGCACCTCGTATCACCCACAAACAGATGGCCAATCAGAACGCACCATCCAGACACTTGAAGATATGCTGAGAGCCTGCATGCTTGATTTCAGCGGATCATGGGAAGATCATCTACACCTGGTGGAATTTTCCTATAACAACAGCTATCAAACGAGCATTCAAATGGCTCCCTTTGAAGCTTTGTATGGAAGGAAATGTCGTTCCCCAGTATGCTGGAGCGATGTTGGCGAGAGACAGATCTTGGGACCAGAACTGATTATTCGTACGGTGGAGAAAGTAAAGAAGATCCAGGGACACCTACGAGCTGCACAAGACAGGCAGAAGCACTGGGCCAACATTCATCGCCGACCTCTAGAGTTCCAAGTAGGGGAGCATGTGTTCTTGAAGATCTCACCTACTCGAGGAACTATCAGATTTGGAGGAAGAGGGAAGCTAAGTCCAAGGTACATCGGACCCTTCGATGTGTTAGATCGCGTCGGAGAAGTTGCTTACAGGCTAGCTCTACCTCAGACCTTGGAAGGAGTACATGACGTCTTTCACGTATCTCAGCTGAGGAGGTACATTCCAGACCCGAGTCATGTGCTGGACTATTCAGAGATCACCATCGGGCCAAGTTTATCATATCAGGAGGAGCCTGTAGAAATCCTGGACCGAAGCGAGAAAGTGTTGCGAGGCCAGACTATTCCTCTCGTTCGTGTTGCATGGAGACATCATGCACCAGGTGAATCCACCTGGGAACGAGAAGAGGATATTCGTCAGCGTTATCCCCATCTATTTTAAAACCAGGGTATGTCCAATATTTTAAACTCAATCTCTCTTAATCATCATATGTCCTTAATGAATTTTTCATTCTCATTATATGTGTATTTTTATTTCGAGGACGAAATATTCTAAGGAGTGTAGATTGTAAACTCCTTCGACCAGATTTCAGTAAATTAGGATTAGTTTAGACTAATTAGAATTATGGCAACTTTTTAAAAATTTATTTATTATATATTTTGCTGATTGTGCACCTGTCTGTTACACAATTAATTAGGGCATTCCATTAGTTGTTAAACCCTAAACAAATTTCACATACCTGCCCTAGACTTGTTAGACTACTTTTTCTGTATTTTGTGCAACTTCCAGAAACCTCGTTTGGTGCTTCGTTTTAGTCGTACAAATATCGTTACAAACGTACGTATTTATTTCCTATTTAATTTTTTGCTCTTTACCCATCTCTGTACCCTTAGAGATTTGAGGACCAGTAGGCACCTGTTTTGCCCAAACAAAAATACGATAATATTCTAGACTGAATATACTACAATTAGTGTATTGACACCGTAGAGAAATTATGACCCTAATAGCCTCTAAATAATTAGTGAACACCGTGCGCAGTATTTATTAAATAATAAATACGGTGACCCGTAGCACCTACAGAATCAGACCCTGCACCTGCCCAGAATCACCCCACACTGTCCAAAACATTTTTCTCCAGCTATTTCCCCCATTTTTGTACAATTTAGAATTTCGGAAGATCAGTATTTAAAATCAGGTAAATTGCAAAATTACGCAAAATACCAAATTCATGCATTTATGCAATTATTAAAAAGTTAGGGGTCTTTATGCAAAATTGCATGCTAGGTGGCCAAATTCTATTGGCTAGACCATAGGTGTATAGGACCCACCCAAAACACCCAGAAAAATCCTGTAGAAATATCCCAAAAACCTAAATTACCAAATTACCCTCAAACTTCCCCAAAATTACGAGAATGCCATTAGGCCTAAACCTATATAAACCCTAGCACTCCCCTCCATTCCAACACATCCCACCACCACCACGGCCACCCTCCGCCCACCGGACCACCGCCGAACCCGTCGCCACTCCCCTCCCCTTCCCTCCGACCACTGCCACCCGCCTGAGCCACCCTCCTCCGCCGGCCACAGCCTCCACAACCACCCCACTCCCTCACTGCCACCCACAGCCATCACCACCCGAACCACCCCCTGCGCCACCCTCCGCCACCGTGCTCTGCCACCACCCTCACCAATCGCCTCGCCATCCTCCCCTCCACCGGACCACCAACCCTCACCGCCCCACGACGACTCCTCCGACGGCCAGAACCCCCGCAACACCCTCGGCCACCCCCAACCCTATCCTACCCTCTCTACTCCGGCCTCCCCTAGCCGCCACCACCACCGTCGAGGACCTCCGCCACCACCACCAACCTGACCGCCACCCCCCCTCTCCCGAACCCGCCGCCTGCCCGGCCACCTCCGCCGCTCCTCCGTCGGCCAGAGCCCCCGCAAGCTGCTGCTGCTGCTGCCAGTAGCCACTGCTGCTGTTGCTGCTCCTCCGGCCGCCTCCGGCCGACTCCGCCGCCGTCCACCCGCCGGCGACCAGCCGTGGGCCCCCCTGCCACCTGTAAGGTATAATATACCTATACTATACAAAATACATAAATAATCCCTAAATACATGTCTATGTGTATATATATATATGAATATATGTATATAAATTATATATATATATATATATTAATATATATATATATATTAATATATAGTAATATATGTAATATTATATAATATAATACTGTAATTATACAGTATATATATTGTATTTATATTTTCAGCATTTGTTTATATAAATAATGTATTTATATGTATAATTATATATATATATATATATATATATTTACAGTATATTATACTGTATATATATTTATATATATCTATATACATTCTATACATATATATATTTATATATGTATATATGTATATGTATATCTATATATGTATATTTATATACTATATTATATTATGCAAATTACTAAATAGGTATCTATGTACTTATTTTTTTTTTATTATATATATATATTTATATGATAGGTATATATAATATGCTATTATATAATTACTATACTATGCATTTTTCCTTTCTTTTATTTTTCTGCATTTATTTCCTGCACTTATATTATATATATATATATATATATCTACATATATAAATTATCTATATGTATATATATATTAATATCCAGCTGAATAATACAGCTTAATTATATACATTATATTTCAATTCTTGCAATGTCATTTTAATTTATTACATAAAATTATATATTGTGCTGGATATTACAGCCTATCTATATATATATATTTACAATTATTAACAGTGGTCACATATAGACCCTGATAAATATTTATATTATATTTGCTGAATAGTACAACATTTATATATGTATTAAATTTCTGTACTGTCATTTTAATTTACCTATATACTTATATATCAGTGGATATACCCTGATTATTATATTATTATAAATCAGAGGATACACCCTGATAATATTATATTATATTATTATATAGATAGCAGTGGATATACCCTGCTACTATTTACTGTATTTTTTCTGTTCTTTATATACTATATATACTGCTATATATATTATATATATATATATCTATATATATATACTTTATATTGCAACCATAATATTCACGAACCCTGTCTATTTTAACAGAAACCAACTACAGCACAGCCAGTGACCCTCTGTCACCAGCAACCTCAAACCTGACTGTGAGATCAGGTTATCAACACTATCAGGGAGTAGGCAAGTATACCTTGCCAAGTTAATGTTTAAATTTAATTGTTGATATCTGCTTTGTTCCTGAATTGCATATACCATGATTATCTGAGACTGCCTTGGGTACAGTCAGCTGATATGATTGACAATTTACAGACTCACCAACAACTGAGAGAGTATTCTAATATTCTCCTAGACCCTATCACGGGAACACGCAACATGGTTGCCATGCATATTGGGATGCGAGCTGCGTATTTGATTAGCTACCAATACGTGTGACCCGCATCACGGATTAGAATAATTCAGGAAAAATACGACTTGGCATTTAGTTTCATTGGGATGGGAAAGATAACTAGTAGACGTATGGGACACCCCCTCCATAAATGTTCTATACCTTCGCACCATGCTCCTTGGAGATGGTCGATTGCAGAGTTCCCTTGAACGGGGGCATATGTGGCATATACTAGTCAGTCACTACGGATTGGTGAATTACGTCAGCATATGTCTAGCCACACATTCCCATGCGTACTACAAGGTCTTTACTTGCATTTCACTTAGAATGGTTAGCACCCTGTATTTATTTTATTTCTTTATTCAGTATTTACATTATATGGCATGTCATTTTTCTGTATCTTGTTACGTCCCACTGAGGACGTGGTTCCCTGCCAGATCTAGATGAGGCTTTCTACCCCACTGTGTACGGGCCTGATCAGGAGGCTAGATGTGTTACCGAGGAGGAGCTCGAGGAGACACCCTCAGAGTATGCTTGACCCTGAGGCCTGCCACCTGGAGATGGAGATGTTTTGATCAGATAGACACTACTTAGTCTATCTGATTTTTCTGCGCTATTATCAGTTTTTGTAGTAGGCTTGTAATCTCACCAGTTGTGTACTGTATCAGACTCAGTTTTATATATATTCAGCACTTGCTTTTCTGACATTTGTTGTGGATGAGATAGATTTGCCTGTGTTGTTCATGTAGTATCTTAGGACAGCGTAGCACGTCCCTATGGGTCTATTCAAAATGGATTAAGCCCTTAGTGACGTGTCAGCTGGCCAGTGACACGTGGCCTAGTTCCTGACATTTTGGAACTGGGGCGTGACACGGTTTTAGTGGTGGCCCATGCAGGTCAAGTTTTAATTGCTAGTGGTATGATGACATGCCCAGCAATACCTGCAATAGGATAGGAATATTAAGTCTCATCCACACTGACACCATCTTTACAATTTCTATTATTGCATCTTGCTTGATTATCATTATTTATCTCCTTTGTGTTTTCTAATTATCCTATTTTCCTCAGAAATATGGACATACCCGGGAAACTTACGAATAATGGGGCTGACCAAGCAACAGACCCTTCGTCAAGTGCCCAAGGAACTCCGTCCAATCACCAGAATTCTGGCCAGGAGACGACACCAACACCACATGCAGAGACACCTTTGTCTCCACCTCCAGCCTTGCCTATCCTGATGCCACAACTGGAGGGTCAACCTCAAATGTTGCAGTTTCTCCAGACTATATTGCAGAACCAGTGGCAACAAACTGAGGCCCTGAGACAGTCTCAGTGGCAGCAAACTGAAGCTTTGCGACAGACGTTAATGACGGCTTTGGAGAGAACTACTACTCCGACACTAGCACCTGTCCAACCAGCGGGCACAGTTCGAGGCTTCCGTCAAATGAGCCCGAGAGATTTCAAAGGCAACGAGACTCCTGAGGAGATCTTCGATTGGATCTCCAACACCGAAATGCTGCTAGAAGGATCGCAACTCACCCCCGACCTATGGATGACCGCTGTGAGGGGCCAACTTCTTGGCAATGCCCATCACTGGTGGGAATCCATAGAGCGCAGCGTCGGCAAAGAACAAACTTGGCAACAATTCTTCGAGCATTTCAACGCCAAGTACTTTCCAGCGACAGTCCAGAATGCCCTATACTCCCAGTTCCTGCACCTGGAGCAAGAAAACATGACGGTAGATGCCTACGACGCAGAGTTTAGCAGACTAAGTCGTTTCGGTGCTGATCTGATTCCGAACGAGCTGAAGAAGGCTAAAAGATTCCACCATGGCCTTAACTACGAGCTCCAGAGGTAGACAACAATGCAGTCAAGAATCTCCTACAATGAGGTTCTTACCGAAGCCAGGGAACAAGAAGCAATTGGCCGAGGAGCAAGGCGCTCAAATTCAACCTTCCCGGCCAAGAATCAGCAAGGAGCAGGAGGACCTATACGTCGTCCCCAATATCAGACTCAGCAGACGACGGGGCCTTACCAAAAGAAGGAGCTCCCGACTTGTCACTTTTATGGCAAGAAGGGGCATTTTGCCAATGACTGTAGAAAGAAGCTGGGATTATGCCTGCTATGTGGAGCTAAAAATTATATGGCCAAAGACTGCCCACAACGCAGAGATGTAGCACCTCAACAAGGGAAGAAGCCAGGAGCACAAGCTCAGAAGATGCTTCCCTCACATCAGGAGGATATCAGAGAGGAGTACCTCTGCCTACTCAGGAGATCCAGTTCAAGGCCAGACAACAAGCCGGAGGACAAAGGCAGGGACAAGCCTTTGCGTTAGCTGCCGTTGCAGAAGAACCTGAAGGAGAAACTATAACAGGTACCATTTTAGTTGCATCATTACCTGCAACTGTATTATTCGATTCTGGGGCTACTTTGTCTTTCATATCCAGTAGTTTCGTAGCCATGCACAAGCTATCCACTTCTCCGCTACCCAAGTATTGGAAAATACTTACTGGAGGAGGTATTGTTCCAGTTACCAACATTATCGAAACATGTCCGGTAGTTGTTTGTAGTAGAGGACTAAGAGCGCGATTTTTGGTACTTCCAATGCCAAATTTCGATGTTGTCTTAGGCATGGACTGGCTAAGCCAGAATAATGCTGTCCTAGACTGCCGAAAGGGTAGTGTTATCTTTAGACCCCCAGATCACCCAGAGTTCGAATATGTCCGAGGAACCATCGAGCAAGGAGTAGGCCAGACTCCTAGAGCTTACATGGCGATGGAGACAGCACTTCCCTCAATTGTAGCAGAGTTCGAGGACGTATTTTCAGAAGAATTGCCAGGCCTACCGCCTGACAGAGAAGTGGAGTTCATTATTGAGCTGATACCCGGAGCTGCACCAGTATCCTCCAATGTATACCGACTGGCGAAGAAGGAGCTTGACGAGCTGAAGCTTCAACTGGAGGAATTACAGATCAAGGGATTTGTTCGTCCTAGTGCATCACCCTGGGGAGCACCAGTGTTGTTTGTACCAAAGAAGGACGGAACATATCGCATGTGCATTGATTACAGAGCCCTCAACGCTCTGACAATCAAAAACAAGTACCCCTTGCCGAGAATTGACGACCTGTTCGATCAACTAACAGGAGCCGTGGTATTCTCAAAGATAGACTTGAGATCAGGCTATCATCAGGTCAAGGTACGGAGGGAAGATATTCCGAAGACAGCATTCAGGACTCGTTATGGTCATTACGAGTTCCTGGTGATGCCTTTTGGACTAACTAATGCACCTGCCGTATTCATGAACCTGATGAACAGAGTCTTCCACCAATATCTGGACCAGTTCGTGGTAGTCTTCATCGACGATATTCTGGTGTATTCAAGGAGCCACGAGGAGCATGAAGAGCACTTAAGGTTGGTATTAGAGACGCTGAGACGGGAGAGCCTTTTTGCTAAGATGAGCAAGTGTGAATTCTTCCTTGACCGTGTCGCTTTTTTTGGACACGTGATCACAGGAGAAGGCATCTCGGTAGACCCAGCAAAGATCTCATCTGTCGAGACCTGGCCAACCCCGACCAACGTCTCAGAGGTGAGAAGTTTTCTAGGACTTGCCGGATATTACCGGCGATTCGTAGAAAACTTTGCAAGAATCGCGGAGCCGATTACTTGTCTTACCCGCAAGGAGCAGGAGTTCATATGGACTGAAGATTGCCAGACAGCTTTTGATGACTTGAAGAAGAGTCTGACTACAGCTCCCATCTTGACTATACCATCTGGATCCGGAGGTTTCGTCATATATAGCGATGCATCCGGAAAAGGATTTAGTTGTGTCTTAATGCAACATGGGAAGGTTGTAGCTTATGCCTCAAGACAGTTGAGGACTCATGAGAAGAATTACCCCATTCACGACCTGGAGCTTGCCGCAGTCATCTTCGCCCTGAAGCTATGGAGACACTATCTATATGGCGAACGAGTGGAGATATTCACCGATCATAAAAGTCTGAAGTACGTCTATACCCAGAAGGACCTAAATCTGAGACAAAGACGATGGCTCGAAGTGATGGCGGATTTCAAAATTGATCTACAATACCATCCAGGGAAAGCTAATATGGTGGCAGATGCTCTAAGCAGAAGACCCTCGGCATTCTTTATGATCACCCAACCAGGTCTTCTGAGAGATCTAGAAAATTTAGGAATAGAGGTCATTATGCCAGGACTTGACGGCCAATTATCAAACTATCAGCTGCAATCAACCTTGGTAGAAAGAATCAAAGCTGCTCTACCAACAGATGCAAGATTTCAGAGGCTTCGACAAAGAACAGAGGCTGGAATTCAGACAGGATGTCGCATACACGAAGATGGGACTCTAAGATGTGGTGATCGTCTTTATGTTCCAAATGGAGAACTTCGTAATGAGCTTATGTCAGAAGCTCATAGTTCAACATACTCTATACATCCAGGAGGCACAAAGATGTACAGAGATCTGCGACAATATTACTGGTGGCATGGAATGAAGCAGAAAATAGCACGCTTTGTGGCCAAATGCCTGGTGTGTCAGCAAGTCAAGGCTGAGCATCAGAGATCTGCCGGTCTACTTCAACCCCTCCCAATACCTGAGTGGAAATGGGAACACATTACGATGGACTTTGTTACAGGCTTCCCAAGAAGTCCTAGTGGTCGTAATGCTGTATGGGTAATCGTAGATAGACTCACAAAGGCTGCTCATTTCCTACCTTTTAGAGTTGGACAATCTACAGAAGTCTTGACGGACATGTACATGAAGGAGATAGTGCGTCTGCATGGAGTGCCAGTCAGCATAGTATCTGACAGAGATACGAGATTTACATCTTACTTCTGGCGAAGTATGCAAGAAAGTCTTGGTACCCGCCTCAAGTTCAGCACCTCGTATCATCCACAAACAGATGGCCTATCAGAACGCACCATCCAGATACTTGAAGATATGCTGAGAGCCTGCATGCTTGATTTCAGCGGATCATGGGAAGATCATCTACACCTGGTGGAATTTTCCTACAACAACAGCTATCAAGCGAGCATTCAAATGGCTCCCTTTGAAGCTTTGTATGAAAGAAAATGTCGTTCCCCAGTATGCTGGAGCGATCTTGACGAGAGACAGATCTTGGGACCAGAACTGATTATTCGTACGGTGGAGAAAGTAAAGAAGATCCAGGGACACCTACGAGCTGCACAAGACAGGCAGAAGCACTGGGCCAACATTCATCGCCGACCTCTAGAGTTCCAAGTAGGGGAGCATGTGTTCTTGAAGATCTCACCTACTCGAGGAACTATCAGATTTGGAGGAAGAGGGAAGCTAAGTCCAAGGTACATCGGACCCTTCGATGTGCTAGATCGCGTCGGAGAAGTTGCTTACAGGCTAGCTCTACCTGAGACCTTGGAAGGAGTACATGACGTCTTCCACGTATCTCAGCTGAGGAGGTACATTCCAGACCCGAGTCATGTGCTGGACTATTCAGAGATCACCATCGGGCCAAGTTTATCATATCAGGAGGAGCCTGTAGAAATCCTGGACTGAAGCGAGAAAGTGTTGCGAGGCCAGACTATTCCTCTCGTTCGTGTTGCATGGAGACATCATGCACCAGGTGAATCCACCTGGGAACGAGAAGAGGATATTCGTCAGCGTTATCCCCATCTATTTTAAAACCAGGGTATGTCCAATATTTCAAACTCAATCTCTCTTAATCATCATATGTCCTTAATGAATTTTCCATTCTCATTATATGTGTATTTTTATTTCGAGGACGAAATATTCTAAGGAGGGTAGATTGTAAACTCCCTCGACCAGATTTCAGTAAATTAGGATTAGTTTAGACTAATTAGAATTATGGCAACTTTTTAAAAATTTATTTATTATATATTCTGCTGATTGTGCACCTGTCTGTTACACAATTAATTAGGGCATTCCACTAGTTGTTAAACCCTAAACAAATTTCACATACCTGCCCTAGACTTGTTAGACTACTTTTTCTGTATTTTGTGCAACTTCCAGAAACCTCGTTTGGTGCTTCGTTTTAGTCGTACAAATATCGTTACAAACGTACGTATTTATTTCCTATTTAATTTTTTGCTCTTTACCCATCTCTGTACCCTTAGAGATTTGAGGACCAGTAGGCACCTGTTTTGCCCAAACAAAAATACGATAATATTCTAGACTGTATATACTACAATTAGTGTATTGACACCGTAGAGAAATTATGACCCTAATAGCCTCTAAATAATTAGTGAACACCGTGCGCAGTATTTATTAAATAATAAATACGGTGACCCGTAGCACCTACAGAATCAGACCCTGCACCTGCCCAGAATCACCCCACACTGTCCAAAACATTTTTCTCCAGCTATTTCCCCCATTTTTGTACAATTTAGAATTTCGGAAGATCAGTATTTAAAATCAGGTAAATTACGAAATTACGCAAAATACCAAATTCATGCATTTATGCAATTATTGAAAAGTTAGGGGTCTTTATGCAAAATTGCATGCTAGGTGGCCAAATTCTATTGGCTAGACCATAGGTGTATGGGACCCACCCAAAACACCCAGAAAAATCCTGTAGAAATATCCCAAAAACCTAAATTACCAAATTACCCTCAAACTTTCCCAAAATTACGAGAATGCCATTAGGCCTAAACCTATATAAACCCTAGCACTCCCCTCCATTCCAACACATCCCACCACCACCACGGCCACCCTCCGTCCACCGGACCACCGCCGAACCCGTCGCCACTCCCCTCCCCTTCCCTCCGACCACTGCCACCCGCCTGAGCCACCCTCCTCCGCCGGCCACAGCCTCCACAACCACCCCACTCCCTCACTGCCACCCACAGCCATCACCACCCGAACCACCCCCTGCGCCACCCTCCGCCACCGTGCTCCGCCACCACCCTCACCAATCGCCTCGCCGTCCTCCCCTCCACCGGACCACCAACCCTCACCGCCCCACGACGACTCCTCCGCCGGCCAGAACCCCCGCAACACCCTCGGCTACCCCCAACCCTAACCTACCCTCTCTACTCCGGCCGCCCCTAGCCGCCACCACCACCGTCGAGGATCTCCGCCACCACCACCAACCTGACCGCCACCCCCCCTCCCGAACCCGCCGCCTGCCCGGCCACCTCCGCCGCTCCTCCGCCGGCCAGAGCCCCCGCAAGCTGCTGCTGCTGCCAGTAGCCACTGCTGCGGTTGCTGCTCCTCCGGCCGCCTCCGGCCGACTCCGCCGCCGTCCACCCGCCGGCGACCAGCCGTGGGCCCCCCTGCCACCTGTAAGGTATAATATACCTATACTATACAAAATACATAAATAATCCCTAAATACATGTCTATGTGTATATATATATGAATATATGTATATAAATTATATATATATATATTAATATATATATATATATATATTAATATATAGTAATATATGTAATATTATATAATATAATACTATAATTATACAGTATATATATTGTATTTATATTTTCAGCATTTGTTTATATAAATAATGTATTTATATGTATAATTATATATATATATATATATTTACAGTATATTATACTGTATATATATTTATATATATCTATATACATTCTATACATATATATATTTATATATGTATATATGTATATGTATATCTATATATGTATATTTATATACTATATTATATTATGTAAATTACTAAATAGGTATCTATGTACTTATTTTTTTTATTATTATATATATATATATTTATATGATATGTATATATAATATGCTATTATATAATTACTATACTATGCATTTTTCCTTTCTTTTATTTTTCTGCATTTATTTTCTGCACTTATATTATATATATATATATATATATATATATATATATATATATATATATCTACATATATAAATTATCTATATGTATATATATATTAATATCCAGTTGAATAATACAGCTTAATTATATACATTATATTTCAATTCTTGCAATGTCATTTTAATTTATTACATAAAATTATATATTGTGCTGGATATTACAGCCTATATATATATATATATATATATATATATATATTTACAATTATTAACAGTGGTCACATATAGACCCTGATAAATATTTATATTATATTTGCTGAATAGTACAACATTTATATATGTATTAAATTTCTGTACTGTCATTTCAATTTACCTATATACTTATATATCAGTGGATATACCCTGATTATTATATTATTATAAATCAGAGGATACACCCTGATAATATTATATTATATTATTATATAGATAGCAGTGGATATACCCTGCTACTATTTACTGCATTTTTCTGTTCTTTATATACTATATATACTGCTATATATATTATATATATATATATCTATATATATATACTTTATATTGCAACCATAATATTCACGAACCCTGTCTATTTTAACAGAAACCAACTACAGCACAGCCAGTGACCCTCTGTCACCAGCAACCTCAAACCTGACTGTGAGATCAGGTTATCAACACTATCAGGGAGTAGGCAAGTATACCTTGCCAAGTTAATGTTTAAATTCAATTGTTGATATCTGCTTTGTTCCTGAATTGTATATACCATGATTACCTGAGACTGCCTTGGGTACAGTCAGCTGATATGATTGACAATTTACAGACTCACCAACAACTGAGAGAGTATTCTAATATTCTCCTAGACCCTATCACGGGAACACGCAATATGGTTGCCATGCATATTGGGATGCGAGCTGCGTATTTGATTAGCTACCAATACGTGTGACCCGCATCACGGATTAGAATAATTCAGGAAAAATACGACTTGGCATTTAGTTTCATTGGGATGGAAAAGATAACTAGTAGACGTATGGGACACCCCCTCCATAAATGTTCTATACCTTCGCACCATGCTCCTTGGAGATGGTCGATTGCAGAGTTCCCTTGAACGGGGGCATATGTGGCATATACTAGTCAGTCACTACGGATTGGTGAATTACGTCAGCATATGTCTAGCCACACATTCCCATGCGTACTACAAGGTCTTTACTTGTATTTCACTTAGAATGGTTAGCACCCTGTATTTATTTTATTTCTTTATTCAGTATTTACATTACATGGCATGTCATTTTTTTGTATCTTGTTACGTCCCACTGAGGACCTGGTTCCCTGCCAGATCTAGATGAGGCTTTCTACCCCACTGTGTACGGGCCTGATCAGGAGGCTAGATGTGTTACCGAGGAGAAGCTCGAGGAGACACCCTCAGAGTATGCTTGACCCTAGAGGCCTGCCACCTGGAGATGGAGATGTTTTGATCAGATAGACACTACTTAGTCTATCTAATTTTTTTGCGCTATTATCAGTTTTTGTAGTAGGCTTGTAATCTCACCAGTTGTGTACTGTATCAGACTCAGTTTTATATATATTCAGCACTTGCTTTTCTGATATTTGTTGTGGATTAGATAGATTTGCCTGTGTTGTTCATGTAGTATCTTAGGACAGCGTAGCACGTCCCTATGGGTCTATTCAAAATGGATTAAGCCCTTAGTGATTTGTCAGCTGACCAGTGACACGTGGCCTAGTTCCTGACATTTTAGAACTGGGGCGTGACATAAATTTAAGAAGAAATATGTATTCTAACTTGTAATTATGCATATGATGAACAATTCAAACGAGCAAGCATGTAAGTAAGTAACCGTTCACAAGTTTTATTGACAAGCATGTTGATCCAAGTCTATTCCCTTATTATCTTGATATCTTTTAGTTATTTACTTGGTATCGTTTGATCGGGGCAAGCACGAACACAAGATTTTAGATGTGAAGACTAGCAAGAAGGGCTAGCTAATCGGGTTGGTAGCCACTCACTTTAGTAGTTGGAAGGAAGAAAAAAAGAAGTGCTTTAGGAGTCCGCTCGAGCGACGCCTACTGCTGGATCACCTGTATTGCCACGAACAGCTGATCAATACTTCTTCTTCTTCTTCTAGTTATCGGAATTGAAGTACAGTCCTACGAACGAAAGCAATAAAATCCATCGAAATCGTTCAAGAAAACCCAAGCAAATCCGAAAACCAACTCAAGGCACGAAAGCAACAAGCGACAGCGAAAACTAGGCAACAAAAGAATGCAGCGGAGAGGTCCCTCCTGACTCTGCCGCTAAGTCGATCCCGGGGGCACGGTCCACTGAATATGGAAATCGATTCCGAAGAGACAAATCCATAACGAGGATGAGTTCTTGATTCAATCTATCCCGATCGAACGATACCGTCTTGTATTTCTTAGTCGCGCTCCCCGAATAGGGGGAACGGGGCACCACAGGGTGGCTCCTCGGGGAGGCGGAGAAGGGGCCAGGAGAGAGGGGAGGTGCTGGTGGAGAGGGGTGATGGCGGGTTCGGGCTGCTCGGTGGTGCTCCAGGCGGGCGATGGGAGCGGCCGGAGGAAGGGATTCGTCGGAGGCGGAGCGGGTTCGAGGCACTGCGGGAGGGGAATGGCAGGCGGGTGTTCGGGTTGACGGCGGAGCGGCGAGGTCGGGGAGGCTGGCGGCTGTGGCGGGCACGACAGAGTCGTCGACGGCGAAGCTCGAGGGGCGACGGCAGGAGGCTGAGGGCGGGTTCGAGAGGAGGGTGCTGGGAGTGAGGCGACGGAGGGTTCGGGCGGCGGAGAGTATTGATGGTGGTGGTGATAACGGCAATGGCGGATGGTGGTTCTGGAGTGGGGCGGAGATAGGCGGCTGAGGACGGGCGGTTGGGCTAGGGGCGGCGCCGGAGTCTCGCCGGAGGAGTCAGGGAAAGGGTGGCGGCGCTTGGTTAGGGTTAGGTTTAGGGATTAGGGATTTTTAGTATTTTCTTTTTTTCTTTTTTTTTATGGAGAAAAACTAGGAAATTATGTATTTATACATACAAAAATTTAGACTAGGGTTTGACCTAGGATTTGGGCTGGGTCAAAGCTCCTTGGGCTTGGCTTCGGCTCTCATGGGGATGTTGGACGTTTGGCACGGGTTTAATTCGGTTTAATTCTACATCGGTTTTCAGGGCTTTAAAAATGATTCCGGAGTCCAATAAATTCCCGAAAAATTACCCTATGTCCAGTTTTCCATTTTACACCATAAAATATTATTTCCATAATATTTTAATATTAATTAACAGTAATTAAAAATCATTTAATTACCAAAAGCCTAGATTTTAATTACAGAAAAATCCCAAAAAATTGCGGAAAATTGTGAAAAATCTAAATTAATAGTTACTGAAAATCAGGGGGCTTATAATCTACCCAACTTATAAAAATTTTGTCCTCGAAATTAAAAATATGGTAGGGTTCTCTCTATCAAATCTCACTTGATTACGGTCTAAAGGATTCCTCTCAAGTGAACATTGCGGTCTCTACCCAACTTAGAATTTACCCATCTATCATCTAAGGCTATACATCTAATAAAGCTATACCTTAACTTATTTAATCATGTTATTGAATCCTCAAGTCTTTAACACCAAACATATCACCTATGATATTCCCCTTAATCATATATAAAAGGGTCATCAACAATGCGACCGGCCTGGGGTATATCTAGTATTGTCTATATATCAAACTTATACCAAGCACGAGGTTTCGTCTTTCCGAAATAAGGAAAGACGAAGATAAATAATAAAGAGTTCAAGGGTGAGGTAATAGAATAGAAGTATCAGGATCAAGGCGTTTAACGAATTCAAATGAGATTTGTCAAGACAATTGTGGATTATAATCCTATTCTGGTAATCCTTTGTTCGCATGCTCGTATTAGTACAGTTATGTAACTGATGTAAAACCCTGTTCCGCTCAAGCGGACTGCCGTCTCAAACGGCAATCGTGCAGCTGTCCCGACCGGCTTTGCCTCGAACAAGAAGTAAAGGATATCCAGACTTGTCCCTACAGGAATCCGGCTTGGACTTTTAGAGGCTCGCTCAGACGTATCGCTCTACCGAGGCGAATCATCGCTAAGGTGGGTGGCTACGGTGAACTTGTCTTTGCTTAGCCAGCACACATAAAATCTGGAATATTCATGCTAGTCGCTAGGTGATTCACCCCTGCATGCTAATAAATCTAACGCACCTAGCTAAGGGAATAATCCCAACTTGTATTGCTTGCTAGAACATGAAAAATGAAATACTGCTTATATGTTCAGACCCTCGCATGCTAAGTCCCTTAACGGTTTCATCTCTCGGCTTACCTTCGGGCCCGAGCAACGTGCCTGCTTATGTCCCTAGAAACGCATGCTTGTCTGCTTGAATGTTGCCGTGTTTTCATCCAACTCCGGAAGACTACTCAGTAGTCGTTCCGTGTATGATTGACCCTGCAAGTATCCAGGACCGTTAGGTCACCAGGCAGCCTCAAACCAGGGGAATGCATCAAGACAAGTTATTGTACAAAGAACAAGATTCAAGTATCCCGTGTACTCGTGTACTCGTGTTCCCGTGCACTCGTGTTCTCGTGTTCTCTTGTTCAAAGTGCACGCGTGTTCTCGTGTTCTCGTGTATCTCGTGATAATTGGAATGACCCAATGTCTTGTATCTCGCGGACAACTCGGACCCGAGGTAAGTTCCACGGACGGTCACCGGGGCACCGGGGCCGATCCGATCCGGATGGAGCTCGTGTGTAGTCTTCATGTTCGGGACTGGGTAGCTTGCAGCTCATCGTGTACTCTTGTAGCAAGCTATCCTTGTCCCCGGCTACGTCCATAATGGCTTTGCCAGCGACCGTGTTCATATAGATAAGTCATCCTCGCTTAGCGGCTATCCGCGTGCGAGTCACTGCATCGCATCAATGAATAACCAAACACCTGAACGATCATATTATAAACGACCCTCGTGTATGCATATGCTTGCCTCCTGAATGCTTATACATGTCCGTGCTTGAATTAATCATGTTTGCCTTGGACAGGGAAGGAGAAACGGTAAGTTGGTAAGTCTCGCCGTGTTTTCTCTAACATCGCACGGCGCACTGCCCGACACGTTAGGCTATTCAATATCTGCATGAAACTGATCCTAAGGCAACTAGAAAGACAACTTAATAGTTGTGCACGGAACCTGTATTACGTGTTTGGATTTATCGAGCGGACGAGTAGCTTCCCCACCAGTGCATTCAATGTACTGATAATCCACCAGTTTGTATGCAGGGTGCGGGAGAACCTCGTTCGGTGCAGACGCCTCCTTCGTGCGTGCTAAGGCCAGGAGTTCCCTCTGAAGCCTTGCAATGGTACGTCCGAGACTGAAGCACTTATACAAGACATAAGTTGTGAACATCGCCTGAACATCGCCTGTGCAATCATTCCACAATTGTAGCCACTTGGCACGCTTTTACTGTTTCAGAGAGAGAGGCTTGAGCGACTTGTAATCATGGCTATACGCCGCCTGTAACACAAGTTTATATCAATAAAAGAGCTTGCTTTACTTCAACTTGTGTTTCTATGCTTCCGCTATATTTGCCGACTCAGTGAACCTGTTACCGATCGCCTATGCGTTCATGACTCCGCTGCACTCGGACAATCTGTGCGACTCTGTGGCTTAGAACTCTTGCCTTCAGCCAATGAACCATGGCCTTGCACGGGCGTGGCTCACGCTCGTGCGACATCACGCCCGGATAGGTTAAGCGATCGTACCGCGGGAGCGCTGGCGAGGGTGATTCCCGCCTAGCGGGAACGGCCGATTGCCTGCGGGAGATCGGGGCATGACAGGTTGGTATCAGAGCCTGGCTTCTACGCCTTTGGAACTCAATTCGATATCTCTGTTTCGAAATCTCGTTCGTGGGTTATGTGCACGCTCTCTCTCATTGCCTCGATGGGATGTTCCAACAATAAGTCGAAATACTTTCAAAATACGTTTTGAATGATATGCTTGCTTGTCTGGTTGTATGCTGCGAGTGGCCTTTGTGCCAACCTGTGCGAACCCTTGAGAGTATCGCTAGTAACTTGTCCGATTTTCACTAATCCTAAGTTTGGTTGGATGCATCTATTCGAGGGACGCCTTGAACTAGTGCACCATCCAAGACTTAAGAAAAGGTGAAACTCGAGTGCTAAGACTTCGCTATCACTGAGCTAGTTGACGTGTTCACGCTAGAGGGTACCTTCGAAAGTGCGCACGATCCAGTCTAAGCGATATGCTAAGATCAACGCTTGTGCAAGTGAATATACAAACGAATAAGTACAACGACTTGTCTAGGAGTGCCTCAACCCTAGATTACTGTTTGTCCTTAGTAAGTCTCGAGGACGAGACTTTTTCTAAGTTGGGTAGGATGTAACACCCTGTTCCGCTCAAGCGGACTGCCGTCTCAAACGGCAATCGTGCAGCTGTCCCGACCGGCTTTGCCTCGAACAAGAAGTAAAGGATATCCAGACTTGTCCCTACAGGAATCCGGCTTGGACTTTCAGAGGCTCGCTCAGACGTATCGCTCTACCGAGGCGAATCATCGCTAAGGTGGGTGGCTACGGTGAACTTATCTTTGCTTAGCCAGCACACATAAAATCTGGAATATTCATGCTAGTCGCTAGGTGATTCACCCCTGCATGCTAATAAATCTAACGCACCTAGCTAAGGGAATAATCCCAACTTGTATTGCTTGCTAGAACATGGAAAATAAAATACTGCTTATATGTTCAGACCCTCGCATGCTAAGTCCCTTAACGGTTTCATCTCTCGGCTTACCTTCGGGCCCGAGCAACGTGCCTGCTTATGTCCCTAGAAATGCATGCTTGTCTGCTTGAATGTTGCCGTGTTTTCATCCAACTCCGGGAGACTACTCAGTAGTCGTTCCGTGTGTGATTGACCCTGCAAGTATCCAGGACCGTTAGGTCACCAGGCAGCCCCGAACCAGGGGAATGCATCAAGACAAGTTATTGTACAAAGAACAAGATTCAAGTATCCCGTGTACTCGTGTACTCATGTTCCCGTGCACTCGTGTTCTCGTGTTCTCTTGTTCAAAGTGCACGCGTGTTCTCATGTTCTCGTGTATCTCGTGATAATTGGAATGACCCAATGTCTTGTATGTCGCGGACAACTCGAACCCGAGGTAAGTTCCACGGACGGTCACCGGGGCACCGGGGCCGATCCGATCCGGATGGAGCTCGTGTGTAGTCTTCGTGTTCGGGACTGGGTAGCTTGCAGCTCATCGTGTACTCTTGTAGCAAGCTATCCTTGTCCCCGGCTACGTCCATAATAGCTTTGCCAGCGACCGTGTTCATATAGATAAGTCATCCTCGCTTAGCGGCTATCCGCGTGCGAGTCACTGCATCGCATCAATGAATAACCAAACACCTGAACGATCATGTTATAAACGACCCTCGTGTATGCATATGCTTGCCTCCTGAATGCTTATACATGTCCGTGCTTGAATTAATCATGTTTGCCTTGGACAGGGAAGGAGAAACGGTAAGTTGGTAAGTCTCGCCGTGTTTCCTCTAACATCGCACGGCGCACTGCCCGACATGTTAGGCTATTCAATATCTGCATGAAACTGATCCTAAGGCAACTAGAAAGACAACTTAATAGTTGTGCACGGAACCTGTATTACGTGTTTGGATTTGTCGAGCGGGCGAGTAGCTTCCCCACCAGTGCATTCAATGTACTGATAATCCACCAGTTTGTATGCAGGGTGCGGGAGAACCTCGTTCGGTGCGGACGCCTCCTTCGTGCGTGCTAAGGCCAGGAGTTTCCTCTGAAGTCTTGCAACGGTGCGTCCGAGACTGAAGCACTTATACAAGACATAAGTTGTGAACATCGCCTGAACATCGCCTGTGCAATCATTCCACAATTGTAGCCACTTGGCACGCTTTTACTGTTTCAGAGAGACAGGCTTGAGCGACTTGTAATCACGGCTATACGCCGCCTGTAACACAAGTTTATATCAATAAAAGAGCTTGCTTTACTTCAACTTGTGTTTCTATGCTTCCGCTATATTTGCCGACTCAGTAAACCTGTTACCGATCGCCTATGCGTTCATGACTCCGCTGCACTCGGACAATCTATGCGACTCTGTGGCTTAGAACTCTTGCCGCCAGCCAATGAACCATGGCCTTGCACGGGCGTGGCTCACGCTCGTGCGGCATCACGCCCGGATAGGTTAAGCGATCGTACCGCAGGAGCGCTGGCGAGGGTGATTCCCGCCTAGCGGGAATGGCCGATTGCCTGCGGGAGATCGGGGCATGACAGGTTGGTATCAGAGCCTGGCTTCTACGCCTTTGGAACTCAATTCGATATCTCTGTTTCGAAAGCTCGTTCGTGGGTTATGTGCACGCTCTCTCTCATTGCCTCGATGGGATGTTCCAATAATAAGTCTAAATACTTTTAAAATACGTTTTGAATGATATGCTTGCTTGTCTGGTTGTATGCTGCGAGTGGCCTTTGTGCCAACCTGTGCGAACCCTTGAGAGTATCGCTAGTAACTTGTCCGATTTTCACTAATCCTAAGTTTGGTTGGATGCATCTATTCGAGGGACGCCTTGAACTAGTGCACCATCCAAGACTTAAGAAAAGGTGAAACTCGAGTGCTAAGACTTCGCTATCACTGAGCTGGTTGACGTGTTCACGCTAGAGGGTACCTTCGAAAGTGCGCACGATCCAGTCTAAGCGATATGCTAAGATCAACGCTTGTGCAAGTGAATATCCAAACGAACAAGTACAACGACTTGTCTAGGAGTGCCTCAACCCTAGATTACTGCTTGTCCTTAGTAAGTCTCGAGGACGAGACTTTTTCTAAGTTGGGTAGGATGTAACACCCTGTTCCGCTCAAGCGGACTGCCGTCTCAAACGACAATCGTGCAGCTGTCCCGACCGGCTTTGCCTCGAACAAGAAGTAAAGGATATCCAGACTTGTCCCTACAGGAATCCGGCTTGGACTTTCAGAGGCTCGCTCAGACGTATCGCTCTACCAAGGCGAATCATCGCTAAGGTGGGTGGCTACGGTGAACTTGTCTTTGCTTAGCCAGCACACATAAAATCTAGAATATTCATGCTAGTCGCTAGGTGATTCACCCCTGCATGCTAATAAATCTAACGCACCTAGTTAAGGGAATAATCCCAACTTGTATTGCTTGCTAGAACATGGAAAATGAAATACTGCTTATATGTTCAGACCATCGCATGCTAAGTCCCTTAACGGTTTAATCTCTCGGCTTACCTTCGGCCCCGAGCAACGTGCCTGCTTATGTCCCTAGAAATGCATGCTTGTCTGCTTGAATGTTACCGTATTTTCATCCAACTCCGGGAGACTACTCAGTAGTCGTTCCGTGTATGATTGACCCTGCAAGTATCCAGGACCGTTAGGTCACCAGGCAGCCGCGAACCAGGGGAATGCATCAAGACAAGTTATTGTACAAAGAACAAGATTCAAGTATCCCGTGTACTCGTGTACTCGTGTTTCCGTGCACTTGTGTTCTCGTGTTCTCTTGTTCAAAGTGCACGCGTGTTCTCGTGTTCTCGTGTATCTCGTGATAATTGGAATGACCCAATGTCTTGTATGTCGCGGACAACTCGGACCCGAGGTAAGTTCCACGGACGGTCACCGGGGCACCGGGGCCGATCCGATCCAGATGGAGCTCGTGTGTAGTCTTCGTGTTCGGGACTGGGTAGCTTGCAACTCATCGTGTACTCTTGTAGCAAGATATCCTTGTCCCCGGCTACGTCCATAATGGCTTTGCCGGCGACCGTGTTCATATAGATAAGTCATCCTCGCTTAGCGGCTATCCGCGTGCGAGTCACTGCATCGCATCAATGAATAACCAAATACCTGAACGATCATGTTATAAACGACCCTCGTGTATGCATATGCTTGCCTCCTGAATGCTTATACATGTCCGTGCTTGAATTAATCATGTTTGCCTTGGACAGGGAAGGAGAAACGGTAAGTTGGTAAGTCTCGCCGTGTTTCCTCTAACATCGCACGGCGCACTGCCCGACATGTTAGGCTATTCAATATCTGCATGAAACTGATCCTAAGGCAACTAGAAAGACAACTTAATAGTTGTGCACGAAACCTGTATTACGTGTTTGGATTTGTCGAGCGGGCGAGTAGCTTCCCCACCAGTGCATTCAATGTACTGATAATCCACCAGTTTGTATGCAGGGTGCGGGAGAACCTCGTTCGGTGCGGATGCCTCCTTCGTGCGTGCTAAGGCCAGGAGTTCCCTCTGAAGCCTTGCAACGGTGCGTCCGGGACTGAAGCACTTATACAAGACATAAGTTGTGAACATCGCCTGAATATCGCCTGTGCAATCATTCCACAATTGTAGCCACTTGGCACGCTTTTACTGTTTCAGAGAGAGAGAGGCTTGAGCGACTTATAATCATGGCTATACGCCACCTGTAACACAAGTTTATATCAATAAAAGAGCTTGCTTTACTTCAACTTGTGTTTCTATGCTTCCGCTATATTTGCCGACTCAGTGAACCTGTTACCGATCGCCTATGCGTTTATGACTCCGCTGCACTCGGACAATCTGTGCGACTCTGTGGCTTAGAACTCTTGCCGCCAGCCAATGAACCATGGCCTTGCACGGGCGTGGCTCACGCTCGTGCGGCATCACGCCCGGATAGGTTAAGCGATCGTACCGCGGGAGCGCTGGCGAGGGTGATTCCCGCCTAGCGGGAACGGCCGATTGCTTGCGGGAGATCGGGGCATGACAGGTTGGTATCAGAGCCTGGCTTCTACGCCTTTGGAACTCAATTCGATATCTCTGTTTCGAAAGCTCGTTCGTGGGTTATGTGCACGCTCTCTCTCATTGCCTCGATGGGATGTTTCAACAATAAGTCTAAATACTTTCAAAATACGTTTTGAATGAAATGCTTGCTTGTCTGGTTGTATGCTGCGAGTGGCCTTTGTGCCAACCTGTGCGAACCCTTGAGAGTATCGCTAGTAACTTGTCCGATTTTCACTAATCCTAAGTTTGGTTGGATGCATCTATTCGAGGGACGCCTTGAACTAGTGCACCATCCAAGACTTAAGAAAAGGTAAAACTCGAGTGCTAAGACTTCGCTATCACTGAGCTGGTTGACGTGTTCACGCTAGAGGGTACCTTCGAAAGTGCGCACGATCCAGTCTAAGCGATATGCTAAGATCAAAGCTTGTGCAAGTGAATATCCAAACGAACAAGTACAACGACTTGTCTAGGAGTGCCTCAACCCTAGATTACTGCTTGTCCTTAGTAAGTCTCGAGGACGAGACTTTTTCTAAGTTGGGTAGGATGTAACACCCTGTTTCGCTCAAGCGGACTGCCGTCTCAAACGGTAATCGTGCAGCTGTCCCGACCGGCTTTGCCTCGAACAAGAAGTAAAGGATATCCAGACTTGTCCCTACAGGAATCCGGCTTGGACTTTCAGAGGCTCGCTCAGACGTATCACTCTACCGAGGTGAATCATCGCTAAGGTGGGTTGCTACGGTGAACTTGTCTTTGCTTAGCCAGCACACATAAAATCTGGAATATTCATGCTAGTCGCTAGGTGATTCACCCCTGCATGCTAATAAATCTAACGCACCTAGCTAAGGGAATAATCTCAACTTGTATTGCTTGCTAGAACATGGAAAATGAAATACTGCTTATATGTTCAGACCCTCGCATGCTAAGTCCCTTAACGGTTTCATCTCTCGGCTTACCTTCGGGCCCGAGCAACGTGCCTGCTTATGTCCCTAGAAATGCATGCTTGTCTGCTTGAATGTTGCCGTGTTTTCATCCAACTCCGGGAGACTACTCAGTAGTCATTCCGTGTATGATTGACCATGCAAGTATCCAGGACCGTTAGGTCACCAGGCAGCCCCGAACCAGGGGAATGCATCAAGACAAGTTATTGTACAAAGAACAAGATTCAAGTATCTCGTGTACTCGTGTACTCGTGTTCCCGTGCACTCGTGTTCTCGTGTTCTCTTGTTCAAAGTGCACGCGTGTTCTCGTGTATCTCGTGATAATTGGAATAACCCAATGTCTTGTATGTCGCGGACAACTCGGACCCGAGTTAAGTTCCACGGACGGTCACCGGGGCACCGGGGCCGATCCGATCCGGATGGAGCTCGTGTGTAGTCTTCGTGTTCGGGACTGGGTAGCTTGCAGCTCATCGTGTACTCTTGTAGCAAGCTATCCTTGTCCCCGGCTACGTCCATAATGGCTTTGCCAGCGACCGTGTTCATATAGATAAGTCATCCTCGTTAAGCGGCTATCCGCGTACGAGTCACTGCATCGCATCAATGAATAACCAAACACCTGAACGATCATGTTATAAACGACCCTCGTGTATGCATATGCTTGCCTCCTGAATGCTTATACATGTCCGTGCTTGAATTAATCATGTTTGCCTTGGACAGGGAAGGAGAAACGGTAAGTTGGTAAGTCTCGCCGTGTTTCCTCTAACATCGCACGGCGCACTGCCCGACACGTTAGGCTATTCAATATCTGTATGAAACTGATCCTAAGGCAACTAGAAAGACAACTTAATAGTTGTGCATGGAACCTGTATTACATGTTTGGATTTGTCCAGCGGGCGAGTAGCTTCCCCACCAGTGCATTCAATGTACTGATAATCCACCAGTTTGTATGCAGGGTGCGGGAGAACCTCGTTCGGTGCGGACGCCTCCTTCGTGCGTGCTAAGGCCAGGAGTTCCCTCTGAAGCCTTGCAACGGTGCGTCCGGGACTGAAGCACTTATACAAGACATAAGTTGTGAACATCGCCTGAACATCGCCTGTGCAATCATTCCACAATTGTAGCCACTTGGCACACTTTTACTGTTTCAGAGAGAGAGGCTTGAGCGACTTGTAATCACGGCTATATGCCGCCTGTAACACAAGTTTATATCAATAAAAGAGCTTGCTTTACTTCAACTTGTGTTTCTATGCTTCCGCTATATTTGCCGACTCAGTGAACCTGTTACCGATCGCCTATGCGTTCATGACTCCGCTGCACTCGGACAATCTGTGCGACTCTGTGGCTTAGAACTCTTGTCGCCAGCCAATGAACCATGGCCTTGCACGGGCGTGGCTCACGCTCGTGCGGCATCACGTCCGGATAGGTTAAGCGATCGTACCGCGGGAGCGCTGGCGAGGGTGATTCCCGCCTAGCGGGAACGGCCGATTGCCTGCGGGAGATCGGGGCGTGACAACTGATACGATATGCTCAGACATATCTAGAGGGCAAGTATACTAGTCAACTATATATCTCAATCCACGTGAAGTAGTCGTGCGAAGAACGAACCAAAATGCACTAAGGTTGATCAGACCGTAATATACTGATTCTGAATAGACAATTGTATTGGTGTGTCGACCCAATAATACATAAGTCATGAACAAGCTCGATAAAAGGATAAGCTTGCAAAACCAGGCTATATTAGCAGTATAAGTCAAGGTAGTACAACAAATATAAGTACGCTAGATGATGATGAAAGGAGGTACAACTTAATTCAAGTTCACAAAATAATACAAAATAAGCACAATAACAAAAGACTCTACAATCTCTACAGTTATCAATTATAAGCAAGTTCAAAATTATATAGGTTAAGGCTGAGGTCACGAACCAATAGGCACGAGATAAAACAAATCTATAAACAGATAACTACAAAAAATTATGCGCATTAGCTACTCCACGGGTCTGTGCGTCTTCCAAAGTCATTGCTGGGGCTTGTTCACGTCCTTGCAGTTGATTCCTCTACTGCTGTTGAGCCTGCTGGAAGAGTGTTGTTTGTGGTGCCAAGGGTGGTCTCGGCCGATTCCCTCCTGGGGCTGGTGGTCTGACTCCTTTAACTCTCGTTTGCGGTGCTTCCAATGCTGGAGAGGCTGGCCTTGGTGCTGGTGACATTAGCGCTCTTTCTCGACGTTCGGGGCATTCCTTTATTAAATGCTGATTGGATCCGCAAGCTAAGCATAATTTCCTTTTGCGTCTGCACTCGATCTCAATATGGCCTCGCTTACGACAATGCTGACAGATAGGTAGTACTTGAGGAGGTGCTTCTGGTGGCTGGTGCATGTGAGACCTCTTTGCAACTTCTTCCTGTGGTGCTCCGGCTGGTGCTGATGTGGCTGGTTGATGAATCATCAATGCTTTCTCTTGATGCTGAGAACAGTCCTTAGCTAAGTGTTGATTGGTTCCGCAAATCAAGTATAATCCTAACTTGCGTCTGCACTCCTTCTCAACATGGCCTACCTTGCCACAATAGTAACAAGTAGGAAGAAATGAGGCTCTGGGTACTGCTCTCGGTGGTGGATTCATCTGTGGTCGCTTTGTAACTCTTTCCTGTTGTGCTTGGTCTGGTGCTGATGCATACGGCCGCTTCTGGCTGGACTCCATCCTTGTGTTGCACTCCATGGCTTGTGCTGTGGTAAGAACGTCCGTTGCAACGGAGCTGATTATCTTTCGTAGCTCAGAGCTAAATCTGTCGATGAACTTCTCTTCTTGGTTTTTATGAGCTTCTTCCTGAACCTTCTGATGGGCTTGTATCATCGCGTAGAACATTCGAAATATTTGTTGTTCGTCCATAGCCTGCCCTGGTGGAAAGGTAGGCATCGGTGGAGCAAACTGCGTCAATGGTGGAACGTCATCTTCCTGGATTCTCGAGGTATGCTGACTTGCTGGACTACATTGTTGTGATGATTGACCTGCACCAACTGGGGTCACTTCATCTTCGTGGGTAACCACAACACCTTGTGGTGTTCCTGGATGAGTCTCTTCGCCGGCTTGTGGATTCATTTCTCTGCAATCAAAAATAAACTATAAGAGGCGTACAGGAATCAAGGTAGGATGCAAGTCAAGAATTTAATTCGAATCCGATATAGATGTCAAGAACGATTCAAGCAAGTGGATGAGATCCTAGAAACTTATCCTATTCTTATTGCAGGCTTGCTCGATCCCTAAGTTGAAACCGAACAATTTAGTCGTTGACCTGCATGGGCCACCACAAAAACCATGTCACGTCCCAGTCCCAAAATACCGAGGGACCGAACGCATGGCAATAGCCAGCAGTACGCACTGATAGACAAACCCAATTTAATGGATCCATCGGGGCATACTTAAGTTGTAATACAACAATAAGTAGGTCCAATGGTACAAGTCACAGTCTATACTAATCTCATCCACAACAGATAATCACAGATCAAATGCCAGAATAAATGCAAATAGAAATAAACTAACAATCTCAATAAAGGTGTCTCGGAGAACAATCCGAGAACAAGTCTGGTACATCAATGAAATAGACTGGAAATAAAATAACTAGAAACAGAATAAATGAGTATCTCACGCCAATACTCAAGAGAAGTCCTCTGGTATGATCTCGTCCTCAGATCCTGGTTCTGCTCCAGTAACTGCTCCTGTTCCTGCTTCTGCTCCTGATGATGCTCCTGTACTGTATAACTCTCGGTGGATCTCCTCTGCTAATCCTGGGGACAAAGTCCGGTATCCAGGTCCTCAGGGGACATAACAAGGTACAGAAATCGACATGCCAAAAAGCAGTGTAATAGTAAATGAGATAAATAGGGTAAACTATATAACCATCTATGTGAAATGCAAGATGAGAGCATCACGAGTACTCAGGCTAAGCCACTACAAGCTCTGTGTCGGGGAGCCGGTAGCAGTAATAATGAGTAATGGGCCAAGCTCGCTTCAGAGTCTTGTGCCTCACAATAATAGGGTTTATATATATAATCTGCCTGTAGCCTGTGTGTCTCTCCCCACCCAATGTAATCACACGTCTCATATCTACGATGCCTCATGTCCATGTCACGCACAATCGTCTCTAATGCAGCAAGTCATAATAAGATCTAAGAATATAATGTCTATGTCCTGTAACATGTATCATATACAGAATCACCATGAATATCTCAGAAAGATCATGTCTCATGAATAGTATCAAGTGTCCTGGGTTATATGGTACTTGATAAGACAAGTACGAGAATGTAAAGGGGTCACGAATGTCCATCTCTAGATGACATACACAACATCGCGTACGATGTTGGCACCCGACTAATAATCGGACGCTGAGTAAGTCACACGGCCCTAGGTTAAGCATGCACAATGATATAATTAAAGCAAGAAAATATGCAACAAGAACTGTAAAGTTGGCAAGGTATACTTCTCCACTGATATATAAACAAGTCAAGGAAATAAGTAGCAAGCTGCAGGGTTTGGCAAGGTACACTTGCCTGTGGTTCTGGCTCCAACTGTAGCTTTGGTCTCAGTGTGATTTGCAGGTACTACTCCGGTTGCTGAAATAAACATCACCATTAGATTCAAAAAATATCAAATAGCTAGAAACGCCTGTCCTTAAGTCTAATTTGGACACAGGGGCAAAAATGATATTTCCGGGTCAAAGCGGGGTCCACATGTGGGCCTACCTTGCACCGAAAAGCGTATCAGGGTCAAAGGTCTCCAAATTCGTCAAACTTAGTGTCAACAAGTCAGGAACGATAATACGAACCCAACGGGACTTCCAGAATTGGATTCAGATGAGCCGATCACAAAATCACCCGTCAAGTGGAGCCTATGGGGCCCGCGATACGCGATTTTGTCCACGTTCTCAGAATCGAACCAAACTTGGGTCTCAGGACCAGCGTATTGCTACGAGTCCGATGGCACAAGTTTCGTCTCGATCCGACGTGTGTACACAAAGTTACAGCGTGTTCCAGAACGGACGGATACGGGGCGTTGTCGGCGGATACGCGTTGATTCCGGTGTGCACGCACATCCAAATCAACTTCTACGAAATTCCGCACGTCCGTATCAACGTCGCGCATGTTTCGGTAAAGACCGCGTGCGACCAAGTCGTCCCGTTTGGCGGGACGCACTCAGTTCCGGGGTGAAATAGGGCGTTATTTTTTCTGATTTTGGATCGCGGTTTGCGATCACCACAGGACGCGATGCACCGAGCGGTTTGTACGGGCACCGAAGGGGTCACACAGCCTACGCGTCACAACTGACGGAACAGAAAATGGGGCAGCAAGGAGAGAGAAACGGATACCTGAACAGGGCTCCGTGAAGATCGATTTCTCGTGTCCTGGTCCTGTGTCCGTGTCCTGTGTTGCGTCCTGGTCGGCCGTGTCCGGGTCAGATCTAGGGTTCAAGCTTACCGGAGTTGGCTGGGCTCGCCGGAGAGTTGCTGCTGGCCGGGGCGGCTCGACGAGGGGCTGGGCGGCTCGCTGGAGGCTGGCGACGAGGCGGGTGGCTCATCGGGGAGGCGGAGAAGGGGCCAGGGGAGAGGGGAGGTGTAAACCCCCTGATTTTTTCAAAATTTTAAAAACTGAATTTTTCACAATTTTCTGAAATTTCTCTGCAATTTAAAAACAGGGTCTGAATTATTCAATGATTTTTAAATGATAATAAACAGTATTAAAATATTATGAAAATAATATTTTTGGATGTAAAATGAAAAACTGGACTTAGGACAATTTTTCTGGAATTTATCGGACCCCGGACCTATTTTTTTTAATACCAAAAAAACTATTTAAACTAATTAAATTATTATTATTTTTATTATTATTATTATTATTAGATTTTAGATCTAGGCCCGGCCTAGTGGGCCGAAGCCCAACCCAGCCCGCAGTGCTATCGGGTCGGGCGGGTCCGCCCAACCCGAACCCGCCCTGACCCGACCCGGGCGACCTCCCCCTCCCCCACGATCGGGCCAGCCCGCGCCTCCCGCTCCGCCGCCCGGATCGTCCGCCGCCTCCGCCGGCACGCCCCCACGACCCGACGCCTCTCCGCCTTCTCCGCCACATCCCCGGCCAACCCCCGCCCGAGCCCCCTATAAATTCCTCCCCTCCGCCCTCTTTCTCCCCCAAACCCGACCTCCCCTGAACCCTAGCTCCGGCCCCGACCGCCTCCCTCCACCGGCTCCGACCCCCGCGTCCCTCGCCGCACACCCGCCGTGCCCCACCTCCCAGCTCCGCCGTACAGGCCGCAGCCCTCCTCCTTCCTCCTTCCCCCAGCAGCGGCCCACACCCCCGCAGCAGCCGCCGCCGGCCGCCTGCGCTGCCCAGCACGCCGCCTCCGGCCGCCCGAGGGCCGACCGTCGCGCCGCCCCTCGCCGAGCTGCCCCCGGCCCTCCTCCGCGTGCCCGTTGGCAGCAAGCCCTAGCCCTAACCCTAATTCTTCCCTGTGTCCGACACGAGTCGGACACGTGTCGGACACGGTTTGACCCTGATTTTTTGGTCCCCTTCAGGTGCGTGTAACTTTTTGCTCGTAGCTCCGTTTTTGATTCTGCAAATTGCGTTGCGAAGCCTGTATGACCCTCTCGGTGCCCGAATAAACCGCTCGGGGCATCGCGTCCTGTGGTGATCGCACACCGCGATCCAAAAACAGAAAAAAACCAGACACTGTTTCACCCCGGAACCGAGTACGCCCCGCCAAACGGGACGACTTGGTCGCGCGCGGTCTTCACAGATACGTGTGCGTCGTCGATACGGACGTGCAAGATTTTGCAGAAGTCGATTCGGGTGTGCGTGCACACCGGAATCAACGCGTATCCGCGGACATCGTCCCGTATCCGTACTTTCTGGAATACGCCCTAACTTTGTGTACACACGTCGGATCAAGACAGAACTTGCGCCATCGGACTCGTAGCAATACGTTGGTCCTGTGGGTCAAGTTTGGTTCGATTCTGAGAACGTTGACGAAATCGCGTGTCGTGGGCCCCACAAGCCCCGCTCGACAGGCGATTTTGTGATCGGCTCATCGGAATTCAATTCTGAAAGTTCCTTTGGGTTCGTATCATCGTTCCTGACCTGTTGACACTAAGTTTGGTGAATTTGGAGACCTTTAACCCGGACACATTTTTTGGTGCAAAGCGGGCCCACATGCGGACCCCGTTTTGATCCGAAACTGCCGTTTTTGCCCTTGTCTCCAAATTGGACCCAAGGACAGGCGTTTCTAGCTGATTGATATCTTCTGGATCTGATGGTGATGTTTGTTTCAGCAATCGGAGTACCGTCGGTGAATCCAACTGAAGTCAGAGCCGCAATCAGAGCCGGAACCACAGGCAAGTGTACCTTGCCAAACCCTGCAGCTTGCTAATTATTTTCGGGATTTAATTATGCAATAATGGACAAGTAAAGCTTGCCAAATCTCAATAATTCTTGACATCGTATTTTAATAGATTTCTTGTGGAATTAAATATAAACATGTTTTAACTGCTTAACCTAGGAAACGAGTGACGTGCTTAGTGTCCGATCATAGTCGGATGCCAACTCCGTACGCGGGGTTGTGTAACGTCACATAGACATGGATATCGAGACCCGATAATTTTCGTACTTGTCCTATCAAGTACACCAGAACCCAGGACACTTGACACTATTCCATGAGACAGAGTCTTCCTGAGTCATTCGAGGTAATTCTGTATAGGATGCATGTTGTATGACATAGACTTTACATTCTTAAACAATTGATTCATAGCTATCAGACTTGCTGCATTAGTTATAATCGTGCGTGACATGGACATGAGACATCGTGGACATGAGACGTGGGATTACATTGGGTGGGGAGAGACACACAGACTACAGGCTGATATTATATATATAAAACATAGTATATTTCAGAGTATAATTCATAGTTATTGCCGCTACCGGCTCCCCGACACAGAGCTTGTAGTGGCTTCAGCCTGAGTTCTAGTGCTGCTCTCATATTGCATATCACTTAGCTGGTTACATAGCTTACCCTCTTGTTTAATTATTTGCTGTACTGCATATGTTTTGGCTTATATTTTCTGTACCTTGTTATGTCCCCTGAGGACCTGGAATGGACTATGTCCCCAGGTGTAGCCGCAGAGAACTACCCCGAGGTGTACGGTACAGGAGCACTCCTTGGAACAGAACCAGGAACAGAGGACGAGATAGTGGCCGAAGACTTCTCCTGAGCCCGGCCTCAGCTATACAGTATTTCCATTTTCAGCAATTCAATTCATGTCTATTTTTCCTTAATTGTAACAGAATAATTCTCGGATTTGTTTCCCGAGATAACCTTATTTGTTATTGCATATTTATTTCTATTGCATTATTTCTGGCAATTAATCTGTGTTATTCTGTGGATGGGATTAGAAATACCTGAGACCTGTATATATTACTGCTAGACTACAGCTTAAGCATGCCCTGATGGATCCATTAAATTGGGTTGTCCATCGGTGCATGCTGCTGGCCATTGCGCACGTCTCCAGTCCCTCAGCATTTTTGGGACTGGGGCGTGACAGGAGGTACTGGTGGAGAGGGGTGATGGCGGGTTCGGGCTGCTCGGTGGTGCTCCAAGCGGGGGATGGGAGCGGTCGGAGGAAGGGATTCGTCGGAGGCGGAGCGGGTTCGAGGCACTGCGGGAGGGGAATGGCAGGCGGGTGTTCGGGTTGACGGCGGAGCGGCGAGGTCGGGGAGGCTGGCGGCTGCGGCGGGCACGGCAGGGTCGTCGACGGCGAAGCTCGAGGGGCGGCGGCAGGAGGCTGAGGGCGGGTTCGAGAGGAGGGTGCTGGGAGTGCGGCGACGGAGGGTTCGGGCGGCGGAGAGTATTGATGGTGGTGGTGATGACGGCAATGGCGGGTGGTGGTTCTGGAGTGGGGCAGAGATAGGCGGCTGAGGACGGGCGGTTGGGCTAGGGGCGGCGCCAGAGTCTCGCCGGAGGAGTCAGGGAAAGGGTGGCGGCGCTTGGTTAGGTTTAGGGATTAGGGATTTTTAGTATTTTCTTTTTTTTCTTTTTGTTTATGGAGAAAAACTAGAAAATTATGTATTTATACATACAGAAATTTGGACTAGGGTTTGACCTAGGATTTGGGCTGGGTCAAAGCTCCTTGGGCTTGGCTTCGGCTCTCATGGGGATGTTGGACGTTTGGCACGGGTTTAATTCGGTTTAATTCTACATCAGTTTTCAGGGCTTTAAAAATGATTCCGGAGTCCAATAAATTTTCGAAAAATTACCCTATGTCCAGTTTTTTATTTTACACTATAAAATATTATTTCCATAATATTTTAATATTAATTAACAGCAATTAAAAATCATTTAATTACCAAAAGCCTAGGTTTTAATTACAGAAAAATCCCAGAAAATTACGAAAAATTGTAAAAAATCCAAATTAATAATTACTGAAAATCAGGGGGCTTACAATCAGTCAATTAGGGCTTGCCTGGCCATTTTAGAGTGTTTGCTCAAACATTTGTTGCTTAAACTTAATGAACAACACTTCAACAGACGTCCCAAGAGCCTTCACCTCGGATTACGCCACATCCTTCTCGTCGGTGGAGAATAAAATTTCCAGCAGATTCGCCATTTGTTTTACAAGGAAGTTGAGCAACATAAAACTTGTATTGATGTAGACAAATTATAACTTTACAACAAAGGAGTACAGGTAATTGCTACAATATTGAGAAGTGTTTTGGATAGAAGTCTGGTCACTTTGTTCCATTGACGATCCAAATTCAAGGAAAATGTGAATTCTTCTCAATGGCGATGAGTTCTTCTCGATGGTTAGCACATTGACTCGATCAATTTTTCTTTTGGATTTCAATTACTAGCAGGATTTTTCGATCGGATCTGGATTCGTTCTGATGGGATTCGACATATTTGTCTGTTGGATTTTGATTCCATGTATTCTTTAGCTTTTTATTTTATTTTATTTTATTTTCTTGTGGTGTGTAGCAGACCCACCATCAGAATATTGTTGTTGTGGTTGATAAAGAACATTCAACTTATAGTATGTAAAGGTAGAGGGGCTTAGACTATCTAAGAAACTGCATACTGAAATTGAATGTGCATCTGGCAGATAGATAAAGTAGGGTGGAGAATGATCCTAAAGGCAAACTTGAATTTAGAAAATATGTTACTTTGAAGCCAATAATATACTTAAATCAGTGAAAAAGCCCAAAGGTGTATCACATGCCTTTATCAGGAATTAGAAGTTGGCTCTTGCAGTTTAAGATCCAGTTTCCGAAATGTGTCTACATATGTTGCTCTTTCTCGACAACTTTATATACTGGAAATAGTCTCTCAAAATTGGTTTCTGATAGTTTCGGCATTATTTTCCAACACGATACAATTACTGTTGATGTTTTTGCCTTTGAATAGTAAAGATAGTTCCACATTGTCTACACCATCAAGTGGGTATCTCAATATAATACTTTGTATGAGTTGAGGTGCGCACATAGGATGTGATGGGACACATGGGTGCCATGTAGGGGTGTTTTCCTAGGAGGAAAAATGATTAACTCCTCATGAAAGCATTTATGTTTTTTGTCATGCTCTTGAAATTATTTTCATAGGAGCTAATCCCCAAAGCGACTCGGGCTCAAGGGCGCAAAGTGGCGCTTTGTTGGCACAATTTTCACTTAGCATGTCAGCATTGTCGCAAGACGCTCGTGCGCTCTTTTTATGCTCGGATTGCATATGCGTGTTGCATGAGCGAGTGCTGAACGGGCACTGAGCGGGCTATGCATTGGACTGCGATTATGGGATATCAATTTTGTATATTGGTTTTTAGTCCCACATAAAAAAGAAGATGATGATGGCCTTCCATCCTTCCCTATATAAAGAGCCATCTTGCCTCCTTTTGAGAAAGACACCAAAAGTTGAGAAAGATGAGTCCAAAGGAGTCCATTCGAGTCACACAAAGAGGTGACTAAGAGCGTTCCAGAAGTTCTCTTGTGAACTTGCTAGCTCCTGGGAGCAGATCGTCGATAGAGGACGAATCTTGCTTTCAGCAACGGTAGTCTTCACCGTCCCAGCAAGAATAATTTTTTATTCTGTCTTCTTCTCCTTTTTCTTCTTGGTTCGTTCTATCTGATTGCAACTTTATTTTACAAGGAAGAACGAAGGTAGTTTTTATTTTATTGTAACTCTGTTCTGTCCGTCTGTAACTACGATTGCAAGAAAGAACGTAAAGTTTTGTTAATTCTGATTCTTTTGTAATCTTGAGAGCAAGTTGTAATCAGAATCCTTATATAGTTCTTCGTGCAAATCGAGAATAGTCAGAGTGTAAACTTTTGTGTGAACCTCTGATCTCGATAACGCGTTCTTCCATTTTTTGTTAAGTCTCGGGACTAACAATCTCAAAGCAAGATCCGAGAAAGATGGAGAACAACCGTGTGAAACTTCTCGACACTAGTTTTAACAAACTTAAGAAGTTTGACGAAAATCATTACAACGCTTGGAAGAGGAAGGTCTGCCTTAATCTTCAACTCGCAGAGGTGGACTACGTTCTGACAGAACCTGAGCCAGTTGTTCCAGACGGTGATGATGCTACTGTTCAATTCAGGCAGTTGCTACTGTAACTGCTAAGCAGAACAAGTAGAGAAGAGACAACAACCTTTGCAAGCTGCTGATTCTGAACTCCATTGAGGATACTCTGGCGGAGTCATACAGCAAGATGGAGCATGCTAAGGTCATCTGGGAGTATCTAGACAAGCATTACAAGGCGGATGAGAACCGCAACAAGATTCATGTGACTGAAAATGTTTGGAACATGCGATATGAGGACGACAAGAATATGCTGTCTCAAGTCAAGGAGTTTCTCAAGTTACGTCAAAAACTTGAGGATGATGGCATGCCCTTAATCGACGCCTTTGTCATGGGGGGTATTGTGGACAAGCTTCCGCCAGGATGGAGCAATTTTATCTCGGACATGCACCGGAAGAAGATGCAAGTTAGCCTTGATCAACTACAGCACAACATCCATGTTGAAGATGAGCTGAGGGCTCAAAACAAAGTGGACACGTTGTCCAAGCAGTTGGCAAAAGCCAATTTGGTGCATGCGGGCGACTCCAAGGGGAAGCAGAAGGCTTCTCACTACAAGAAGAATGACTTCAACCATCTCAAGGTAAAGTCGGCTTCGTTCAAGTCGAAGCCAAAGCCCAAGTCAGATGTGACTTGCTTTAACTGTGGCAAGAAGGGCCACTGTCGGAGAGACTGCAGATCCAAGCCCAAACAGACAGAGCAAGGTGAGCCTAACAAGGTTGCTATGATTGTGCAGGTTGTGACGGCTGGTGTTGACACTAACTAGTGGGTGGACACTGACGCATCCTGCCATGTTTGATCGAAGAAGGAGTTGTTTACCATCTACAAGCCTATATCTGAGAAGGTTATGGTGGCAAACCAGGCACAAATTAAAGTACTTGGGACCGAAACGGTGGTACTAAATCTGACTTCGGGTAAGTCACTGGCGCTTCAAGATGTGAAGCACTTACTGGTAATAACCAAAAATCTGGTCTCGAAAAATCTGCTCTACAACGCAGGCTTGAGGATGGACATCAATGCTGGACAGATACTGATATCGTACAAAGGAACATACTTCAAAATAGTATTTGTACTGAAGGGATGTTCAAACTTCAGCTTATAACTCCTGCAAACAATATTAATGCAGTCTCTTCTTTTGGTTACTCTCTTGAGTTATGGCATAATAGACTAGGACATGTTCACTTTAAAAGGATAAACAAGATGTCTAATCTAGGACTTATCTCCAAATATGGGGGTAAGGAGTTGGAGAACTGTGAGGTCTGTGCGCAGACAAAGATTACAAGAAAATCGTTCAAACGGGTTAACCGAAGCACAAATCTTCTGGAGTTTGTTCACTCAAATATCTGTGACTTCAAACAGTTCTCCACAAAGTCCAGGATGAAGTATTTTATTACATTCATCGACGACTACTCGAAGTATGCGTTCGCATATCTGCTCAAGTCAAAAGATGAAGCGTTCGAGAAGTTCAAGGAGTTCGGAGCTGAGGCTGAACGTCAAACAGGGCAACAACTCAAGAGACTCAGAAGTGATCGAGGCGGAGAGTATAGGTCTATTGAATTCGCATCGTTCTACAAAGAACATAAAATTTTCAATGAGACAACTGCTCCGTATTCTCCTCAATCAAATAGAGTAGCTGAAAGGAAGAATATGACGTTGACAGAGATGATGAACTCAATGTTGTTAAATACAGGTCTTTCAAACTGCTTCTAGGGAGAACCTGCGCTTACGGCTGCGTTCATTCTGAACAGAGTAACGTACGCAACTTCCGATGTCACTCCTCAGGAACTCTGGTTCAAAGTCAGACCCAATTTGAATATCATTCGAGTGTGGGGGTGCATGGCGTATGTGAAGCTTTCGATCAAATTCGTAAAGTGTTGTTTCGAGGACTACCAAGACCATCTTCCTGGGATATGCTGAAAAGAGTGATGCTCAGAGGTTTCTTGATATTGAGTCAAATCATATCATCGAATCTCGCGGCACAAAATTCTTTGAAGATAAGTTTGCAAGGCACATGAACATTGTTGATATGTGAAGATTCAGAAGTTGGGTACGAGGACTACCAAGACCATCTTCCTAGGATATGCTGAAAAGAGTGATGCTCAGAGGTTTCTTGATATTGAGTCAAATCATATCATCGAATCTCGCGACGCAGAATTCTTTGAAGATAAGTTTACAAGGCACAAGAATATTATTATGGCAGACATTTCGGAGAATAGTGTGAGTGCACATGAGGGCAACACTTCCAATAAAGATGTAGTCCAAGAAAAAGTTGTCATTTCAGAGACAACGTTCGAACCAGAACTCGCAGAGCCGGTGTCAAGCGAGTAAGGAAACACAAGGACTTCGGAGATGATTTCGTCACCTATCATGTGGAAGCAGATCCTCTTACCTATGATGTCACGACCCGCACCCGGTATATGGGCACGAGAGCGTGGGTACGTCCAGCCTACGCCGCAGCATCGGCGGTAGAACGCTGTCTAGGTCATGTAACTATCTAATTAATCTCACATGGATATCCAACTCCATAAGGAGACGCAGATATCACAAAATAATATGGAAATATACTCAATCACATAAGCTAAAGCACGATGAGATATCGAAGCAAGCAATACAAGACAAGTCTAAACACAATAAATAGTCTAACCTGCAATCAATATAACATCCAAGTCTCCAAGTATGTCGGAAAAGTCCTCTATGTCACAGTCTGAAAAAAATATCCAGTCAGGATTGGAACAAAATACACCTCTAACAGCAGTTCCACATATATTAACAAAATCTATAGCACAGTGTAAAAAAATACAAGACAGATATAAAAACTGGCAATAAGAAATACTGACGAGCATGGATGTACTGGAAATAGAAATACTGGAATAATGGAATACTGGAGCATGTCATCATCAATGTACATCTAGCAATGAAATAGAAATACAAGTACACGCAAGAACAATGAACTGGTATATAAATGTGTACAAGAACAACAACTAGAACATGTAGAGATGCTAGATCAACATACTAGAGATGCATGCCAAGAACATCTAACTAAGTGTGTGAAACATCAGCATATCATGTGATCAGCTTGGGTTATATGACTCATTACATGGATTAGCGATCATCCCCAACAGGTCAGGCTAACCAGAATGTAACAGCGATGAGGCATGTAAGGGTAAGGCTGCACCGACGTGAGATGTGGGTGAGCTAATACTGCATGTAAGTTGGGTATGATCACATAAACTACTAATATTTCCCCGTTTCCCCAGCTAGCACGATGGATTCCAATCACGACTCCTCGTGACAGGTCTCAATTATGCCAACTCGTGTAAAGAACAGTGTCAGAGTCATGTACGCTATACAACAAGAATTATAGAGATAATCAACATAATGGAAACTGTCAGAGAATGTACTCGCCTGGGGTCCTGCTGCTGGTATGAATCAGAGTCCAAGTCACAGTCCAAATAGCCTATGTATTACAATTTTACCATGTCAAAAGATAATTTATTTTAATTTATTTAATTCTGGAATAATTACTCTAAAATCCTATTTTAATCTTATTACTCTGATTTTTAGGTTAATTCCTAAATTTTGTCCAAAGGAACTAAATTTTATCAACTCGAGACTCATGGCACGCAAATCGAGGCGATCTGTTGACCGAAAAGTTAACCGACACAAACTCGACTTTCATGCATGATTTCCTGTAGATTTCAGCGTCAAAAATATGCTAGAATTTATGGCTCATCCAAATTCAATTTCGTTTGGGAATTATGGCACATACAACTTTCGTATCGTGCACCGATGGTTAAATTCTAACCTAGAAGTTCTACAGAATTAACAGTATGTAAATACTTCAAATTAAATTCTGGAAAAACATATGTCAATTATCTCGACATTAGCTTTCCGAAACTTTAAACGGTTCATGATTCTGATTCTGGTTCTCCCGGAATCGCGAAAACATCGAAACACGTCTATTTTCGGACATGCTGTGTTCTACGAATTTTCCAGAATTTAATACTAATAATTTCGTAAAACAAATTATATAATCAGAAAGCTAACCTCAATATCTTTCTAACACAAAAAAACTAGGCCTCGTTTGGAGTCCGGAGCTATGCGCAATGGCTTCTGGAAAATGAAGGAACCCTAGATGGCAATTCTTCAAAATTCGGCTGAAGAAAAACCCTAGAAATAAACTTAAACTAATATATATATATAGAGGAGAGAGAAAGCAGTCGCGGCTCAGATCTTGACACGTGGCAGCCATCCAACGCTGCCCGTCCCGCAGTCACTGACAGGAGGGCCCGGCACTGTTTGCTGCGCGAGGCTGACAGGTGGGCCCCATGTTTGCTGACTGGGCAGAAAAAATTACTTTTTGGGTTTTCTTTTTTCAGAAATTAGTTTTTAATTCAGTTTTTCATAATTAACTCAAAATAAATGCTAAAAATAATCAAAAAATTCCCAAAAAATTCTAGAAAATATATTTTATTATTTAGAACCTAAAATAAAAGTTTGGGATATTTTTAAATATATTTGTCCCTAAAATAAATTTTTGAAAGTCCTAGAAAATTATGATTACTAGTTTTTAATTAACAAAAAATTATGGAAAAATCGCACTAGCCCCAAATTAACCTAAAAATAATATTTAAGCACGAATTTCAGGATACGAAGGTTACAAGTCTACCCACCTTAAAAAAAATTGTCCTCAAAATTTACAATCCTCAAATTTTTTTTTTTTGACCATCAAAATTAAATTCATCAAATCATACAATCATGAACTAAACCATATTATTTTTTCACAACTTTTCAAAATTCTAGAAGTATCATATTCCCGCAAACCTTTAAAATTAAAAAAAATCAAATTTTATTCTTATCAAAACCTCCTCAAAAATTTATGCTAACCACTAAATACAAAACTTAATATTCAATCCTCTAATTTTAAATCCACTCAATGTATATTTATAAAATTTTAAAATCTCGTCCAAAAAGTTTGTATTCAAATACAAACCCATTAATCATCTTACTCCTCAAATTTTGAGTAAATCACTATATACAAAATTTATAATCCAATCCTTTAATTAAAATCCCGTCAATGCATATTTAAAAATTTTATAAAAAAAAAATCTTATCCCAAAATTTGAATTCAACACTAATCTATTAATGATCTTACTCCTTGATTCTTTTTCCACACAATGCTCAAATAATATAATACTCGCAAAATCTTTAATTACAATATTCAAAATAAATCTATATCTTGTAGTCAAATAAATACAATGATAATCTTCTTAATTTTCTCAAATGTTAGTGACATTCAATCATACCACAATCTTCATAAAAATTTATGATTTTAACAAATCGTCAATTCTGTCATTTTAAATTCTCAACTCTCTTCATTTAAATAAATATTTATCCTCAAAATTTAAAATACATTGTCTCTCTTTGTCAATTCATAACCTCTTCATTAATTCTTCACCACGGTCAAACCCCCAACAATCAAGGTCTAAGAAAATTCTACCTACAGTCACACAATATGCAATCTAGAGAAGACATACATGGTTATGGTCTCCTTTGTCATGGTATTGCAGTCTCTGCTAGGGTGCTATTAACTACATTCTAGCAAGAGAATCATTGAGGCAAGCTATGGTACTAGAAAATTAATTAATCCAATAGACGGAAAGGAACAGAAGGAAAGAACAGAACATAGTCTTCTAACCCATTACTCGGATATCTACAACCTCTATCATACACTTAACTCTGGCACATTCACTCACTAATTCCTATCTCTATATACTGATATCCATACCAACTAATCATTAGTCCACAACATCCATGAATACATCCTTATTGCATACACCTGTCTATTGATACCTAGATATGATACCAAGAATCTCTAACACAACCATAGTTTAATAATGCATCCAAAGTTTGATACCTCTATCCCTTGGTACTACTGTTTCTACTACAAGCACACTCACTGCTAGCTCTCTTACCTACTGCAATTGTTTATACTAGTCGTTCTTATCACTCAAGTGCACACCAAGTACAATACACCATACTAAGTACTGTTCCTTCTAATGCAACTCTAGATGGACACCCAAGTCTGTTTGCAGTGCCATCTCAAGCATTCTCAAGCCAATAGATCCTTACACATGCACATCAACCACTCATATACTGTTATACATTTCTTACCCACCATAAAATTTTATCCTTAAAATAAAATCATCAAAATTTAACTTCTCGAACAATTTAAAATAAAATGCATATACTTTCCTCAAAAGTCAAATGCTCAAATATCGAAATAAAATTTTTAATCACTTTTAAAATCCTTATAGCTTTGACTATGTTTATTGAATTGAATTTGAATCCTCAAAATTTTAATAACATAAAATCTTAACTCCTCAAAATTCTTAAAAATTGAAATTCATTTTCACTCTTCAATTTATAAATTTAAATCCACAAGTATACATATAAATACTCACAGTCTCTAATACTAAAGGTGCACTCAAATACACCCATTGTCTACAACTCTCAACTGTGTACTGAAACTTGTACTGTCCGAATTACTTGCACTATTACTTCCAAGTAATCAAAGTTATCATCACACGTATTTCCTCCAATAATTTTCTATCTATATTACTTGATACACCAATCTAATTATGATGTACTTACTGTTATTAGCACCTTGCTCAACAAATCCTTGATATAGAATTACCAGCACTATTGGTATGGTAACACTAGCTCCATCATTAGATCACCTCACCAAGCTTATTAGAACTCCCGATTATTCGCACTAGTTATAACACCCATATTTTATTTCACTCTCAATGGCAGGCATATGGTTCCATATCTCGATTGATGTATAAGCATATCTCTTAATCCTTTTATAGCCTGTTAAACTAATATGTGATACACTTCACAACTTTCATTACTAATCCTGATATTTCTTTACTTATGACATCTCATTAAACCCTTTATGCATATACATTCCTTTACTCTTAACACACCCGGTATCAATCATCAAATTGAACATCATGCTCCATTAATCTTTAGCACAATTCCTTGATACTTAATTGTTTACATAGATCATCCAATTACATAATTTTATGACTATCCAAGACTGGCATGCTGGCTCTGATACTTACTCTTGGAACCATCTGATACTCTTACTCCTCTTTCTATAATACCAATACTAATTATAATAACACATATCATAGAACTATTGCTATAAGGTACTATGCTATGGGTATCTCTAGATTAATGCCTACTGCTCACATGTCCAACCAAGAAATACTTACAACTCACAAGTCATACTCAGTCAACACTAATACAAGACACAACCAAAATTGCAAGTCACTAATTATCACACTAACAAGGATCCTTAAAGAAATAAGGCTCAAAAGAACTGGGTTAAGGACTGAAGGTATCTTTACTGCTAGTAAAGAAAAGAAGCGATGGAACAAAGTCATGTAATAACGAAATAGATAATTATTGAGATGAGACTTTAAGAACCATTTTAAGATACAACCTGATAATCATACACATTTATCTGAAATCATGACACTCAGAATCCTCGCCACGCCAGTAAGCATAGATGCGATAAACGACAGGTTCCGTAACTAAGATATGCAACTCTATAATCATGACATCTAGAATCTTCGCCACGCCAACCGGTATGGATGCGAGAGACTCTAAGTTTCATAACTAAAGTATGTACATCCAAGTCAGGTTCCTACGTTCTCGTCATGACAGCTAATATGGCTGCGATAAACTCTAGGTTCCATAACCAAAGTAGACGTTTTACCTTTCTCACTGTCCTCATCAATATATGTCATCAGATGATACCATAAATTTTAGCCCGTAAAATTTATCTCGATATGAAATCAACTCAATAACGATACCAAGAATTAAATTTAACAACTGGTCAACAAGAATCAAACTCAACAATGATACCAAGATTTTAATTTAATAACTGATCAATAAGAATCAAGTTCAATAACAACAAGCGAGAATGGACGAAAACAAGGAAAAAGATTTAAATTGGAAATTATAATAAGATTCTCAAGGGGTCGTCCCAGGAATCTCTCAAGAATTTGTGATTGAGTATCCTCTCTCATCCTAGTATCCTATGTCCTATATCCTATTGCAGGCACGTAGTAGTACAACTAAGTTGTCGCACTACCACGATATCGCACAACTTGCGAAGTCTGACCTGCATGGGCCACCACTAAAAACATGTCACGACCCGCACCCGGTATATGGGTACGAGAGCGTGGGTACGTCCAGCCTACGCCGCAGCATCGGCGGTAGAACGCTGTCTAGGTCATGTAACTATCTAATCAATCTCACATGGATATCCAACTCCATAAGGAGACGCAGATATCACAAAATAATATGGAAATATACTCAATCACATAAGCTAAAGCACGATGAGATATCGAAGCAAGCAATACAAGACAAGTCTAAACACAATAAATAGTCTAACCTGCAATCAATATAACATCCAAGTCTCCAAGTATGTCGGAAAAGTCCTCTATGTCACAGTCTGAAAAAAATATCCAGTCAGGATTGGAACAAAATACACCTCTAACAGCAGTTCCATATATATTGACAAAATCTATAGCACAGTGTAAAGAAATACAAGACAGATATAAAAACTGACAATAAGAAATACTGATGAGCATGGATGTACTGGAAATAGAAATACTGGAATAATGGAATACTGGAGCATGTCATCATCAATGTACATCTAGCAATGAAATAGAAATACAAGTACACGCAAGAACAATGAACTGGTATATAAATGTGTACAAGAACAACAACTAGAACATGTAGAGATGCTAGATCAACATACTAGAGATGCATGCCAAGAACATCTAACTAAGTGTGTGAAACATCAGCATATCATGTGATCAGCTTGGGTTATATGACTCATTACATGGATTAGCGATCATCTCCAACAGGTCAGGCTAACCAGAATATAACAGCGATGAGGCATGTAAGGGTAAGGCTGCACCGACGTGAGATATGGGTGAGCTAATGCTGCATGTAAGTTGGGTATGATCACATAAACTACTAATATTTCCCCGTTTCCCCAGCTAGCACGATGGATTCCAATCACGACTCCTCGTGACAGGTCTCAATGATGCCAACTCGTGTAAAGAACAGTGTCAGAGTCATGTACGCTATACAATAAGAATTATAGAGATAATCAACATAATGGAAACTGTCAGAGAATGTACTCGCCTGGGGTCCTGCTGCTGGTATGAATCAGAGTCCAAGTCACAGTCCAAATAGCCTATGTATTACAATTTTACCATGTCAAAAGATAATTTATTTTAATTTATTTAATTCTGGAATAATTACTCTAAAATCCTATTTTAATCTTATTACTCTGATTTTTAGGTTAATTCATGGCACACAAATCGAGGCGATCTGTTGACCGAAAAGTCAACCGACACAAACTCGACTTTCATACATGATTTCCTGTAGATTTTAGCGTCAAAAATATGCTGGAATTTATGGCTCGTCAAAATTCAATTTCGTTTGGGAATTATGGCACATACAACTTTCGTATCGTGCACTGATGGTTAAATTCTAACCTAGAAGTTCTACAGAATTAACAGTATGTAAATACTTTGAATTAAATTCTGGGAAAAACATATGTCAATGATCTCGACATTATCTTTCTTATACTTTAAACGGTTCATGATTCTGATTCCTGGTTCTCCCAGAATCGCAAAAACATCGAAACACGTCTATTTTCGGACATGCTGTGTTCTACGAATTTTTCAGAATTTAATACTAATAATTTCGTAAAACAAATTATATAATCAGAAAGCTAACCTCAATATATTTCTAACACAAAAAACTAGGCCTCGTTTGGAGTCCGGAGCTATACGCAATGGCTTCTGGAAGATGAAGGAACCCTAGATGGCAATTCTCCAAAATTCGGCTGAAGAAAAACCCTAGAAATAAACTTAAACTAATATATATAGAGAGGAGAGAAAAAGCAGTCGCGGCTCAGATCTTGACACGTGGCAGCCATCCAACGCTGCCCGCCCCGCAGTCACTGACAGGCGGGCCCGGCACTGTTTGCTGCGGGAGGCTGACAGGTGGGCCCCCTGTTTGCTGACTGGGCAGAAATAATTACTTTTTGGGTTTTCTTTTTTCAGAAATTAGTTTTTAATTCAGTTTTTCATAATTAACTCAAAATAAATGCTAAAAATAATCAAAAAATTCCCAAAAAATTCTACAAAATATATTTTATTATTTAGAACCTAAAATAAAAGTTTAGGATATTTTTAAATATATTTGTCCCTAAAATAAATTCTTAAAAGTCCTAGAAAATTATGATTACTAGTTTTTAATTAACAAAAAATTATGAAAAAATTCCACTAGCCCCAAATTAACCTAAAAATAATATTTAAGCACGAATTTTAGGATACGGAGGTTACATATGATGAGACGATGAAGACCAGAGATGCTGCCTCCTGGAAGGAGGCTATCAATGATGAGTATGATTCAATAACCTTCAACAACACTGGGTGTTGGTCGATCTACCTAAAGGAGAAAAATCGATCGGATGCAAGTGGATCTTCAAGAAGAAGATAAAGGCCGATGGAACTGTTGACAAGTTCAAGGCAAGACTGGTAGCCAAAGGATTTTTTCAGAAGTAGGGGATCGACTACTTCGACACATATGCTCCAGTAGCGCGGATGACGACCATCATAATGTTGATTGCTCTAAGTGCAATTCATAAGCTAGTCATTCATCAAATGGATGTTAAGACAGCATTCCTGAATGGAGAATTGACCGAAGAGATTTACATGCAACAGCCAGAAGGATTTGTCATCAAAGGGCTTGAAGACAAAGTCTGCAAGTTGGTGAAATCATTATACGGTCTGAAGCAAGCTTCCAAGATGTGGCACGAGAAGTTTGATAAAGTCATAAGATCAAACAGCTACAGGGTGAGTGAAACGGGCAAGTGCGTTTATACTAAGTTCGCTGACGAGAGAGGAGTCATCGTTTGTCTATAGTGGACGACATGCTAATCCTGGGTACGGATCTAGCACATGTCACTGAGACAAAGAAGTTTCTCTCACCTAAGTTCAGTATGAAGGACTTAGGGGAAGCTGATGTTATCCTGGGGATAAAGATCATCCGGACAGACACTGGAGTGGCAATATCACAGTCTTATTATATTGAGAAGATGCTCACACGTTATGGATATTAGGATTTTTCAGGGATCGATACTCCGTACAGGTGTGACAAGAAGCTGAAGCCAAATCCAAGAAAAAGTGTCAGGCAGCTGGAGTACTCAAGCGTCATCGGAAGTCTGATGTATGCAACAACTGCCACAAGGCCTGACATAGCTTTCATCGTGGGGATGCTGAGTCGGTTCACGAGCAATCTAGGAGTGGAGCACTGGAAAGCTATGAAGAGAGTGATGAGATATCTCAAGAGGACTCAGAAGTATGCACTGTACTACAGCGATTATCCAACATTGGTGGAAGGCTTCAGTGATGCATGCTGGTGTTCAGAAGTAGAGAGCGAAAGGTCCACAGGATGATACATCTTCTCCATGGGTAGAGCAGTTATATCGTGGAAGTCGAAGAAAAAGATAATGCTCTCTCATTCCTCAATGGAATTTGAGTTCTATGCACGAACGGCTGCAGCAGATGAAGCAGAGTGGCTTCGGGAGCTCATGTATGATCTTTCAGTGGTGGGTGCGCAGATTTTGGCATTACCGATTTACTGTGACAACCAAGCGACTGCAGCGGTGGCATCAAATGATCTCTTCAATGGTAAAAAAAAGGACTGTGTGACTGAGGCACACGGCAGTGAATGATCTTATCAAGACCGGAGTTATTATCGTGATTGATGTTCAGAGCCAAAAAAATCTGGTCGATCCGTTCACCAAAGGTCTTAAGCATCAGCTGGTCGAGGATACAGCAATCAAGATGGGCTTGAAGACATTTTGATATTGTGCCTTTGTAATCATACCATTTAGTTTTATGCTATTAGTTCAAAGAGAAATCTACTAGGCATCTAGCTATTGGTTTAAGAGAGGTTCATTGACTGGGAGAATATCAGGAACAGTGGGTAGTCCTTTGAGACATTGAGAGGTTACAGACCCAGAACCATTGTTGTCTACTAATTATTTTTTTTTTGTAGAACAAGCCTTGTGGGATGATGGCTTAGATGCCTTAATGAGTTCTCAGGCATTTTGAATGTCTGGTGTGCTTAACAGGAAGCACGGTAGCGCAGCACTACAAAGGAGCGTAAGGTCTGCATGCTACAGTGAGTGACACCACCAAGAGGTTCCTCGGTAAGGGTAATGATTCGGCTTCGTGAGCCATGTCATAGCGTCGTAGCACCGCACATAGGCAGTTAGCCTAATGTTGTAGAATAAAGAGTGTAGGCAGCACTACAAAGAGGCCGGTGTCCCCATGTTACAATGGTGTGACACCACAGAGGTAAAAGCTGTAAATCTTCGACTACGCAAGTCATGTCACAGCGGCGTAACACCGCAAGGAAGCGCAAGGCTTCATGCTGGGTAGTTTGACACTACAAAGAGGCTGGGACCTCATGCTACAGTGGCATGACACCACGATGAGGTGTGGCCTCGGCTCTGGACCATGTCATAGCGGAGTAGCACCGCAAGGAAGCTCGAGGCTTCATGCCAAGGACTCTTTAAAAGAACTCACCTAGAGTGTATGGAAAGAGATATAGGCCATCTCTTGAGAAAAAACTTGTAGACGTCCAAAATACATACACCAAAATCAGGCGTGCACAGGGCCTTTAATGTGCAACCGGAAGCACAGTTGATGTCATTGTGTGAGTGAAAAGAATTGCAGCTATGGTGCAGAATTCAAGGCTTAGTCCATTCTTGTATCATACTGTTGTTCGACCCATGCGGGAAGATTCAAGTCGAAGCGACATCTATCCTAATGCATGATAGGCAGTCACTGTGGGGAACGTTCAACCCATATATATTGAGATATGTGAGAGATTGTTAGAGTTTTTGCCTTTGGACTAGTAAAGATAGTCCCACATTGGCTACACCACCAAGTTGGTATCTCAATATAATACTTTGTATGAGTTGAGGTGTGCACATAGCGTGTGGTGGGGCACATGGGTGCCATGTGGGGGTCTTTTTCGAGAAAAATGATTAACTCCTCATGAAAACATTTATGCTTTTTGTCATGCTCTTGGACTTATTTTCATAGGAGCTAAGCCCCAAAGGGGCTTAGGAGCTCGGACTCGGGCTCAAGGATGCAAAGTGGCACTTTGTTGGCGCACTTTGCACTTAGCACGTCAGCATTGTCGCAAGGCGCTTGTGCGTTGTTGTTGCGCTCGTTTTACGCGCGAGTTTTATGCTCGGGTTGCATGCGTGTGTTGCATGAGCGGGCGTTGTACGGGTGTTGAACGGGCGCTAAGCGGACGTTGTACGGGTGTTGAACGGGCGCTAAGCGGACGTTGGACGGGTGCTGAACGGGCGCTGAACGGGCTATGCATTGGACTGCGATTGTGGGATATCAATTTTGTATATTGGCTTCTTAGTCCCACATCGAAAAGAAGATGAGGATGGGATTCCATCATTCCCTATATAAATAGTACTCTAGTCTCCTTTTGAGAAAGACACCAAAAGTTGAGAAAGATGAGTCCAAATGAGTCCGTTCGAGTCACACAAAGATGTGACTACGAGCGTTCCAGAAGTTCTCTTGTGAACTTGCTGGTTCCTGGGAGCAGATCGTCGATAGAGGACGAATATTGCTTTGAGCAACGGTGGTCTTCACCGCCCCAGCAAGAATAATTTTTATTTTATCTTCTTCTCCTTTTTCTTCTTGGTTCGTTCTATCTGATTGCAACTGAGTTCTACAAGGAAGAACGAATGTAGTTTTCGTTTTATTGTAACTCTGTTCTGTCCGTCTGCAACTGCGATTACAAGGAAGAACGTAAAGTTTGGTTAATTCTGATTCTTTTGTAATCTTTAGAGCAAGCTGTAATCGGAATCCTTATATAGTTCTTCGTGAAAATCGAGAATAGTCATAGTGAAAACTTTTGTGTGAACCTCTGATCTCGACCACGCGTTCTTCCATCTTTAGTTAAGCCTCGGGACTAACAATTATAACATGGATTCTTGTTCAAACCAGTAGATGTCTTTGCGCTCCTCACTTCCTCCTCCTCCTTCCCAGCCATGTTAGACAGCACGGCATAAGCTACAAATTGATGTCAGTCTAACCTGGTCTTGAGAAGCCTACCAGTGAAGTCCAAGAAGCCATATACTTTGCCTCAAACAAAGTGAAGGCCTCTTCAATTTCATCAAATTGCCCACGAAGAGGCTCTGCTCGAAGCCCATGAATCTGAATCCCGTATTGCATTCAGCACAAGCATCGAAGAGTAGCAGTAGTAGTAGTAGAATTTACATTGACGTCCGCACCTTCCCTTCTCATCTCCCTGCCTTGAGTGTCATAGGTGTCCAAGAAACCACATTCCTCTACGGCATTGGAATTGATCTGAAAACCTCAAAACGCATCCAACAGCGACAAAATGCTTCCAACCGGGCTGCAGTTCCCGCCATGCATGTATTCATCATCCCCTGGCAAAGCCCGTGATCACGAGACATTTTTCCCTGGGTTTGTTGGAAAGTAGGCAAAAGGCTCGTAAGTAAGCGGAGAGCGTAGCATTCCAGGAGGCTGTGTTTATCTTGGGCATCATATCGAACAGTTTGCGCCATGGTCTGCGTAGGCAGAAAGGAGTGTCTATGGAGGAGGAAGGAATGATGGTAGCAGTAGGAGAAGAAGAAGAGACTGAAAGGGGGCAACAAGAGGAGTTTGTTAGCTTGGCTGATTAAGGTGGTGGTGATGGTGATGATGGCTAAGTTCATTCATCAAACATACAAACACCAGATAAAATAAAATAAGACCAACTTAATAAGAGGAAACCCACGATGCCCATGCTTACACTGGGAGGCGCACAGATATGCGTTCATAATGAACTAGTATCTCATGCTATATGCGTTCTGCCATTACCTCTGAGCATTGGTATATTTATTTTTGCCACAAGTACTTATGAAGAGCGGACGGCCAGAGAAATCAAAGCACAAATGGCTACTAGGTACACAAAAGGGAGGGCTTTGTTGCACAAACAAATCTTCCCCTTCTACTAAAGCTCTAGCATATTCAATGCAGCAAATACTATTCATCACATAAATAACTTGACACTTGCTTTTAGCAATCAGCTAGATCATTAACCAGCAGCTACCCATCCTGCACTGAAATTAAAAAAATTAATTGAACAAATATTTCCTTGGGAAAAAAGAGAGTTCAAAGATCCATCCATTCTCGTATCAAGTATATCCAGGTTTCTTCAGCATTTGATGTTTCACAAACCCCACATCTTTCATTTTGTTTCTGATTTAGCACAACAAAGACAAATAAGAACATGATTCACATGGGGATGACAGCAGCCGTCACAAACAAATTGAACAACAATGACAAAAATCAAAACTAGGAGGCATACACAGTTTAATCGTACAAAGCACCCCCACTGAAAGCCGGCAAAAGGCTGATGGCCTGCTCCTTAGCCATCCATTAAAATAGTTGGATGGCAATCGTGGGCAGAAAAATGGCACAGTGCCTCGATCAATCTGGATGAAAGGGAAACGGACCCTATTGAAAATCCCAAGCATGAAGGACCATCATGCCTCAGTCATCTGAAATTGCAGCATTGGGCTCTTCCCCTTGCTAATTTATCCCACAGACAAATCATTTGCCTTGGAGATTGGTAGTGGGCAGTGTAATAGTTCTCCATGCAACCATACTGGCAAAACTTCCAGTTGTGAGAATATTGGACAGTAGTAGTGGCATTGAACTGTTCCACCCACATACCCATGCTAACATCCTCCATCTTGAACAACTGCAAGCATTTGTACAAATGAATATTACTCCTATTGCCACGGATTGTGAGTGTCAGGTCAAGAAAAGAATTTCAGAGCAGGCTCACCCTTAGGCTTTGATTATCATGTTGTGAGACTATAAACTGTGCGATGTCACTTGAAATTATATAGCCAGGACCATTGGCATAGGGTGGATAGATTTCTTCTGGCCACTCCTACATGAAACCATAAAGTAGGTCAGCGAGACAGTAAGGCACGATAACATCATTTGGAATAATCTCAAGCTATGAACTATAGGCTACAGAACACAATCTGAATCAAGTAGATTCTATGAAGATTGGCCAAAAATGTCCAACTAGCTAATAACCTGGCTGTCTGAGTTTGTGGCTTATTCCTGCACAGAACATCTATGAGCTGATGCTGAACCTAGAAGGCATGTACACACTTTTTGATGTTTACCGAAAACGTAAATCCCCTAATGCACACAAGAAACTTTAGTCTCGAAGGTTCTGCCTCGCCGCCTTGAGACCCTTCCTAGTTCTTTTGGGGCTTTGACGCCTCATGTCGCTTAGACAAGCTTGCAGATTTCAAGATCCCTGGCATATTTTGAAGGTCGAATGTGCACTTGTGGCAAGACCACATCCAAGCCACTTAGAAATGATCTTCAAGATCCAATTCCAGTAATGATATGGCTAAACTCTGGCAGGGTATTTTCTCCATTAAAGTCCCGACTAAAATGCTTATTTTCTTACCAAAGAAAACCAATTTCAAGTAACTAGTGATGGAAGAAGTGCAAAACAATTTTTTTAAAAATTGCTGGGACGCAAGCAAGTTATAAGGAGAAGGTACATATGTAACATAAATCAAATATCAGGGTCTGCCCCTAAGTTAGATACATATCATTACCCGATGATATGTTCAAGTAAAATAAAGAGAAAATGAAACAGAATGTGATTGTCACTACTCTGGGAAAGGCGGAGACTTTAAAAGTGATTTCTTATGACCAAAAATAAGACTGCGGAAACGAATTACCTCATATGTGACAGCCCATTTCCCACTTCGCAGAGGACGATGCAGGAGGTTAAGGTTACCCATGTAAAGAGTTCTCTTGCGAGTAATACCCTTAATCTCTTTCAATATAACATCTACTCTGATAAATGTATCATCATCACATTTCATTATGTATGAAGCACTCACATTTTGAACCTGCAGCATAAAGTGCGAACAATTCATAAACATGGATGTAGATATCTGCAAGCTAAAGGGGTCAACCGGAAGAAGAGACAACAGATTAAACTCACCCCATACTCACAGATGGCAATTGTCTTTAGAACCACAAGCTCGTATCTATCCATAAATGGCAAGATCACAATATCACCAAAATATTCTGCTTCCTTCTTCAGTACTGAATTGACCTCCTTCCTTGGATTCTGAACATGCACAAGAACAAGTAAATCCATAGTTAAAGAAAACAAATGCTAGAATTTTCAGAGATCAACCAAAGTAAAATACAATAGCTGCTTTATTTTTCAGGTTGGTGGAAATCAAAGCATAGATACTTCAACTTTTTTTCTCTACATATTTTTTCTTTTTACCAAGGGATGAAACAGTTTCCCTCCTAGAGTATGGCCTAAATATAGATACTTAAGACAGTATTCTAGAACTCGGATTAAGCAGAAATATAGGATGACTGATCGACTTCTTAATCCGACAGTTGGATTCTCGAATACACAATCAACCGGTTGCCTGAAAGAATTAAAGAGTACTCAGCCCTGGAATGAGCAAATAAAGAAAGCACTTGAACATACCACTGATTTAAGATAAAGACATCAGAAGAATATCAAAAATCTAATTATGGCAATAACAAAAACAATCTAATGGGGTTCATCGCAGCTAACAGTCTTGAAGATTCTGCAAAAATAATTAGCACATCTTTACAAAGAGTTGTTAACATGGTCATCAATTTTCTCATGAACATGCAAAATAACCATGTTCCTGATTTCATTGTCTGCCAGACCTTGCATCAAACCAATTAGTATTTTTCCTTTGGTACAGTCATGACTAGACTTTATTTTGCATGCCAACAATCATGGGAAAACGTTTATTTTCAGCCAGAGCAGAATGAGATTTTTGATACTTCTCTATATGTGCTCTTCCACCTCATAAATTACGAACTAAATAGTTATTTAAATAATACATCAAAAGAAAAGTCAGGAATCTAGTTACGACAAAAATAATAATAAACTAATGATGTTTGACTTAAAGTCTTGAAGATTCTGCAAAATGAATAAAAACATTTTTACAATAAGTTGTCAACATGTCATCGATCTTCTTAGGGTACACCGATATATGCCAACAATCATGTTCAGGCTTTCTGTTTGTCTGAGCTTACGTCCAACTCCAACTGATAAAAGAATTTGTTCCTTGATGGCCAGGCTTTATGTTCTATGACAACAATCATGGCCCTTTTCTTCTACATATGTTCTTTTCATAGCAGAAATCGAATTCAGATACTTGACCCGTTTTTTCTACATCTGTTCTTTTACGAAAGGCTGAATCAATATTCATCAAAGATCATAGACTAAGCAACAGCAAAACTCAACAATCTAAACTTAATAAGAATTTTTTGAGGTTTATTGTTATACCCGAACCTAAGGCACAAGAAAAGAATCAAGTAACGATTGGATGTAAGATCGGAAATGCAACAGAAATCCCATCCATGGTTGTTGTCATATATTTTTCGAAGAGTGATGACATGTTCACATTTAATTGTACAGATGCTCTCAATCCTCTTTGCAGAATCACCAAGACTTGAGTCGAATTTCATTAGATTATGATGATTTTTGTCATAGTTAGATTTGTTACTCTATTTTGAATTTTGATGTCACTATTGTCTTAAATAACTCTTCCACCTTGAGAATAAAAATTTAAGGAGCAAAAAACAATTTACATGCTCAACTGGAAAACTGCCAATAACAGGCATCCAAATCCTCTAGATTAATTCCAGTTGATCTTCTAATGATCTTCTAATGCATATACCAAATGTCTATCTCCTGGTTAGATCAATCAATATCTTTCATAGACCTTTCTCCGCAACCTAGTTGACAAGCAAATTTTATAGGTATGAATATAAATAATATTTTCAAGTGCAGTATTAGCAAGGAAGCACTAAGCTTATATTTGCATAGAGAAACTCATTTTTATCCTTAACTGATGGTTCAAGAACCTCACCAACGCAACAAAGAAACGTGCTACTACATTTCGTGACTTGATTTCTGAAGATTGCATCCAGGTTTTCCGAATAGCCATGCGCTCAGCAAAATGGTTTGTGGCAGACAAAATGCCAATGAAAAGTTGAACAGGGCTTTCTGGTAGAGGATGAGACCTCCACTTATCTGACATTTCCAATACTTGTTGAAGTGAAAAACTAGGATGCGAACGAGGAAGAGAAGTGGCATATACTGAATGTATCTCTACATCTCCCTTGATTGCTAGACCTGTTGCATCTTCAAGAGTGAATCCCTGATAAAGCATCAATCTACATTGTAAGATTAATTTTCTAACAAAATGCAACATAGTGCTTGCTGATGTTTTTGTACATAAAGACGGCCTTAAAAACATCAGTCAGACAGACAGCTAAACAAGTAGTGCGTGAGAAAAGGGGAAGTAAATATGATAATTCACAAAGTGTGTAATTTAACTTACTGGACGATATGGAAATGAAGTTATATGTCGCCCTCCAATATTGATATGATATCCTTCAACACCAGCTCTTAATGTAAGGATAAAAAGCTGTCCTTCTACAAAAGGAAAAGGCCATGTCATGGCTGGCTTCTTTGCACGACCTATGAACCTCCTCAACCAGGAAGTTGTCTTTGATTCTTTTGAGTCCACAATATCATTACGTACCCATTTCTCACATTTGCTAAAGCCGTCAACTGTCAGAAACAAGAATGTTAAGTGTAAAGTTTTGACAAGAAAAGATGTTTGATAATTTGCAAGGAAAACAAGCTTTCAAATCTTCACTTGAGCATGTCAAGGTTAGAAAAGCATGAAGAACGGAAAAATTAATCATCTGCAAGCAAATTCTCAGTTAAACATGTCTGAAGACAGTTTACCACAAAGTTGTCAGAATGCACACTTTTCATGCAAACTGGTATCCTCAATAATCCCTTTTACAACACAACCAAATTAAGTATCCGCAAAACATAGTCACAAGAGAGAGAAGCATGACAACCTACTGGACAACGTGGCTAACCTTTTGAGAAGCAACAAAGAAAGTACAATTAACTAGTTGGAGTTCATATGCATTCTTGGTATGTCTACTCTTCTATAGGTGCTTCCATTATCCATGTCAGGATCAGTTTCTTCTGCTTCTCCCCTGACTTTTTTTTTTCTTCTTTTGAACCTTATATGAGGACATGAAGAAACCAAGGAATACCTAAGACAGCTCATCAGTTGTCTTCAGAGGCCTCAAATTGGACATTAAAATGAACCAATCAATTGGTGATTCAGCAACTAGCAAGAATGATGCAACTGTGTGCGTATGTGTATATGCTCGCGCATGTGTGTAATGTGGATAGACATGATGGTCAAATAGATTCTTTAGGGTGGTCAAAAAGATTCTTTGAGGGTCTGCTTGGATTGGGGAGGTGGGGGTGAATAAGAAGTGTTAAGTGAAGGGAAGTTAAGTGAGGGGGAGGGGGTCAATACATATAACCTTGCTTGAATTGGAGGCAGAGTTAAGTGAAGTGTGTTCCATAACTCTTGCTTTGATTGGAGGTTTTGAGTGGGAGAAGGATTAATAAAAATACAATAGTTACCAAAATACCCTTGTTACATATGGTTTTGAGTGGAAGGAGGAATAATAAGATAAATCAAGAAGAGACGACGCACTTGGACGGCATCGGATTGAAAGCCAAGAAGACAGAGCAGCGGGTTGAAAGAAAAAAAAAATGGAGGAGAATGTCATGTTATTTTATCGGACAAATAAGGGATGTTTATGACTTTTTAAATAAATCCCGCACTTTCCCTTGTTAATCTCCCGATTTTGGGGATTAAAAAAATGGACAAAAATGCTAAACAAACCCTCACTTAACCCTCTATGACTCCCCCTCTTAAACCCCCACCCTCAAACCAAGCAGAATTTACTTTCTCCTCACTTAACCCTGTTCACCCTTAATCCGAGCAGACCTTTGGGCTAGTACATCCTCTCCCTCTTGAAGAACCATAGACACATAGCTAATGTTGGGACTTACAATAGTAATTTGGAATTTTGGAGGTCATTGTAGTGAGATTAAAACTTGTGTGGGATCTAGAGTTAGGTTGGACCAGTTGTGAGCATATTTTGTACAGTTTTATTCGTATTATATGATAGTGAAATATATATACCAGAAGTTAAGGTATGAATTAATCACATGTTTCAAATTTTCAATACATCTAGAAATCTTTTTTTTCCTTCTTGTCCCGTCCAACCTTTCAAGATTTCTGTTTCACCCACAAGAACGCCATAAAGCTTGTGTGTACATCTTTTTTTTGGCCATGTGTTATCTGTCTTACATCTTTTTAGATAGTCCTTGGTAGTTAAATATGAGAATATCCCTCAACAAGTACAATTTGAATAATTAAGTAATCACATAAGTGGAATCAGGAAAATGAGACTAATATGCAAAGAGGAGGCTATTAACACATATGTATATTTTTGTCTTCCAAATCTTCACTTAAATGATTTGCTATTACCTATTGAACAGTACGTATACAACTAACTCTATTATCACATGGTCAAGCTTTTCCAATATACGATAGTATATGTTAGCCCCTTAGCCCATCTCAACAGTCAATTGATAGACTTAAGGCATGATATTTAAGACATTTGTAAAAGGTAAGACAGATTATTAATACTAACTTCAGACACCATCCACATAACTATGTGAGCACCTATCACAAATATTATGCCAAAAAAATTACTCCAGAGCACTGAAAACAACACACCTTAGGCCCAACGAAGAATTTGGTTAAAACTCCAGTTCCTTTCAACGACATCAAGAATCCAAGATGCCAACTCCTAAGAAAGTTTTCTCCATCCACCATCTTCAACCCGTCTCTACCATAATATACAATACAACACACAATTCCATCCACATTCGCAAAATCATAGTTGTAAACAAACTCCTCATGTTTCTCAGAGGGTACCAAATTCCCATTAACTTTTAACCAAAGGACACAGCAAGGATGGTACATCATTCACTCCCTTGCATGCTAATTAATTCCTCAACACTCGCCAAACCAATAGGAGGGTACAAGAATGCCCCATCAATCTGACCCAATTCACTAATTATATCACAAAACTCCTCATTGAACATCATTACCGGCCAAAAGAATGTCAATATCAACTCAATTGAAATTGGACAATAACGATATTTTTGGATCTGTGTTCAAAGGTCTGGGGTTAGCTGCAGTAAGATTTCCATTTTCAAAGCTATTCTTGGTGTTATAAATATCGTTCAATTTTGAAAGCCGGCGTGCTATCCAGTGCTCTAAAAGCCAGCCCACTGCACCGAACACCCCATGTTCGGCGGTCCTAGGCTCTAGACAGGCCTAGGCGGACTTGTGCGGCACCTAGGCGGCCTGTTCGGTCCTAGACGGGTGCATAGGCTGCCTTTTTTTTTCTTTCTTTTTTTCGCCTAGGCGCTAGGTGGACCTCCGGCGTACCGAGTCCACCTAGCAATTTTTAGAACATTGGTGCTATCTCCATTAGTTCATTTCTATATTCTATAACAACCTTGAATTGGGAGATGGAGAAACAAAATCTACTGCTTGAACGAGTGGCCAAGTATCCTTTTTAGACATGGCAACCAAATGGAGAAAGCAATTACTGAAAATGAAAGATTTGTCACAAATTTAAGCAACACACAACCCATTACGCGTGAAGCAACGTAGTAGTAAACGATCTTCCAAAGTGTACATTTTAACACATGCATAAGGGCATCATTAGTAAGGCCCATCCCAATTTCTAGATTCTAGATTCAGAATGTAGAAGCTTAATTTGTAGAATAGTAAGACCCATCCTAAGTTCCAATTTCTAGATTCTCAGGCCCATCCCATCCACAGGAGCTATAGGTTGGGCCTGAGAATTTCTAGATTCAGAATGTAGGAAATCATTTTGTAGAATACTAAATCCCAATTTGGAGCCCAATTCTATATTTACATTTTTTTTCCCACATTAATTTTTTGACCACACAATTTTTGGGACCAAAGCTCATTTTATCATTCTCTACTATTCTCATACAAACCTAACCCATTCTACATTTACCTTCTTCTTTTTTAAATGGGGCCTCAAGTTAAAATTTTGAGCACCATCTACTAATGATGCTCCAACAACCCAACTTAATGTATATTTTGCTCTATGAGAGGTGCCAGATCGAAATTTATTATGTTATGTGGTTTAAACTTATTGATCATACAACAGCACAATGATGCGCATTATTATTATTGAGCAAAGTAATACAAATTCAAAGCATGATAAGGTCTTGTGAGGCCATCGCCCAATACGGTACCATGGCTTCAATTTATTATAAATAACCAGTAAATGAGTGCATTCCTTTTTCCTACAAACCAATTGATGACTATAGTTAGAGTCTGCAATTGGGATTTGGAAACTATTTATAACAAGCCAAAGAGGTTGTGGTGATACACATGTAATTCTCTAGTCCGAGAGTTGCACTACATGGTATAACTTCCTAATATAGTAACCTGTCCTGAATGTTATGATCCTATAGACCCAGATTGGTTAAATGGGGAACTTCTTGTGCGTTGATATAATGTTGGGCTATCTCCTCTTAATGGCTAGCTTTTAGGACGAGTTCTCCAAAGGTTCGTATCAGTGAGGTCCTGAGATGACTGCCTGTTGTGGCATAATCAAACATATTCTAAATGTACAGCTCTCTCCTAATTTGCGAGGACATGTAGTAACAGAAAACTTTAAGATGCAGCTTAAAGAAACCGATTGAAAGCTAATATTTTTATTTTAGCAAGTGTCCTTGCAGGTCCATGGATGAATGTTGTGCAGTATAGTTACAAGAAAGTATAAGAAGAAGAAGAAGAAGAAGAAGAAGAAGAAGAGTAGAGGGAAGGGATTAGCGGATGGGTACCGGTATCATCTTCATCCTTGGATGGCAAGCCATCACACCTCATTGAGGTACCCCATTGCATGCGGTAACAGGTATTGTGCTCGATAACAGGCCTGTGGCTCCAATCCCCCCTCAGTCTGGGGTTCAAGTGAAAGATCCTAGGCGGATCCTCTCCGTCCACTGCCTTCAAGCCTTGCAACTCCACCATGAACTGCGACACCAGCACCACCCCGTCCCCCCTCACCGTCCTCGCCAGCTGCGGCACAAACTCCTCATGGGCTTCGAGCGGCCTTCCGACGATAGTGATGGCCGAACCGACCGAGAGGCCGCAAGGCAAGAACATCAGCCTCTCCCCGTTGTTGTCGTCGTCGTCGTATCTCCTTCCCATCGAGACGGAGGAAGGGCAGGACTCCGATGACTTCCCTTGGACGACCACGGTGGCCGTCGTCTGGTTCAGATCGGTTCTGGAATCCAAACCCTCCTCGACCTCGACCTCGACCTCGACCTCGTCCCAGGCCCTGCTCCCGAGGATCCATGCCTCGTCTGCTACCCGCTCCAGCTCGGTGAGGTTGGCGGAGGCGGCGCCCCCCGGGGTGGGGATCCGTCGTCCGTACCTGTGGCGTAGGGGCTTGATGGGGTTAGGATTAGGGTTGGCTTCTGTGGTGGTGGTGGTGGTGGTGGTGGTGGTGGTGGTGGTGGTTAGGAGGGGGAAGGAGGGATGATCTGAGGAGTGGAAGGGGCGGTCTAGTCCTGTGAAGCTGTCTTCGTCTCCGGCTAGGGAGGATGCGATCTCGAGGAAGTGGCGGAACTTGAAGGAGATGAAGATGAGGTAGAGGGCTGCTATGGAGAGGAGGAGGTGGTAGAGCTTCCATCTCCGGGTGAAGCCTAGGGTCTCCACGCTCCTCGTCCTCTTCATCGTCATCGTCGGATCGGAGGAGACTGAGAGGAAGCAAAATTACATGGCATTTGGGAGAAAGAAACACACTCCTCAACCGCTGCTGCCTAGCCTAGCCTAGCCTAGCCTAGCCTACTAGGGTTGGGTTGGTGGTGATGGGCGAGAGAAAGAGACGGGTAGAGGCAGGCAGGCAGGCCGTCGGTCCAAATCCGGTGGATATGGAACTGCTGTGCTGTGTAGTCTGGACTAGACTAGACTGGACTGAGTTTGCAAGGATGTACCGAAAGTCGCAACCGCAATTTAGTCAACTTGATTCGCTTTCTTTGCGAATATTATTTCTGCATTTTATAAATAAATAAATACAAACTAGGAAAGGGTTTTGGTTTGTTTTTAGGTTTTTCTGGTTTAATTTTGGTTTGTTTTATTTTTATCTTTTAGTTTGATTTTTTTTATTTAATTTGATTTAATCTATTAGTTGATTTGTTAATTAGTATAGATAATATACTCATATGGATAATAATAAAAATCTATTAGTTGATATACAAAATTTTGTTATATCATTAATAGATAATAACCAACAAATTTAAATTTTAAATAAATAATATTTTGGATGATAACAAATATTTTGTAAAAATATCTACACCAAATTTTGTATAATATCAAAAATAATATTTAAAAAACTTTAATACTGTATTTTTTTATTATCTACACAAAAGTTTACTCTACATGTCAATTTTTTTTAAGAAAAATTTTGACTTGCTCCCAATTTTTTTATCATATTTAAGGGTGCACCCCACAAATTTTTCATAATGTACAAGATCTCCCCTTCACCCCCCCCCCCCCTCCCACTTTTGACGGAATTCGTCCAGACTTGACGGTCAACCCATTTGACCAAAAAAAATTGACAAAAATGTTCCTCACTTATTTTTCTCTTCATCTTCCCTCTCACCCCCGCCCCCGCTCCCCGCCGCACCCCCTCCCCACACCGACCCCCCCCCCCCCCCCGCGCTACCCCCCCTCCCCGCCATCGCTGCCTCCCCCTACCGGCCCCGCTGCAGCGCCGCAGTAGCAACATCAACAGCAGGCGCGACGACCAGCGAGCGGCTGCTGCTGCTGATGTTGCTGCTGTCACGCCCCAATCCCAAAATAACGAGGGACTAGACACGTGGCAATGGCCAGCAGCACGTACCGATGGACAAACCCAATTTAATGGATCCATCGGGGCATACTTAAGCTGTAATACAATAGTCAGGGTTTACTCATCTCATCCACAGAATAAAGATAGCAATATCAGCAAAAGAAATAAACAACATCCAGTCACAAGTAATTAAAAATCGGAGAACAACCCGATACAAGACTGATACAACTGTCAAGATACAAAATAAAGATACCAACAAAAGTATTGAGTATGGAAACAGTATATACTCAGAAAAATCCATGGCAATCACCTAGTCCTCGATTTCTGGTTCTGCTCCACTGTAAGCACCTGATCCTGCTTCTGCTCCTGCTACTACTCCTGTCCTGAATTTCTCGGGGTAGATCTCACATCATCACTCCAGACAGGCTTCACAATAGTCTATGCTGCAAAACTGGCAGGGGACCAGGTCCTCAGAGGGACGTAACAAGGTACAGAAATCAATATGCCAAAATGCAGTGCAGAAATAAAGGAAACAATAGGGTAAATAAATAAACCAGCTAAGTGTTATGCAAGTGAGAGTTATAGTCATACTCAGGCTGAGACTACTACAGGATCAGTGTCGAAGAAACCATAGCAATATTTTTTCGAAGGACCAGTACGGTACTAAAGCTCTGTGTCAGAGTCTAAGGCACATCCATTAAGTATTATATATATTCAGCCTTTATATGGTAATACTCTCCCCACCCAATGAAATCTCACGTCTCAAGTCCATGACACGCAGGATCAAAACTAATGCAACAAGTCAGGATATAATCTAAGCATGTAAAATGTATAAGTCATAAACCTGTATCCTAAACAGAATTACCTTGAATATTTCAGGAAGATTCTGTCTCATGATCTGTGTCAGGTGTCCTGGGTATAATGTACTTGATATGGCAAGTACGAGAATGTAAATGTCACGATAAACATCTCTAGGTGACGTTGCACAACCCCGCGTACAGTATTGGCACCCGACTTTAATCGGACGCAAAGCAAGTCACACGGCCCTAGGTTTAAGCATGTACAACAAGTATAAATATAGTCAAAGGAATATGTAACAAAAACTGCAAGCTTTGGCAAGGTACACTTGTCTGGGTTTCCGGCTCCAATTGTAGCTCTGACTTCAGCGGAGATTGCAGGCAGTACTCCGGTTGCTGAAATAGATATCACCATCAGATCCAGAAAATATTAATCAGCTAGAAATGCCTGTCCTTGAGTCTAATTTGGAGACAAGGGCAAAAATGATATTTTCAGGTCAAGACGGGGTCCACATGTGGGCCACTTTGCACCGAAAAATGCGTCAGGGTCAAAGGTCTCCAAATCTGTCCAACTTAGTGTCAACAAGTCAGGAACGATGATACGAACCCAACGGAACTTCCAGAATTGGATTCCGATGAGCCGTTCTCAAAATCGCCCGTCAAGTGGAGCTTGTGGGACCCATGACACGCAATTTTGTCAATGTTCTCAGAATCGAACCAAACTTGGCTCACAGGACCATCGTATTGCTACGAGTTCGATGGCGCAAGTTTTGTCTCGATCCGACGTGTGTACACTAAGTTACAGCGAGAACCAGAAAGGTCGGATACGGGACGGTGTCCGCGGATACGCATTGATTCCGGTGTGCACGCACATCTGAATCAACTTCTGCGAAATCCCGTACGTCCGTATCAACGACGCGCACGTATCGGTGAAGACCGCACGCGACCAAGTCGTCCCGTTTGGCGGGGCGTACTCGGTTCCGGGGTGAAACAGGGCGTTGGTTTTCCTATTTTTGGATCGCGGTTCGCGATCACCACAAGACGCGATGCACCGAGCGGGTTGCACGGGCACCGAGAGGGTCATGCAGGCTACGCAATGCAACTGACGAAATCGAAAATGGGGTAGCGAGGAGAGAGAAACAGGTACCTGAACAGGGCTCGGAAAACTGCGAATCTCGTGTCCGACACATGTCCGACACGTGTTAGGGTACTTGTCACGCCCCAGTCCCAAAAATACGTAGGACTAGGACACGTAAGCATGCCAGCCGCATGGATATGGCAACTCCAATATATGGAAACCAAATCCATACGTACGCTGTATTATGAATATCAAATCCACAAGTGGTAAAGAATGTAATACAAGTCACAGGGTAAAATCTAAATCTCATCCACCAAAATTATATAGAAATAAATAACCAGTATCTATGAAACTAGATCTCAATAAGAAGTATCTAAGAATGATAGTTGGATGGAAACAAATCCACTACCAACTCAAAGGGAAAAGTAAATACAATATAAGTACAACTCACTCAAACAATATAAGTACCAGCTACCAATCACGGCTCAAAGAGAAGACATCCACGAAGCATCTATGTCCTTCCAAATCTGCGCTCCTGCAAATACTCAAGAACAGGTACACCTAGCAGCGGATCAGGTCCTCAGAGGGACATAACAAGTATACTTAAACACATGCCAATAAAGTACTGAAATAAATATCCAATGGGTCGCCTAACCGTCTAAAGTGAATGCAGTTTAAGAACAACTTTTCCCACAAGTGAGCTATCTGGCTGAAAACTGGGATTTGGCATAGTTCTCTTTTGGAGATCCAGGGGCCTAAAAGGCACGTCGTCTTTTGAACGCCGGTGGCCCGCCTGATAGTACATAATATATAGTGGTCATCATGACCCGTATCTCCAGCGGAGAATCCGGGCGTACAGGAGAAAGTGTAAAGGAGCTCAAATACGGTACTTGTTATTCTCCCCACCCCATGCTCTAAGCATGTCATATCCATGACACGATAATACCTCTAATAACTGCCAAGTCTACTAGCATGCAAAGTTTCTAACAGCAGTTATTCCTAACGTACGGTCCATACGTACAGGAGGCCAGACCTGTCACGCAGTCCGTGATCTATATGAGACTCACAACTCGTATAAAAATATATGTCACGGCCAAATGAACCTAATGGTACTATATGATAATGGGGTAGTCTCATGAACAGGGTCAATGCAATACATAAATAAAAACATATTGCGACGTCCTGTCGCGCACATTTTATATAACAATTAAAATATATAAACTAAGGAAAGAAAGTAAAGATGCATGCAACATATGGAACATAAATAACAGTACAATGGTAAGGTATACTTGCCTGGCAAGAAACTGCAAAATGTCACGTCCAGATGTCCAATACACAGGACCAGAAGCTATGGCCACAGAATAAATATCTCCGGATGCAGAAATAGATATCACCAACATTCCTAAAATAAGCAAAATAGCTAAAAAGCACATCCCTTTCGTCCAATTTGGACACAGGGGCAAGACGGTAATTTCGGGCAAAAGTGGGGTCCACGTGTGGCCCACTTTGCCCCGAAAAGTGTGCCGAGGGTAACAGTCTCTAAATGGGACAAACTATGGGTCAAACAACTCTAGATGTCAATACGAACCCAACGGTATGTCCAAATTTGGATTCCGAGGAGCCGAACAAAATTTGGTCCAAAAAGTCAACTGTGGGGCCCGCCAATTGGCGATCTGGTCAACCATCTCAGAAATGCGTGAAAATTGGGTCACAGGACCAGCGCGTTACCACGAGTCCAGTGGCGTAAGTTTCGTCGCAATCTGACAAGCGTGCACAAAATACGCGCGAGTTCCACAAAAGTGGCGACACGAAATGTGTCCGCGGATACGACCTGATTTCGGCGCGCACACGCGTCCGAATTGGTCCCCACGAATTTTCACGTGTCCGATTATGCTGCATGCACCATTCGGTACACTTGGCACACGGCGGGGCGGTCCCGTTTGGCGGGGCGCGCTCCGTTTTTTAACTTTTGAAAAACCGGAAAAAGTGGGTGCGCGCAGTTTTGTGACGAATATAACTATGTCCACAGCAACTATTAGCCTAGGGTTATTTTACAGAAATTAAACTAGGTCAGGTATCAAAAAGAATCACCGAATTCGGATCTCTGTGGTGGGAGATACGAACTCGGCAATACGGGTGGTCATTCTGGAATTCTGCGATTCCAGAATTCTGTCTGCTCGCCCCGACTTGGGCGCTGTTTTCACCTAGGGGCACACGTTTTCCGAGGTTGACTATAAAATAAATATTGGAGAGGGTTAAGGGAAGATCATACCTATGAAAACGGAACAGCGTTTGGTCGAGCGAGTCAACGGGAAAATACGTCGGAGCGAAGGTGCTTCGAGTGGGAAACTGCAGTTCGCGAGGTCGGCGTCGACGGGATGGTTGGATGGCTTGGGGAGGCTTCTCTGGCTGCGGTGACGGCTCTAGATGGGAAGAGAAGTCTGGAGTTTTAGGTTAGGGTTTTGGAGAGCTATTATATATATATATATATATATATATATATATATATATTAAGAGAGAGAGAGAGAGAGAGAGAGAGAGAGGAATAGTTGGAATCCGCGGGTGAAGAGGCAAAGGGAATAGGAGCGGGTCTGGGAAGTCATCCGAGCGGCTAAGGGAATAAGGGCTGTTGCTGCAAGTGAAAAGCAACCCTCCTACGTTGGTTTAAGTATAATAAATAGTATATTATTAATATTATTATTAATATTATTATTATTATTCTTATTATTAAATTCCTTTTACTTTTCCTTTCTTTCTTTAAAATATATATACATATATATATATTTTGTATATATATATATATATATATATATATATATATATATATATATATATATATATATATATATATATATATTCACACATAAGAAAATTTATAGATTAGGGTATTGCACATCGTTAGGCTAGCAACTGCTCAAGGGGTCTCCTACATGGAATAAATTCCAAAAAATTCCTGATGGTCCCATAAGTCATCTAAGTGCCCGAACACCTAACATAAAAATTATTAAAAATCTATTTCTCCTATTTAGACCTAATTACTATAATTTAATTAATAATTAATAAATAAAAAGGTATATACGATTTTCTAGGAAGGGGGTTTTACATTCTACCCAACTTATAAAAATTTCGTCCTCGAAATTAAAATTAAGCCACGATAGAATGCAATGATGGTATAAGATTTGCATTGTTTAAAATGCAAGGTTAGGTTTAAAGGGGTGGGCGGTGTTGCGCGTTGCATATCCCGAAAAAAAAATTTGAAATAATCCATATGAGCGAAAAATAGGTTTCTTCATGTGTCATATCCAATGGTGTGGGCACATAAATGCTCTTTTGCATAAAGGCGTCCAACAATTGGAAAATTGCACAAAAATGAGAATTGGATGATGGGCATGTCTAGGATAAGGGTGTAGAATTTGTAGGAAGGCAGTGGCTAGTGTAGTGCTCCAATTATCGGAGCACGGTAAGGGCGCTGAGTGATATAACTATTGTAAAATTAAATAAAATATCGTGTTCTATCTCTAACTGGACTCAGCTAACCTTAGTCTCACTATCTAGGCCGAGTAGGTCAAATCCTTAGGTGAGGGGGTTTCACAATCTGCCGAACTTAAAACAATGTCGTCCTCAAAATTAAAATAAGGCAGAATCGGTTAATCCTTTATGTACAATAAGGCAAGTCAGTCGCAATCTTCTTGTGATAACTAAAATCCTAATCATATCCATTGCAATCACTTCTAGGTTAAGATGTCCACTGCTCCAATCAAAATTTAACCTATGGTTATCTCTTCTCCCCTTGTTTCAAATTATCCATATCCACATACCATCTCCAAGATTTACATACGCATATAACTTTTACCTCACGATTTCTAACTATCATAATCTCCTTTAGAAGTGGTTTGAGTCCAATATATTCCCATTTTCACTTATAAAATTTTGTATGCCTCAACTCTTTAAATTCCATTCACATCCTCATTATTTTAAATAGGTCGTCCAACCAAAATTTTAATTCTTAATTCAAATCACCAAATTGAAAAATAATTTAAATGCAGCCCACCAATATTTAAGTCTAAAATTCTATATTTATTCTCTAAATTCAAATTGGTGATTCTACCTTCATTGTTCAAAAATTAACTCATGCACTTAAGGTATAAATATTGGGTCCTCAATATCAATTCATTGATCCTCATCATCTTAGTCATCCTTCAAATTTTCTCAAAATTATAATGACTTGAAACTCCCCATCTAATCTTACTCGATCATAATCTAAAAGAAATTTCTCCCGAGTTGACAATGCACTACTACCCAACTTAGAATTTATCCACCTATCACCTAAGGCTATATACCTTAAGAAAATATCCCTTAATTTATTTACTCATGCCGTTCAATCCTCGAAACTTCAACGCCGATCATATCACATATGATATGTCCTTAATTACGAAAGAATAATCCTCAAATATGTGATCGGCCTATGGGGTATATCTAGTACTCTCTGTGTATCAAACTTTATACCCAGCACGAGGTTTCGTCTTTCCGAAATAGGGGAAGACGGAGAGAAATAATAAAGAACTCAAGGTGAAGGTGACAGAATACAAGTACGAGGTTCAAAGAGATTAAAGAATCGAAAAGAGAGTTGTCATGACAGTTGTGGATTGAAATCCTATTTTTTGGTAATTTTCTAATTACATGCTCGTATCAGTATAGTTATGTAACTGATACGACGTGTCAGACATATCTAGGGGCAAGTATATCTGTCTACTACCATATATCTCAATCCACGTAAAGTAGTCATGCGAAGGGCGAACCAAATGCGCTAAGGTTAGCTAGACCTTAATACACCGATTCTGATTAGGCAATTGTATCATTGTGTGCACCCAATAATACATATGCCATGAGCAAGCTCGATAAAAGAATAAGCTTGCAAAAACTAGGCTATAATAGCAGCATAAGTCAAGGTAGTACAGAGATTATAGATACGCTGGATTATGATGAGAGATGTTACAAAATAATTCAAGTTCACAACAACAAAACAAAATAAGCAACAATAATAAAAGGCTCTACAATCTCTACAGTTATCATATTAATTCCATGTCTAAGTCGATAGTCGACAAAGTAGGGGTGTGAGCCTCTAAGTTCTATAGTCTGAATAAACACTATCATCTTATGTTAGCATACAATTAATGCCATTCAGTTACGCTACCTTGATGGGTCAAGTGGACTATGTGATACTAGGTTGTGAGGCATACTACCCAACTTAAAAGAATTAAACTAATACGGTGACAGTCTTAAGAGGGTCCTACCAAATAATCTTGCACATGTAAATAAAACAGAAACTCTTTATTAGGGTATATGAGGAAAAAAAAATCTTGGTATTGATTAGGGTATCCTTTTTATGTAGGTAATGGTCATCCTAAGTCTTAATCATAGCACTTATAAGCAAGTGTCAATGGTAAAGATAGAAGAGTTACTGGCCGTTAAGGAGGAAGGGTCTAACTTGTATCGAGGTGAGGGTACAAATTATATGGTTTAAAACTAAGGTTTAATCATCGGTCACAATCTATAAAACAACTTAAACTTATCAAGTTCTAACTACTAAACATAAAAATTCACACTCAAGGCTACAACTATAATCCTAGTAAACTGTGAGCCCTTAACAAAGAATAAATTTACTTGGCCTACTATCCGAAGTGTCAGATGGCACGAGTTGAAGGATGAAGAGAAGAAACGTAATTTAGCCGTCGCAAAATAGCGAGCGCTACGGTCGCAGGGAAACAATATATAAAATAAAGATAGGGGGCTCTAGATAGCATCATGGTTCTCTAAGGGGAGTGGGGTACTAGTTGAATGTTCGATGTATGATCAAGGGAGAAGTGTTGATTGCATTCCTCTAGGCTTCCTAGGGTGCTGTCTACTAATAACAAGACAATGATATAAGTTTATGGTTCCAACATCATCTAACTATGAAGGTTAGGTTCAGTCCAAACATTAAGTTTTGGTTTTTTATTGGTTCCTCAATGCTAGGGACAAACATTATGGTAACCTTCTAACTGACTCTAGTAGTGTCTATACTCCTCTCAAGTCTTCTTAATACATAAAGGGGTAATGATAAACCAATTATAGGGATAAGGAATCCTTGGGTTCGCTAGATATTCTAAACTTAGTGGTGTATCTATAATCTCGTTGTATTCTAAATAGGTGTGCTACTCTAATTATCATCTAACAACAGGAACTTCTATATTCTAGAAGAAGGCTATACTTAAAGAACTATTAGGGAAGTACAAGAATCAAGCATGATGCAATTATTCAGATAGAATGGATTGGAAGGAAAATGAATCATAGTCAATTATGGATGAGATCCTATACTTTATTCCTAGGTGCAGGCTTGCTCGGCACAGTAACGTAACCGAGATAATATGCTCTTGACCTGCATGGGCCACCACTAAAATATGTCACGCCCCAGTCCCAAAAATACGTAGGACTAGGACACGTAAGCATGCCAGCCGCATGGATATGGCAACTCCAATATATGGAAACCAAATCCATACGTACGCTGTATTATGAATATCAAATCCACAAGTGGTAAAGAATGTAATACAAGTCACAGGGTAAAATCTAAATCTCATCCACCAAAATTATATAGAAATAAATAACCAGTATCTATGAAACTAGATCTCAATAAGAAGTATCTAAGAATGATAGTTGGATGGAAACAAATCCACTACCAACTCAAAGGGAAAAGTAAATACAATATAAGTACAACTTACTCAAACAATATAAGTACCAGCTACCAATCACGGCTCGAAGAGAAGACATCCACGAAGCATCTATGTCCTTCCAAATCTGTGCTCCTGTAAATACTCAAGAACAGGTACACCTGGCAGCGGACCAGGTCCTCAGAGGGACATAACAAGTATACTTAAACACATGCCAATAAAGTACTGAAATAAATATCCAATGGGTCGCCTAACCGTCTAAAGTGAATGCAGTTTAAGAACAACTTTCCCCACAAGTGAGCTATCTGGCTGAAAACTGGGATTTGGCATAGTTCTCTTTTGGAGATCCAGGGGCCTAAAAGGCACGTCGTCTTTTGAACGCCGGTGGCCCGCCTGATAGTACATAATATATAGTGGTCATCATGACCCGTATCTCCAGCGGAGAATCCGGGCGTACAGGAGAAAGTGTAAAATAGCTCAAATGCGGTACTTGTTGTTCTCCCCACCCCATGCTCTAAGCATGTCATATCCATGACATGATAACACCTCTAATAACTGTCAAGTCTACTAGCATGCAAAGTTTTTAACAGCAGTTATTCCTAACGCACAGTCCATACGTACAGGAGGCCAGACCTGTCACGCAGTCCGTGATCTATATGAGACTCACAACTCGTATAAAAATATGTGTCACGGCCAAATGAACCTAATGGTACTATATGATAATGGGGTAGTCTCATGAACAGGGTCAATGCAATACATAAATAAAAACATATTGCGACGTCCTGTCGCGCACATTTTATATAACAATTAAAATATATGAACTAAGGACAGAAAGTAAAGATGCATGCAACATATGGAACATAAATAACAGTACAATGGCAAGGTATACTTGCCTGGCAAAAAACTGCAAAATGTCACGTCCAGATGTCCAATACACAGGACCAGAAGCTATGGCCACAGAACAAATGTCTCCGGATGCTGAAATAGATATCACCAACATTCCCAAAATAAGCAAAATAGCTAAAAAGCACATCCCTTTCGTCCAATTTGGACACAGGGGCAAGACGGTAATTTTAGGCAAAAGTGGGGTCCACGTGTGGCCCACTTTGCCCCGAAAAGCGTGCCGAGGGTAACAGTCTCTAAATGGGACAAACTATGGGTCAAACATGTCAATACGAACCCAACGGTATGTCCAAATTTGGATTCCGAGGAGCCGAACAAAAATTGGTCCAAAAAGTCAATTGTGGGGCCCGCCAATTGGCGATCTGGTCAACCGTCTCAGAAATGCGTGAAAATTGGGTCACAGGACCAGCGCGTTACCACGAGTCCAGTGACACAAGTTTCGTCGCAATCTGACAAGCGTGCACAAAATACGCACGAGTTCCACAAAAGTGGCGACACGAAATGTGTCCGCGGATACGACCTGATTCCGGCGCGCACACGCGTCCGAATCGGTCCCCACGAATTTTCACGTGTCCGATTATGCTGCGTGCACCATTCGGTACACTTGGCACACGGCGGGGCGGTCCCGTTTGGCGGGGCGCGCTCCGTTTTTCAACTTTTAGAAAACCGGAAAAAGTGGGTGCGCGCAGTTTTGTGACGAATATAACTATGTCCACAGCAACTATTAGCCTAGGGTTATTTTACAGAAATTAAACTAGGTCAGGTATTCTACAGGTATAAAAAAGAATCACCGAATTCGGATCTCTGTGGTGGGAGATACGAACTCGGCAATACGGGTGGTCATTCTGGAATTATGCGATTCCAGAATTCTGTCTGCTCGCCCCGACTTGGACGCTGTTTTCACCTAGGGGCACACATTTTCCGAGGTTGACTATAAAACAAATATTGGAGAGGGTTAAGGGAAGATCATACCTATGAAAACGGAACAGCGTTTGGTCGAGCGAGTCAACGGAAAAATACGCCGGAGCGAAAGTGCTTCGAGTGGGAAACTGCAGTTCGCGAGGTCGGCGTCGACGGGATGGTTGGATGGCTTGGGGAGGCTTCTCTGGCTGCGGTGACGGCTCTAGATGGGAAGAGAAGTCTGGAGTTTTAGGTTAGGGTTTTGGAGAGCTATTATATATATATATATATATATATATATATATATATATATATATATATATATATATATATTAAGAGAGAGAGAGAGAGAGGAATAGTTGGAATCCGCGGGTGAAGAGGCAAAGGGAATAGGAGCGGGTCTGGGAAGTCATCCGAGCGGCTAAGGGAATAAGGGCTGTTGCTGCAAGTGAAAAGCAACCCTCCTACGTTGGTTTAAGTATAATAAATAGTATATTATTAATATTATTATTATTATTCTTATTATTAAATTCCTTTTACTTTTCCTTTCTTTCTTTAAAATATATATACATATATATATTTTTTGTATATATATATATATATATATATATATATATATATATATATATATATTCACACATAAGAAAATTTATAGATTAGGGTATTGCACATCGTTAGGCTAGCAACTGCTCAAGGGGTCTCCTACATGGAATAAATTCCGAAAAATTCTTGATGGTCCCATAAGTCATCTAAGTGCCCGAACACCTAACATAAAAATTATTAAAAATCTATTTCTCCTATTTAGACCTAATTACTATAATTTAATTAATAATTAATAAATAAAAAGGTATATACGATTTTCTAGGAAGGGGGTTTTACAGTACTGTTCACAGAAGCTAGGGTTTGGGTTCGAGCTCAGGCGGCCGGAGGTGGCCGGGGACGACGGCGCAGAGCTCGGGCTGAGCGGCCGGAGGCGGTGGCGCACCGAAGCGGGCGGGGGTCGTCGGGCTAGCTGCGGCTGTGGCTGTGCTGCTGAGGGGGAAAGGAGGAAAGAGAAGGAGAGGGAGGTCGGGCGGCGTCGCAGCAAGGCGGTGAGGCGGTGGCCGGGCTGCACGGCGGGGACGAGGTAGGGGCGAGGCGCTGCGGGGAGAGGTCGGCCTGGCGGCGCTCGGGGCTGACGGAGGCGTCGGTGGAGGAGATCGCCAGGGGGAAGAGGATCAGGCGGCAGAGCTAGAGGAGGAGCAGCGGGGCGGGTTCTGCGAGGAGGAGGTGGAGGAGATAGCCGGCAGGGGCTCGGGAGGTCCAGGGCGGAGCTGGGTCACAGGCGGCGAGGGGAGTGACCGGAGAAGGAGGGGATAGGGGTTTTTATAGGGAGCCGGCGGGGAGAGGGAGAGGCGGACGGTGAGGGGGAGAGGAACCGGAGGGGCTGGCGGCCGTTTCGGAGGCGAGGCGGCGCGGGGAGACGAGCGGGCGGTGGGTCGGCCGGCGGAGGGGAGTGAACGGTCGGGGTCTGGGCAGTTTGTGAGAGAAAGAGATCCGGGTCGGGTCGGGTGCTTAGCGGGCCGGGTCTGACCCGGATCCGACCTGTTAAGGGGATTGGGCCGGTTCGGGCAGACCGGCCGGTCCGGTTCGGTCTAATTATTGGTTTGGTTTAGTTTAAAAATAAACCCGGTTTAATTGGTTTGATTAAATAATTAGTTTTTAGGGCTTTTAAAATACTTCCGGGGTCCAATAAAATCCCGGAAAATTATCCTATGTCTAGTTTTTTATTTTACACCATAAAATATTATTTTCATAATATTTTAATATTATTTATTATCAATTAAAAAATATTTAATAATTAAAATACCTGAATTTAATTACAGAAAAATCTCAGAAAATTCTAAAAAATTGTGAAAAATCCAAATTTAAAAATTCTTGAAAATCAGGGGGTTTACAATCTACCCCCCTTAAGAGGATTGCGTCCTCGCAATCAAAGAATAATCGGTCAACAGAGATGACACGGTTGCAAACATTATTCGAAGCACATCAAAATTAAGGAGAATCAAGGTTGAGAGTAACACCTAGGAAAAATTATTTTCCTAAGCATTAAATGTTATGAAATTTCCCGAATGAAGGAAATCTAGAAAATTACAGTTTTAGAAAACCAGTTTATTCTTTAAAAACATATCAGGTTAACATTTATAAAATATTCTAAATTATTGGCAAGTTCAAAATTACTAGGTTAACACTAGGTTATCAATTATTATAGGTTATCAATTATTAACAATTTAAAACTGTCAGGTTAAGTCTAGGGTCACGAACCAACGGGCACGAACTAAAGCAATAATAGAAATAGAAGTACAAAAACTTACGCGCATTAGCTACTCCATGGTTCTGCGCGTCATCCAAGGTCATCGCGAAGGCTTGTCCGCGTCCTTGCATTCGATTCCTCTGCTGCTGCTGGAAAAGCGTTGATCTACTTGATCGCCTTGTTGAGTTGATTGACATCTAACTTCTTGTGTCACTTCATCTTCCTGGGTGACCACAACACCCTGTGGTGTTCCTGCAGGAGTCTCATTGCTTGGTTGTGATTCCACTACTCTGCATCCAAAATAAACGATAAGAGGCGCACAGGAATCAAGGTAAGATGCAAGTCAAGGAATTAATTCGAATCCGAGATAGATGTCAAGAACGATTCAAGCAAGTGGATGAGATCCTAAAGACTTATCCTATTCTTATTGCAGGCCTGTTCGGTCCCTAAGTTGAAACCGAACAATTTAGTAGTAGACCTGTATGGGCCACCATAAAAACTATGTCACGCCCCAGTCCCAAAATAACGAGGGACTAGACACGTGGCAATGGCCAGCAGCACGCACCGATGGACAAACCCAATTTAATGGATCCATCGGGACATACTTAAGTTATAATACAATAGTCAGGATTTACTAATCTCATCCACAGAATAAAGATAGCAATATCAGCAAAAGAAACAAACAACATCCAGTCACAAGTAATTAAAAATTAGGGAACAACCCGATACAAGACTGATACAACTGTCAAGATACAAAATAAAGATGCCAACAAAAGTACTAAGTATGGAAACAGTATATACTCAGAAAAATCCATGGCAATCACCTAGTCCTCGATTTCTGGTTCTGCTCCACTGTAAGCACCTGATCTTGCTTCTGCTCCTGCTATTACTCCTGTCCTAAATTTCTCGGGGTAGATCTCACATCATCACTCCAGACAGGCTTCACAATGGTCTATGCTGCAAAACTGGCAGGGGACCAGGTCCTCAGAGGGACGTAACAAGGTACAGAAATTAATATGCCAAAATACAGTACAGAAATAAAGGAAACAATAGGGTAAATAAATAAACCAGCTAAGTGTTATGCAAGTGAGAGTTATAGTCATACTCAGGCTGAGACTACTACAGGATCAGTGTCGAAGAAACTATAGCAGTATTTTTTTGAAGGGCCAGTACGGTACCAAAGCTCTGTGTCAGAGTCTAAGGCACATCCATTAAGTATTATATATATTCAGCCTTTATATGGTAATACTCTCCCCACCCAATGAAATCTCACGTCTCAAGTCCATGACACGCAGGATCAAAACTAATGCAACAAGTCAGGATATAATCTAAGCATGTAAAATATATAAGTCATAAACCTGTATCCTATACAGAATCACCTTGAATATTTCAGGAAGATTCTGTCTCATGATCTGTGTCAGGTGTCCTGGGTATAATGTACTTGATATGGCAAGTACGAGAATGTAAATATTACGATAACCATCTCTAGGTGACGTTGCACAACCCCGCGTACAGTGTTGGCACCCGATTTTAATCGGACGCAAAGCAAGTCACACGGCCTTAGGTTTAAGCATGTACAACAAGTATAAATATAGTCAAAGGAATATGTAACAAAAACTGCAAGGTACACTTGCCTGGGTTTCCGGCTCTAATTGTAGCTCTGACTTCAGCGGGGATTGCAGGCAGTACTCCGGTTGCTGAAATAGATATCACCATCAGATCCAAAAAATATTAATCAGCTAGAAATGCCTGTCCTTGAGTCTAATTTGGAGATAAGGGCAAAAATAACATTTTCAGGTCAAGGCGGGGTCCACATGTGGGCCGCTTTGCACCGAAAAAAGCGTCAGGGTCAAAGGTCTCCAAATCTGTCCAATTTAGTGTCAACAAGTCAGGAACGATGATACGAACCCAACGGAACTTCCAGAATTGGATTCCGATGAGCCGTTCTCAAAATCGCCCGTCAAGTGGAGCCTGTGGGGCCCATGACACGCAATTTTGTCAACGTTCTCAGAATCGAATCAAACTTGGCTCACAGGACCAGCGTATTGCTACGAGTCCGATGTCGTAAGTTTTGTCTCGATCCGACGTGTGTACACTAAGTTACAGCGAGAACCAGAAAGGTCAAATACGGAAAGGTGTCCGCGGATACGCATTGATTCCGGTGTGCACGCACATCCGAATCAACTTCTGTGAAATCCCGTACGTCCGTATCAACGACGCGCACATATCGGTAAAGACCGCACGCGACCAAGTCATCCCGTTTGGCGGAGCATACTCGGTTCCGGGGTAAAATAGGACGTTGGTTTTCCTGTTTTTGGATCGCGGTTTGCGATCACCACAGGACGCGATGCATCGAGCGGGTTGCACGGGCACCGAGAGGGTCATACAGGTTACGCGATACAACTAACGAAATCAAAAACGGGGTAGCGAGGAGAGAGAAACAGGTACCTGAACAGGGCTCGGAAAACTACGAATCTCGTGTTCGACACGTGTCCGACACGTGTCAGGGTACTGTTCACAGAAGCTAGGGTTTGAGTTCGAGCTCAGGCGGCCGGAGGTGGCCGGGGATGGCGGCGCAGAGCTCGGGCTGAGCGGCCGGAGGCGGCGGCGCACCGGAGCGGGCGGGGGCCGTCAGGCTAGCTGCGGCTGCGGCTGTGCTGTTGAGGGGGAAAGAAGGAAGGAGAAGGAGAGGGAGGCCGGGCGGCGTCGCAGCAAGGCGGTGAGGCGGTGGCCGGGCTGCACGGCGGGGATGAGGCAGGGGCGAGGCGCTGCGGGGAGAGGTCGGCCTGGCGGCGCTCGGGGCTGACGGAGGCGTCGGCGGAGGAGATCGCCAGGGGGAAGAGGATCAGGCGGCGGAGCTAGAGGATGAGCAGCGGGGCGGGTTATGCGAGGAGGAGGTGGAGGAGATAGCTGGCAGGGGATCGGGAGGTCCAGGGCGGAGCTAGGTCACAGGCGGCGGAGGGAGTGGCCGGAGAAGGAGGGGATAGGGGTTTTCATAGGGAGCCGGCGGGGAGAGGGAGAGGCGGACGGTGAGGGGGAGAGGAACCGGAGGGGATGGCGGCCATTTCGGAGGCGAGGCGGCGCGGGGAGACGAGCGGGCGGCGGGTCGGCCGGCGGAGGGGAGTGAACGGTCGGGGTCTGGGCAGTTTGGGAGAGAAAGAGATCCGGGTCGGGTCGGGTGCTTAGCGGGTCGGGTCTGACCCGGATCCAACCCGTTAAGGGGATTGGGCCAGTTCGGGCAGACCAGCCGGTCCGGTTCGGTCTAATTATTGGTTTGGTTTAGTTTAAAAATAAACCTGGTTTAATTGGTTTGATTAAATAATTAGTTTTTAGGGCTTTTAAAATACTTCCGGGGTCCAATAAAATCCCGGAAAATTATCTTATGTCTAATTTTTCATTTTACACCATAAAATATTATTTTCATAATATTTTAATATTATTTATTATCAATTAAAAATCATTTAATAATTAAAATACCTGAATTTAATTACAGAAAATTCCAGAAAATTGTGAAAAATCCAAATTTAAAAATTCTTAAAAATTAGGGGGTTTACAGCCACCTCTAACCACCGTCACCACCCCCGAACTCTTCGCCATCGCCCCCTCCGTCGATCCCTCACCCTGCACCGCCGCCTCCGCTTACGCCGCTGCGGCTGCTGCAAGCCGCCGCTGCTGCTGTTGCTGCTGACAGCCACAGCTGCTGTGACCGTCGTCCCGGCCAACCACCGGCCGCTCCGCCGCCGTCCTCCCGCCGCCGACGAGGCGTGGGCCCCCCTGTCTGAAAGGTATACCCCCCACCCTTTTAATACGTATATACATAGTATTTAATATATGTATGTATATATATATATATATATATATATATATATATATATATATATATATATATATATATATATATATATATATATATATATATATATATGTATTTATATGAATATATATTTATCTATATATTATTATATATATATAATATATACTATTATACAGTATATATACAGTATATGTATATACTATTAATATATATAATAAATATGTATGCATATATATTCTGTATTTTTTCCCTTTATATATATATGTATATATGTAAATATATATATATATATGTATTTATATAAATATATATTTATCTATATATTATTATTCATATATATATATATATATTATTATACTGTATATATACAATATATATATATACTATTAGTATATATAATAAATATGTATGTATATATATATATTTTTGTATTTTTTTTCCTTTTAAATATATATATGTATATGTGTAAATATATATATATCTATATATATGTATTTATATAAATATATATTTATCTATATATTATTATATATACATAAGATATTATATTACAGTATATATAATATACTATATGTTTTTTATTTTATATATATATGTATAATATATATATTTATATATATATATTGCATTATATTATGTATATATATTATTTATTTATATATATGTATTTCTATATATGTATGTTAATACATATATATATATATATATATATTATATGCATTTTTATATTAAATATGTATATACAGTATTTATATACATAATTATGTTGTATATGTACTATTATATGTATATATATAAGCTATATATGTATATATGTACATTTATTTTTATTTATATATAATATATATATCACTATATATATATAATTATATAAAATATCATATATGTAACTTATTATTCTTTTCCTTGAAATTTATATATATTATTATATATATTTATATATATGTATACATTTATATTAAGTATATAAATACTATATATTTACATAATCTAAATATGTATATATATATATGTATTAATATAAATATTATGTCTTTATATATATATATATATATATATATATATATATATATAATTTAATGTACGCATCATTTAAATGATATTTACGAACCCTGTGCATCTTAAACAGAGTACCCCTACGACGCAGTCAGTGACCCAGGGTCACTAGACCCCTCAGACTTGACTGCAAGTACAGGTCTTTGGCACGCCCAGCACAGAGAAGTAGGCAAGTATACCTTGCCAAGTTTACTGTTTAATTATAAATGTTGTTATATGCTATTTTTTCTGAACTTTATATGACTGTGTGAATCTGAGATTGCCTCGGGTACCGTCAACAAGTAAGTTGACAAGTAGTATAACTAACTTAGTCCTTAGCAGACTTACCTGACAACTGTGAGGGTATCCTAATATCCTCCTAGACCCTGACACGGGTACACGCAACATGGTTGTAATACATATTGGGATACAATTTTACATACTCGATTAGTTACCGGTGCGTGTGACGTGCATTACGGCTTAGCACGAACTCAGGAAAATTCAGGAAAGCTATGACTTGGCATTAGTTACATTGGGCGGGGAGAACAACTAATAGGCGTATGGGACACCCACCTCTTTTATACAGATACCGCACTCGACGGAGTGATACGGACGTTATATATATATATATTACCGTTACTATGCTCTTCGGAGATGGAGAATTGCAGGGTGCCCTTGAACGGGGGCATATGTGGCATATACTAGGCAGTCACTATGGTTGGTGAATTACGTCAGCATATGTCTAGCCCACACTTTCCTATACGTACTAAAGTTGTCTCACTTTGCATTCACTTAGATGGCTAGCACACCTTTATTTACTTTATTCAGTATTTATACATGGCATGTGTTTTATGTATCTTATTATGTCCCACTGAGGACCTGGTTCCCTTCCAGATTTAGATGAGACATTCCACCCCACAGTGTATGGACCTGGACAGGAGACCAGATATGCCACTGAGGAGGAGTTTGAAGAGCTGCCATCAGAATCTGCCTGATCCTAGTAGCTTGTTCACCTGGAGCTGGAGCTGCTTACCTATATAGACGATACTCTAGTCTATCGTATTTTTGCACTTATTATTTTGTAGTGGGTTTGTTCCCACAAGACATTATCTGATTTTGTACTATGATAATTTTAGACTTAGCATTATATATATTCAGCACTTATTTCCATATTCATTAATATTTTGTGGATGAGATTAGACTTTACCTGTATTAGACTTGTAGTATTTTAGGACAGCGTAGCACGTTCCTTTGGGTCCATTAAATTGGGTAATCCCTTAGTGACGTGTCAGCTGGCCAATGCCACGCGGCCTGGTTCCATATATTTTGGGACTGGGGCGTGACATGGTTTTAGTGGTGGCCCATGCAGGTCCAGTTAATTGCTAGTGGTATGATAACATGCCCAGCAAGCCTGCTATAGGATAGGAATACTAGGTCTCATCCACACTGACTTATCCTTAAATCTTTGTATCCTGCTTGATTATTACATTCCTTCGTACTTTTCTAATTATTCTATCTTCTTCAGAAATATGGACATACCCAGTGGACACGCAATCGATGGGGCTGACCAAGCAACAGACCCCTCGCCAGATGTCCAAAGGACCCCACCCCCCCCGAGAGACCAATCCCCAAGAAGGATGCTGGTCTATACTACAACCTCGTTCATTCACCAGAATCCTATCTAGGAGGCAACACCAGCCCAGCAAGGTGGGCAAACCTCCCAGGCACCTACACCGCAGGCGGAGACACCTTTGCCTCCACCTCCAGCCCTTCCTGCCCTGATGCCACAGCTTGAGGGACAACCCCAAATGTTCCAATTCTTTCAAGCCATGTTGCAGGCACAGTGGCAACAAACTGAAGTCCTGAGACAGTGTTTGATGACAGCTCTGGAAAGGACAGCTTTCCCAGCACCAGCACCTGACCAACCAGTTGGCACTGTCCGAGGCTTTCGCCGGATGGGCCCGGGAACCTTTTCAGGCAGCGAAACTTCGGAAGAGATCTCAGACTGGATCTCCAACACGAAAATGCTGCTAGAAGGTTCACAGCTTCACCCCGACCTATGGATGACCGCAGTGAGGGCCCAACTAAAAGGCAACGCCCATCACTGGTGGGACTCCATAAAGTGCAGCGTCGACAAGAACCATACTTGGGAGCAATTCCTGGAATACTTTAATGCAAAGTACTTCCCAGCCACGGTCATAAATGCTTTGTATTCCCAGTTCCTGCATTTGGAACAAGGGAATATGACCGTCGACACCTACGACGCAGAATTCAGTCGACTTAGTCGATTTGGGGCCGTCCTGATACCTAACGAACTGGAGAAGGCCATGAGGTTCCATCACGGCCTTACCTTCGAGCTCCAAAAGTATACTACGGCGCAGTCGAGAATCTCCTATAAAGAGGTTCTTTCATAGGCGAGAATACAGGAAGCCATTGGCTGAGGAGCAAGGCACTATAACCCAACCATACCGGCCAGAAACCAGCCCGGAAAGGGTGGACCAATCCATCGTCCGAGAATGCAGTCACAGAAAAAGACGGTGCCATATCAGCACAAGGAACTTCCGACTTGTCACCATTGTGGCAATAAGGGACATTATGCCAAAAACTGTCGAAGGAAGCATGGACTATGCCTGATATATGGAGAAAGTCAATATATGGCCAAAGACTGCCCACAACACAGAGAGGCAGCACCCCAGAACGAGCAAAGACCAGCAGCACCAACCCAGAGAATGCTACTCTCTACTGGAGGTCAGCATCCCCCAGTGTCTGGAAGATTTCAAAGGGGACCACCCTTGGCCACCCAGGAAACACAGTAAAACCAAGCCAGACAACAGACCAGAGGGCAAAGGCACGGGCAGGCCTTTGTTTTAGCTGAAATTGCAGAGGAGCCGGAAGGTGAAACTATTGCAGGTACCATTTTAGTTGCGTCATTACCTGTAATCGTATTATTTGATTCTGGCACTACAATATCTTTCATATCTAGTAATTTCGTAGCCATACACAAACTAGCCACTTTTCCATTGTCGAAGTACTGGAAAATTCTTACCGGAGAAGGCATCGTGCCGGTTACCCGCATTATTGAAACATGCTCGGTAGTCGTGTATAGTAGAGTAATGAGAACAAGATTCTTGGTACTTCCAAATGCCAAATTTCGACGTTGTCTTAGGCATAGACTGGTTAAGCCAGTACAATGCTATACTAGACTGCCTGAAGGGAAGCGTCATATTTAGACCACCAGGTCACCTGGAGTTCGAGTACATGCGAGTATAGATAGGGTGTAGATAATACCTAGGATAGCAAATCATAGTGGTTAACCTTAGTTACCTGGTGACTTACAGTATCCGACCTAAATTATTTTTCCACTCTCTAGATAATGATCAGGACTAAGCAAAACAGATAGGTAGATTGCTAGACATTGATTGCTAGGCTCAAACATGTGAATGAAGTGATAGTTGAGTACTACAGGTAGTTTCCAAATTAGATTTGATGTACTTGACTTATTCGGGTAGTCAGTGACTTTTGGTCTCGTGTTTTCACCTTCGATAAATCGATTAGTTAAAGCTAGTATCGGGAATATAGCAATTAGATTGAAGGAAAAAGTATCGACAGATGTTAGCCTTGAGTTGGATATCGTAAACTACCAATAATGGACGACCAGTTGTAAACCTGATGGTACCCATATAGTTGGATAAAGGGTATGCATAGAGTAAAGTAGGAAAAACCTCAGATTCGAGGTAAAAAGGGTAAAGTGACAACAATATGAGATTCGTGACAAGTACTTGACCTGAATTGGTCGTTCGTACGGTGGAGAAGGTAAAGAAGATACAAGGACACATGCGAGCAACGCAGGACAGACAAAAGCACTGGGCAAACATACATCGACGACCTCTAGAATTCCAAGTTGAAAGAACATGTGTTTTTAAAAGATCTCACCTACCCGAAGAACTATCAGATTTGGAGGAAGAGGAAAACTGAGTCTGAGGTACATCGGATCCTTCAATGTGTTGGAACGCATCGGAGAAGTTACTTACAAGCTAGCCTTACCTCAAACCTTGGAAGGAGTACATGACGTCTTCCACGTATCTCAGCTAAGGAGGTATATTCCAGATCCAAGTCATGTGCTGGACCACTCAGAGATCACTGTCGGCCCGAGTTTATCATACCAGGAGGAGCCCGTAGAGATCCTAGATCGAAGCGAGAAGGTGTTGCAAGGCCAGACTATCCCTCTAGTTCGTATTGCATGGAGACATCATGCACCAGGTGAGTCAACCTGGGAACGAAAAGAGGATATTCGACAGCGTTTTCCCCATCTATTCCCAGACCAGGATATGTACTAATATTTCAAATTAATCTTTCGTTCTCATTATATGTCTGTTTTTATTTCGAGACAAAATATTCTAAGGAGGGTAGATTGTAAACTCCCTCGACCAGATTTCAGTATTAAATAATAAATTAGGATTATTTTTGCTTATTAGGATTTATTACAATTTTTTTTATTTTGCTTACATATCCTATTAATTTGTGCACCTGTCCATCACCTAATTAATTAGAGCATTACACTAACTGTTATCCCCAAACGAAGTTCACATACCTCTCCTAGACATGCTAGACTATTTTCCTGCACTTTATGCAACTCCCATATACTCTGTTTTGTGCCTTGTTTTAGTCGCACAAATATCGTTACAAACGTCCATATTTATTTCCTATTTAATTTCCAGACCTGTACCCATCTCTGTTCCAATAAAGAATAGAGGCCCAACAGGCACCTGTTTTGCCCAAACAAAAATACGTTATTATTCTACATTTAGTATACTACATTTAGTATATTGGCACCGCAATAAAATTATGACCCTACCTGCCTCTAAATAATTAGTAAACATCGTGCGCATTAATTATTAATTAATTAATACGGTGACCCGTATCACCCAAAAACCAGGCCCAGCCCCTGCCCAGGCTCACCCCCACCCCCTCAGGGCCCTCACACATCTTTCCCCTTCAATTTTGTGAAATTTTAGCAGTTTTAGGAATAGGGTATTTTTCCCAGACAATTGCGTAATTGCGCAATTTCCCAAAATAGGACCTTTATGCAATTTATAAAATTATAAGAGTTTTTCTGCAAATTTTCAGTGTGAGGTGTCAACCCCTCATTGGCCGGTGAACCTACACCGTCCATTTAGACGTGGGACCCACCCAAAAATATCAGAAAAATATCCTAAAATATCTATAGATATTTATAAATTAAAATTACCTAAATACCCTTAATTAATTACCTATTTACATAAAATACCAAAACCTAAAATCCTATAAAACCCCAGCCACCCCCATTCCCGAACTCCCCACACCACCCTCTCGGCCACCACCACCCACCGGACCCCCGCCGAACACTTCGCCCCTCCCCCAGCTCCCTGCAGGACCGCCGCAGCTCCGCCCTGGCAGCTGTCAGCGCCGCCGGCAACCGCTGCAACACCAGCACCCACACCCGCACCAACCCACCACCAGCACCCCCGACCTTCCACGGCGCCGCCTCCGACCACCGTGGACCACCGCCACCACCCCCATCCACTCCGCCCGGACACCCTCTACCGGACCACCACCATCCCGCCGCCCCACGGCCACCGCCCCGGCAGGCAGCTCCCCCGCAGCATCCTCCCCCGACTTCCCAGTCACTGCACCCAGCCTCCCCCGACCGCCCCTCACCGCCACCACGGCCACCTCTGACCACCGCCACCACCCCCGAACTCTTCGCCGTCGCCCCCTCCGTCGATCCCTCACCCTGCACCGCTGCCTCCGCCTGCGCCGTTGCGGCTGCTGCAAGCCGCCGCCACTGTGGTCGTCGTCCCGGCCAGCCACCGGCGGCTCCGCCGCCGTCCTCCCGCCGGCGACGAGGCGTGGGCCCCCCTGTCTGACAGGTATACCCCCCACCCTTTTAATACGTATATACATAGTATTTAATATATGTATGTATATATGTCTATATATATGTATATATATATATATATATATATATATATATATATATTTATATATATTAATATATATATATTATTATATGTATTTAATTAATATTATAAATACAGTATATATATATATATATATATATATATATATATATATATATATATATATATATATATATATATATATATATATATATATATATATATATATATATATATATATATATATATATATATATATATATATATATATATGTGTGTGTGTGTGTGTGTGTGTATATATATATATATATATATATATATATATATATATATATATATATATATATGTATTTATATGAATATATATTTATCTATATATTATTATATATATATATAATATATACTATTATACAGTATATATACAGTATATGTATATACTATTAATATATATAATAAATATGTATGCATATATATTCTGTATTTTTCCCCTTTATATATATATATGTATGTATGTATATATATATATATATATATATATATATATATATATATATATATATATATATATATATATATATATATATATATATATGTATTTATATAAATATATATTTATCTATATATTATTATACATATATATATATATTATTATACTGTATATATACAGTATATATATATACTATTAGTATATATAATAAATATGTATGTATATATATATATTTTTGTATTTTTTTCCTTTTAAATATATATATGTATATATGTAAATATATATATCTATATATATATGTATTTATATAAATATATATTTATCTATATATTATTATATATACATAAAATATTATATTACAATATATATAATATACTATATGCTTTTTATTTTATATATATATGTATAATATATATATTTATATATATTGCATTATATTATGTATATATATTATTTATTTATATATATGTATTTCTATATATGTTTGTTAATACATATATATATTATATATGCATTTTTATATTAAATATGTATATACAGTATTTATATATATAATTATGTTGTATATGTACTATTATATGTATATATATATAAGCTATATATGCATATATGTACATTTATTTGTATTTATATATAATATATATATCACTATATATATAATTATATAAAATATCATATATGTAACTTATTATTCTTTTCCTTGAAATTTATATATATTATTATATATATTTATATATATGTATACATTTATAATAAGTATATAAATACTATATATTTACATAATCTAAATATGTATATATATATGTATTAATATAAATATTATGTCTTTATATATATATATATATATATATATATATATATATATATATATATATATATATATATATATATATATATATATATATATATATATATATATCCTATATTATTTAATGTACGCATCATTTAAATGATATTTATGAACCATGTGCATCTTAAACAGAGTACCCCTACGACGCAGTCAGTGACCCAGGGTCAATAGACCCCTCAGACTTGACTGCAAGTACAGGTCTTTGGCACGCCCAGCACAGAGAAGTAGGCAAGTATACCTTGCCAAGTTTACTGTTTAATTATAAATGTTGTTATATGCTATTTCTCCTGAACTTCATATGACTGTGTGTATCTGAGATTGCCTCGGGTACCGTCAACAAGTAAGTTGACAAGTAGTATAACTAACTTAGTCCTTAGCAGACTTACCTGACAACTGCGAGGGTATCCTAATATCCTCCTAGACCCTGACACGGGTACACGCAACATGGTTGCAATACATATTGGAATGCGAGTTTACGTACTCGATTAGCTACCGGTGCGTGTGACGTGCATCACGGCTTAGCATGAACTCAGGAAAATTCAGGAAAGCTATGACTTGGCATTAGTTACATTGGGCGGGGAGAAAAACTAATAGGCGTATGGGACACCCACCTCTTTTATACAGATACCGCACTCGGCGGAGTGATACGGACGTTATATATATATTACCGTTACCATGCTCTTCGGAGATGGGGAATTGCAGAGTGCCCTTGAACGGGGGCATATGTGGCATATACTAGCCAGTCACTACGGTTGGTGAATTACGTCAGCATATGTCTAGCCCACACTTTCCCATACGTACTAAAGTTGTCTCACTTTGCATTCACTTAGATGGCTAGCACACCTTTATTTACTTTATTCAGTATTTATACATGGCATGTGTTTTATGTATCTTTTTATGTCCCACTGAGGACCTGGTTCTCTTCCAGATTTAGATGAGACATTCCACCCCATAGTGTATGGACCTGGACAGGAGACCAGATATGCCACTGAGGAGGAGTTTGAAGAGCTGCCATCAGAATCTGCCTGATCCTAGTAGCTTATTCACCTGGAGCTGGAGCTCCTTACCTATATAGACGATACTCTAGTCTATCGTATTTTTGCACTTATTATTTTGTAGTGGGTTTGTTCCCACAATACATTATCTGATTTTGTACTATGACAATTTTAGACTTAGCATTATATATATTCAGCACTTATTTCCATATTCATTGATATTTTGTGGATGAGATTATACTTTACCTGTATTAGACTTGTAGTATTTTAGGATAGCGTAGCACGTTCCTTTGGGTCCGTTAAATTGGGTAATCCTTTAGTGACGTGTCAGCTGGCCATTGCCACATGGCCTGGTTCCATACATTTTGGAACTGGGGCGTGACAATACCCTGCAGAGTTTTACGCAGTATTTAAGTGTTGTGTGGCAAAAGACTTGACTTCAGAGCCATCGGCGTACAACAGAGCTTCATCGCTAGTACATTATAAAATATAAGCTCCAGGAAAACCCCGCGTAATACAGTATTTTCAGGCTGCTTCGGCGTAAAAAGGTTGTTACATCGCCACTTTGGCGTAAAACCTACTCGCTTTTAATGTAGTGGGAAGTCGTACGGAGAACTCTTCGTATTCCTCGAATGAACCTGTCAGATCATGCAGTGAACCTGACTCCTGACAAAGAGTACTGCACAGCTATCCAGACGACGGCTGCAATGATGGTGCAGCACAAAGACCCAAACCGTCGTTTAGTGACATTTCTCTGATACAAAGTGCTTTTACGCATGCAAGGGAATACGCTGCCTAGTTTTACACAGACAGATGTGAGCTTTTACGCTCAGCAGAAGACAAAACGAACCACCATGTCAAAAGCTGCTCTTCGTACAGAGCTCGAGGCACGTCTCGGCAGTTAATGCGCGTGATGGGGGCAGATCTCTGCATTTAATGCACGAGATTTGGTTATATTTTCAAAGACTGGATGAGCCATAATTACGGCTAATACGTCCACACCATCACCTCTGCATATTACGCCATCAGACTATTTTCAGCTATGGGAGCACGATGTACGCTATCTGCTTGAAATACGCCAACCGGGCTATTTTCAGCTATAAGAAGTACGTCTTATGCTATCTCCTCAGAATACGCCAACTCAGGCTATATTCGTATGGGTGCGTGATAAGGCTATATAGTCCAGAATACGCTCAAGAGCTCAGTCAAGGAAGGAGGACCAGTTATCTTTTACGATAGCTACCTATCCATGCAGCATCAGGCTTCTACGCCTACAAGGCTTCTACACCTATTTTTCTTCTATGCCGACTCGACAACCACTTGGCTTCTACGCCAACCTGACAACTATTTGGCTTCTATGCCATGGTGACAGTTATTGGCTTCTACGCCAACCTTTTTCTACGCGAGGGGCAGTTACCTACATGGCTCGCATATCGTAATCTTCGCAGCAGTTATATGCATTATCTCTTAATGGGACACGCGTCACACGCTTATTCAGAAGATCATTTATACGTGGGTGGCAGTTATTATAACCGTCGCGTAAAAAATGCCATACTCTCCACTATCCGGCTTCTACGCCGACTGGACGGTTACTGTCACTAAAACCCTATAAATAGAGACCTCTATTGACAGAGGTCCAAGGTCGCAAATTCCAGGGTCGAAGAATTAAGGTCGAAAGTCAGAAATTGATTTCTGAGAGAGAGAAGAATCCAGAGCAAGACAGAGAGCAGTAATCGACGATTTTGGCATCGAGCATCCACTCCCTCCTACAATCTTTGAAGCTTCTCCGTCTTCTACAGCACTTCTTCATCATCGTGTGGTCCAAGGGATAAAGTGATCGATCGCAGATCAGACTCCTATAGCAATATTTATCCAGATTAAAATTTGTACTTGACATCCTCGTATAGGATTAATTATACTTCATGTTTGTAAACCAAAGAGAGGGTTTCATATAAACCTTGTTTTATTTCTTTTATTTATTATCAAACACAAGATGGCGACTCTGCTGGGGATGACTTTCTTATCTGACGAGAAGGCAATTGCTCAACACGATGCAGTATCAGTGGGATCAATGAAGAAGACCCTGGTCGTCCAGTTCGACCAATCCGCCTACGAAGATATGCTTCGAGCAGGGGGTAGCTCTCACTCTTTTTCCGTCCAAGACAACAGGAAACTGCGTAAGGTCTGGATGCCCCGGACATCCCCTACCATTCCTGCTGACTGTCTGGTTTCTCCGACTAACCAGGTTGTAGCTTCACAACCTCCGCGCTCTGCGCATAAAACTCTGTCTCCCGTCTGTGATATGGCAGACAAAGCTTCTGACAATGCCTCAGCGCTAGTCCAGAAGTCTGCTCCGCGCTCTGCGCGTAAAACTCTGTCTTCCGTCTGTGACGTGGCAGACAAGATTTCTAATAATGCCTCAGCGCCAAATCAGAAATTCCAAACGCGCTCCGCGCGTAAAGATGCATCTTCCCTTCGTGGAAAAGCAGATGGTCCCTGCAATCTACGCAAGGAAAAATAAGTGGCGGACTTCTCAACTTCTCCGCCTTTACGCCAGTAAGAGAAGAATCTGCCCGCTCTCCAGATTACGCGAGAAGCTGATGGCCGATTGAGGGCCTCCTCAGTTTTACGCCAGCCTGAGAAGAGTTCCAAATTATGTCAGGTTAAGCCCCTCAGCGTAAAGAAGGCCCGATTTGCGGAGAGACACGCTCCTCCGGGATCGTCTGCTACTCAGATGGCTAACCTGTTGTATACGGGTGGCAGGGAAAAAGTTATGGTTCCCAATATCCGCATGCTAACTGATGTAAATAAGAGGAACAAGCCATCTTCCTCTTCCTCTTCAGTTAATCCTCCTGACTTGCGTGAATATCTGATCCAAAAGCGCAAGGATAGGGGATCTTCCAGCATGTCTATTACGCCTCCTAAAGAGCACTATTGTAATAATCATAGGATTGTAGTTAATTACTGCTGTTCTGAAGCAAAACGGTCAATTTTCGACCGGTTGAACTACTCTCTATCTTTCCAGGAAGAAGTGCCTGCACATGCATCAGTGAACATGGCTTCATACGTTCCTAGAGGAAGGTTGAATTCAAGACGTCATCCCTCTAGAACTCTAAGCCAAAGGAGATTCAACAAACTCCTTAAGAACATTGAGGCTGGGGTGTTCCGAAACACCCATTCGAGGTTACGACAACTGGCTTCGTATTCTTCTGATTCCGACACTGGGGGTCACCATTTTCATGAATCAGATGCTGAAAGTATAGAATCAATCTCTACGGAGACCTATACTAACCCTTCAATGACATCCAGAGAAATAGGAGTCTATGCCATTGAAGATGAACGTGAAGAGGCTTCCCCATCAGGAAGCACTGAGCAACGCATCACTGTGTTGGAGACATCTCTAAAAGAGATACAATCCATGATGGAGAATATACAGCAGATGATGCTGACTCAACACACAGCTGCTATAGCTCAAGCATCGGTCCCTCCGACTCAAATACACGTGGGGGTGGACTTACCACCATCCAACGCGAACAAGGAGCCTGTTCTAGATCAAGAGTCAGCATCTCCCCCACTTCCTAACTCGGAGAATGTATTGCCTCCTGTTGGAGTCACGATACAACCGATCTCTTACCACTCCACTGTCCCTCTACCTGCTGAAGATCCAATACAGGCAGTACGGGAATTGAAAGCCCAATTTGATGCCTTGAAGCACAAAGATCAGCTTAAGAAATTGGGAATCAACCAGCCGTACCCAGCTATCTGGGACGAGGTCCCTTTTCCTCCTAAATACAAACCACAGACTATGGCTTTGTTTGAAGTAAAGATATCACCGAGCCAGTACATGAACTACTTCAGTATGATGACGGTGTTATTGTAAGGGAATGACGCCCTTCTCACTCGAGTGTTCAAAGGCTGTCTCTTGGGAGTGGCTTAGCAGTGGTATCGTAGTCTTGCGGACAACTGCATTACTTCCTTTGAAGATTTTAAGACTTTGTTCTTCGCACGATTCTACGAAGGAGGAATGGACATGTCTATGTCCTCTCTCATCGAAGTAAAGCGGAAGGAAAAAGAGAACGTCTGCACTTTCATCGAATATTTTCGTCAAGCCACTTTGCAAATGCCTCCCGGAGTTCCAGACTCAGCATTAGTGGACATTTGCAGGAAGAATCTTCTTCCAGTGATCTCGGTGTTCATAGGACCATATCAGTTCCATGATTGGCCCTCGTTCATCATCTCAACGGTAGCTGCTGAGGACAACAGTCGGAAGGCGCGTGATAATGGAATTATGATATCTGCCTCTGATAGAGGCAAGAGGTCATCCTCCAACAGCGATCATCCTCGTGGTTCCAAAGGGAAAGAAGCTCTGGCGATTAATACATCCAGACAAAAGACTGTGGCAGCCACACAGACGAAACCTGGGACTTCCAGGCCCATTGAAGTATACTCTTTTGACGACAACGATATTCCAAACTTATTCGAGTATCTCGTCAAAAGCGGCAAGATTACCCTCCCTGAGGTAAAGCGACCTAACGAAGTCGGCAGTACCAATAACCCCAAGTACCGCATTTTCTATGGGTACATACATCACCCCACAAAGGCGTGTTATGTACTAAAGAGAAAAATCCAGGAGTTGATCGATGCTAAGGCCATCACTCTGCGCAACAGCAAGAAGACGGTCACCGCCAATATGATCTCTCTCCAATTTGGCAATTTGCCTCCACAAGAAGTTTTGGATGGTGTTGTACCTATTTTCCGAACAACGATGAACATTGTTAATCTCCCTCCAGCCAGGGGTCAAAATCATGACATGGTACCCCTAACTATCCAGCGTGGCGAGATTATGTGGGTTTATCCAGATCTGGTGTCAGAGATCGAGGAAGAGACACAAGCTGCTAAGGCTAAGTCTAAGAAGAACTCGAAGCGTAAACCATGTCATATGCTCACGGTATCTTCGACATCAGAAGAAAAGGTTTTGGCTACTGGAACCCGTTCAGGGAAAGCTTACCTCAAGGACTATGGAGCAAGTCAGGAAGATGCATCGGCAGACGCTTCAGCTGCCAAGCCTTCAGAACCGGAACTCGTCATACCAGAGGCCGGTCCTTCGAGACCAACTTCGGCGGACAAGGGGAAGCAAAAGGAAGTGCGCTTCGATAAACCTTTGAAGAACATTCAAAACAAAGGTTTAGAGAAGCCGTATAACTTTGACATCCTGGCCTAGTTGGCTAATACACCAGCCAGATTGTCCATTTTTGAACTACTCAGGCTCTTTAAAGACACTCGTCAAGCCCTGAGTGAAGTATTAATGCAGGCGGATGCATACTTGACCCAGCTCAAGTCCCCTGATGAAGAACCTGTGGCATGTCCTCAATGCCATAGTGTGATGGAGGTGGTCCCGAATATCACTTTCACCCAAGATGACATGCTGTTGAAACACAACAAGCATGACAGACCCCTCTATTACACCGGATACGTCAGTTCCATGGAGGTTGACCGGATTCATATAGATCCAGGATCATCGATCAGTATTATTCCTCATAATCTTCTCAGACCGCTGAGGATTCCTACCAGCGAATTGGCTTACACCACCACTACAATTGTGGGCTTCAACGTCAGAAAAAGTAAGCCGTTGGGAAAGATTCGTCTGAGGATCCAGATTGGCGATCTCAGATCAGTGGCTACATGCTATGTCATTGATTCAGAGGTGTCCTACAACATTCTGTTGGACAGACCATGGATCCACGACCACAACATCGTTTCTTCGACTCTACATTAATGCTTTAAATATGTAGATGTCCAAGGAATAGTACAAACGGAGTTTGCTGACCTTAACCCATTTAAAGGAGTAGAATCCTATTACTCGGATGCCATGTTGTACACTCAAGACTACATGGAGGAGGTGTCAGGCAAGACAGAGGAGGAATCCCACCGGGAGCCAGAAGAACCCTCTGCCGAATAACCTCTGTTAATCAAGGTGAAAGGGCGAACTACCCGTCCGAAAGTCATGGAACCCCTGGCTATCCATATCACGACCCGATTCCTTAGAATCGCTGGGGAATCCCCCGTATCGTGACCGCCGTGCGGGCCTGGGGTTGCGCCTGCACAAGTCTTTAATGATTTGCATAACAAGCACATATTCAGAGTACGCAGATAAATTGACACAGATTTTGAAACATGGAAAAGTTTTCTTTATTGATAATGAACATCTATTACAAACTCTTGAACGAGTCAGCTAATATGCCTCACGGGCTTACAAAAGTGTTGACTCAAAATGAGATAGCAGTCTTGTACATTACATCCCTTTATAACTTTAAAATGATAAAGACCTCCAGGCTGGAGGACAGCTTTGCCACGGAGTTGTATTTGTGTATGAAGAGTTGCAAGCTCCTGTCTTCAAAATGCTTCAAAGGGGGCGTGATGAAGATGCGCCAATAGCTGGACTGGATCGGGAAGACGACTTCGGCTCCTCGCTCGGTTCGCCTTAGTACGGAGAATCCGTTTCAACGAGGGTCAGCATGTCGAAACATACTGGTGAAGGTGAGCTAACCGAACTATACCAATCAATACGTTATTTTAATGAAGCATGCATATTTTGTGGATTTCTATCTTGCCTTAGTTCATTTACAAGTAAGCAGCATATAGAATTTACTGAAATGAATGTGCCACCGTTCGGTGGATTTTACCTGACCGTCTGAATTACCTGCACAATACTTACCATGCCTTCCCTGCCACAAAGACACAAGTTAGTTTACAACAGGTTTAAATATACAAGAGATCACTGGCTTATACCACAATGGACGATAGTCTTTGGCGAGAATGGTGTGCAACGAAAGTACAAGGGGCATTGCAAGCCATTCCGCCAAGAACAAGAGACTAAACAATAGGTCTCGCCCTGACCGGATCGATGCCAGTTCCCCAGCATCGTCCGCGAGACCGTGACCCTGTGCATAAGTTGTCCATGATCGAACAATATACAAGTTAACAATTTATTGCAGTTGAGGAAACAAGAGTGCAATTTGAGGCAACAAGAGTACAAGACAAGCAATTGTACAAGACAAGCAACAATTCATGATTTATTCCCAAACGAACAAGCATGCACTTTAGTATCCGTTCATGAAGTTTATTGACAAGCATAATGTACCAAGTCTATTTCCTTTTTATCTTGGTATCTTTTAGTTATTACTTGGTATCGTTTGATCGGGGCAAAGAAGAATACAAGATTTATTAGGGTGTGAAGCTTGGAAGTAGGGCTAGCTAATCGGGTTGGTAGCCACTCACTTAAATGGTTGAAAGGGAGAAGGAAAGAGGTGCTTCACGACTCCGCTCGCAAGCCGCCTACTGCTTGTTCACCTGCATCACGAACAGCTCGATCAATATTCCTTTCTCTCTTTCCAATCTCGGAATTGAAGTGCAGTTCAATGAACGAAAATAATGAAATCATCGAAACCGTTCAAGAAAAATAAGCAAATTCCAAAACCAACTCAAAGCACGAAAGCAACAAGCGATATCGAAAACCGAGGCAATAAAAGATAGCAGCGGAGAGGTCCCTCCTGACTCTGCCGCTAAGTCGATCCCGGGGGCACGGTCCACTGAATATGGGAATCGATTCCGAAGAAATAAATCTATAACGAGGACGAGTTCTTGTTTCAATCTATCCCGATCGAACGATACCGTCTAGTGTTTCTTAGCCGCGCTCCCCGCACCGGGGGAACGAGGCGCTACATCCTACCCAATAAATTGAAAGTTTCGTCCTCAAAACTTAGGAATAGGACCTTACCGTTAGGGGTTATTACGTTCGGGATGGCGATCATGACTCAAGGAACAATCACGAACAGAATGGTCTGATCTTCCACATGCTAGGCATAACCCAAGTTTCAGACGACATTTGTCGATTGCATGCCCCGACTTTTTGCAGAAACTACAAGGCTGGTTTGCTTTCTGCTTTCTGCCATCATTGTGACGCTTTGCAGCGTTGTTTCCTCTCTCGTTGCTTTGGCGTTTGTGACTGTAGGTATGCACAGCGCCCGCAGGAACGTGAGGATAGTGTGGTTCAAGTGATAAAGCGTGATTCATGACTTCACACATTGTACGATACTGATGAACGACTACGTGCGCATGGATGGCAGGGCGTAGTCCACCTTCAAACCTTCTAGCTTGACTCGCTACATCAGATAAATAGGCCCTAGCGAATTTGGAGAGTCGATTGAATTCGGCGGTGTACTGTTTGACTGCCATGCTGCCTTGCCTCAGTTGCACGAACTCGTTCTCCATTTGAAGTTGTAATGGAGGGGGTACAAACTCCTCTTCAAATGCGGCATAAAAAGTCGTCCACGAGATCGCCTCCTCTCCGTGATCAAATTGGAGAGATTGTCGATGCACGTTCCACCAATCGTGCGCGTTGAGGCAGAGCTGAAGTTGCGCGCAGGCGACGCGCTTCTCTTCGGGGACCTCTAACAGAGCGAAGTGATATTCAAGTTCGGCCAACCAATCTAGAGCTACGACTGGGTTCTCATTCCCGTTGGGGTGTTGCAGACTTTGTTGAAGTGGCCAAAGTCGAAGGCAGTCACGTCCCTCGTCCTTGGAATTTGCGGCATCTCTACTTCAAGCACGGGCTGTTCCACCGGAGTCGTTGCTGTTGTAGCTATCACGACCCGATTTCGTAGAATCGTTGGGGCGTCCCCCGAATCGTGATGCCGTACGGGCCTGGGGTTGCGCCCGCACAAGGCTAAAGTATTTTGCATAACAAGCACATATTCAGAGTACGCAGATAAATTGAAACACAGATTTGAAACATAGAAAAGTTCTCTTTATTGATAATGAACATCTATTACAAACTCTTGAACGAGTCAGCTAATATGCCGAACGGCTTACAAAAGTATTGACTCAAAATGAGATAGCAGTCATGTACATTATATTCCTTTACTAAACTTCAAAAGATATAGACCTCCAGGCTGGAGGATAGCCTTGCCACGGAGCTGCATTTGTGTATGAAGAGTTGCAGGCTCCTTTCTTCAAAATGCTTCAAAGGGCGCGGTGAAGATGCGCCAACAACTGGACTGGATCGGGAAGACGACTTCGGCTCCTCGCTCGGTTTGCCTTGGTGCGGAGAACCTGTTTCAACGAGGGTCAGCATGTCAAAATATACTGGTGAAGGCGAGCTAACCGAACTATACCAATCAATACGTTGTTTTAATAAAGCATGCATAGTTGTGGGTTTCTATCTTGCCTTAGTTCATTTACAAGTAAGCAGCATATAGAATTTACCGAAATGAACGTACCACCGTTCGGTGGATTTTACCTGCCCGTCTGAATTACCTGCACAATACTTACCATGCCTTCCCTGCCACAAAGACACAAGTTAGTTTGCAACAGATTTAAATATACACGTTGGGATCACTGGCTAGAAGCCATAATGGACCGTTTAGTCTTGAACGAGGATGGAATGCAGCAAAGATGCATTGGTGGCTGCAGACTATCCTTGTCCAGATGCGTGAGACTATCGTGAAGTTCCGCCCGGACCGGATCGGTGCCAGTGCCCCAGCGACTATCCGCAGGAACCCGTTACCTTGTGCACAAGTTGTCCGTGATCAATCGTTCGTGATACGTTAACATTAATGCAGTTGAGGCACGTGAACAGATAAGCAACATTGCATAATTCGTTTTGTATAGTCTTCCTGACAGTTTATTTCATAATAAGTGTATTCCATACTTAGCACAATTTATGGAAGAAGATGCATTCTAAATGAACTTGAAGCATGTATATAACATTTCCAAACGAACAAACAAGCATATGAGTAACCGTTTCCAAGTTGAATGATAAGCAATATATAATCCAAGCCTATTCTCTTTTATCTTGGTTTCTTTTATTATTATTACTTGGTATCGTTTGATCGGGGCGAAGAAGAATGCAGATTTTAGGGCGTGAAGCTTGGAAGCAGGGCTAGCTAATCGGGTTGGTAGCCACTCACTTGGTTGGAAGAAAAGGAGAAGGAAAGAGGCACTTCACGACTCCGCTCGCAAGCCGCCTACTGCTCGTTCACCTGCACACGAACAGCTCGATTAATACTTCTTCCTCTCTTTCCAATCTCGGAATAGAACTGCAAGTCAATGAACGAAAATAATGAAAACCATCAAAACCGTTCAAGGAAAACAAGCAAATCCCAAAACTAACTCAAAGCTCGAAAGCAACAAGCGACATCGAAAATCGAGGCAATAAAAGATAGCAGCGGAGAGGTCCCTCCTGACTCTACCGCTAAGCCGATCCTTGGGGCACGGTCCACTGAATATGGGAATCGATTCCGAAGAAACAAATCCATAACGAGGATGAGTTCTTAATTCAATCTATCCCGATCGAACGATACCGTTTGTTGTTCTTAGCCGCGCTCCCCGCATCGGGGAAATGGGGCACTACATCCTACCCAACCAATTGGAAGTTTCGCCCCAAAACTTAAAAATAGTGCTTACCTTTAAGGATGATGAACAGAATAGTTTGGGCAATCACGAATTCGGTGGGTTGAGTCACCGCAAATGAGACATTATCCGAGTTTCTTGCGGCACATTTCGGCTGTATGCCCTGGTTTCTTACAATAAGAACATGGTTGCCCTGGGTTTCCTCTTCGTGGACCGCCGTGGTTAGGGCACTTTGCAGCGGTGTTTCCTCTATCGTAGCCTTGGCGTTTGTGATTGTAGGTATGCACAACGCCGGTGGAAATGTGAGGATACTGCGGTTAGAGAGATAGGGCATGATTCACCACTTCACGCATTGTCCCATATTGATTATTGACTACGTGCCCATGAATAGCAGGGCGTAGACCACCTTCAAACCTTCTAGCTCGACTCGCTGCATCAGGTAAATAGGCCTTAGCAAATTTTGTCATGCCCCAATCTCCTGCAAGCTCGATTGTCCCCGCTGAACGTGAATTACCACGTTTACAGCTCTCCCGCAGGACCATCGTTCTCATCGGGACGTGATGTCGTACGAGCCTGGAGTTGCGCTCGTACAAGGCGATGTTGTCAAACACCAAATATTATCATAGAAACAACCAAGTTATAGCGGAAGTCAAGTATTGTGTACCAAGCACACATCGGAGTAATACGCAACGAAGCTCACGATAGGGTCCAAATAAAATGCCCCGAGGCAATGCCATAAAGGCGATGCCACGAAGACGATGAAATGCTCTTGCACTTTTCTCTAGCCCACAAAGGTACTTACAGTTCATACATGATGTCTCGTATATCCAAGCAGCGCCACTACGCCTGCGTACCTGAAATATTGTCCACAAACGTGGGTCAGTACACAACCGTACTGGTGAGCGGGGTAACCCACTCGCCTAAGCCGACACTAAGTAAAATAGTGAATGCAAACAGTTATATGGTGATCTTTCTAGTTGAATCCTAGATTTATTTCATGGCATAGGGATGACATATTAAGGAAAGCTGTAAAGCAGTTTAAGCATGCAAGCACTCAACTCAAACCAAACGACAAGCAAATATATAAGCAACTCGAGGGAAACTAGCATGCAAATCGTCCTGCTCAAGTCCAAGCAACACGATAACATGTCGAACCATCAACCAAGCCTCAATATCCATCCTCAACCAACATTTACAATCCAAATCTCACAGTGCACACTCTTGCCGAGGCAAGGTGGTCGCGCCTACACGAAAGCCAAACCAACAAAAGAAAAGCAAGCCAACACTATACTATATGAAGTCACTGGCTAAAAGTCATAAAGGACATTGATCGGACCAAGATCAATAGGACAGTCCTACCCGATCCAGGGTTGGGCAGCTACTCCTGCCTGGTGGTATCGGACTACCAGCACTGCATCCAATCGCGCGATGCCCATTGTTTCCTCCATGGTAGAATGGTCCCGGTGCCTCACCCCGTTCCAGGAAACCAAACCCTGTGCCACACAAGTTGTCCGTGACAATGCAGACACAGTAGGTATGACGAGAGGATCGAAACATTCTTGCCCCACCAAGCGATCCTAGACTCGTTCAACCGATATCCAACCAAAACATCCAACCAAAGAATCCATAACCATTCTTCCAACATATTGCCCAAGGCACCAAATCTAAGTTATTCCCATAGGCACAATGCCTCTTCTCAATACAGTGTTTCCAATGGTGCAACACCCATGCTCAAAGCAAACCCATGGCACAATGCCATTTCAGTGGCACAATGCCCCATTCGTGGCACGATGCCCCCATCAAGCGACACAATACCCTCGCTGATGCAGTTGTTCGGTTTCGAACCACAACTGCTCGCTTTGGAAGACAAAGCGCCTAAGTGATACTCGTGCACGAATGCACGCTCGCTCGCCCGAATTCCCAGTATTCCCAACGCCTCAATGTATCATTCCAACTGTCCAAGCATAATCCAAATGAACCAACCAACTGCCTCAAATAGTGTATCATCCAACTCTATCTCCAACTATTCAATGCACAAACCAAATCAAGCCATAATCCTACCAAGCCAATGGCGTACAGTCTATGCACGCCTCAGTGTAGTGATTTCCAATGTTTCAGCCCAAGTGTTCAAGTCTTTTACGTGTTTTCCATATTATTAGGCATGAAGGAGTAGAGGAGAAGGAAAAGAGCTCACTCACAATGTTTGATCCTGTTAGGCATCTTGTCCTGCCGATACGGCTAATCTCTTGAACCCGTGGTCCGATGCAAGCGCGATCTACTCAACTGGTATGACCGTACGAGCAGGCCGTGCTCTACAAATCATCCGACCGATCGGACTAAGGAAGATGGCATTATCATTCCAACTCAGCTATCTCAGTACTGCTCTGAACGAACACCTGATTTCCATCGAACCCGCTAGCCATCTGCACATGAAATAACTCAATCAATACTTCTTCCCAAAATCCAACAAATTAAATGGAACCAGCATTTGTTCATTCAATCTGACTCAGCGTAACGCACCGTATGGTTGCGGGGCGTTATATAATATACCACTTAGAATCAGGTTCGTCCACGAACCGTGCTGGTACTCATTCCTATCACATGCCGTTTGTCCAATTCCATGGATCTGCTCTATGCAACTCACATATTCACGATTCTAACTCAACATCTCGCACTGCTGAATGCTCGTACAAATTCTATATTCCCACATCCTCCTTGCAGCTTAATACGAATTTCTCGTATCGCTTAGTTTTGGATCGTACATATATTTAAGGCGTCCCTAAAATACATGTATTTCAGCCGAGCTTTGCGATATCAAATTTGAACAAGTTACAAGGGTATCTTTATGTTCGAGGCATCCATTTGCTTTACTCCCAAGTGAACCAAATTACGATTTCCATTCCAACACATCCGCTCGAGCACTATTCTCAATTATGCAGATTTCCACCGACTCAATCAGTTCTTGTTCCAACTCAATCCATCCAACTATTTCTAAATCCGCACTAGCAACATCTCCAAATATATCTCATGCATCGAACGATCATCTCAACTGATACTACCCCAGCTAGGCGACTTACCCAAATATCAACTTTGCTCTCATCAGCTCAACCAAACACCTCTTTCTCAATCTCAATACCTCGTTGGGTGAACATCTATATTGAGGTTCGTGTGATCCACGAAGATCTCGCCGCCACGCCAAAGGGATAGTTTTGCCACGATTTCAACGTGGACACACTCGCCACAATTCCTAGGTTGCGCATGGAATAGTTCTTCGCGCTGCTTCCACTGCCTCGAAGCATAGGATATCACCTTTGCCTTCTGAACGAGCACGCTTCCCAGACCAAGTTTCGATGCATCTTGTAAATCTGAGGCACATCTGTCCCTTCCAGTATTCGCAAGGATTTGATCTGAACGAGCCGCTGCTTTAACTTTACGAGCTAGTTTCACAATCGTCAATTCATATGAATGATAATCCCTTCCAGGGCACGATGAGTCAGAGGCGATGCCATCGATAAAAATCTGTGACTCTGAATCTCATCAGTTGACTAGGCTACTTCCACCATCGCTTCGATCTTCCGGCTGCATCTTCAGCTGAAGGCTATCCCAAGGATCTCTCAAATCCAACTCTCAGTCAATAAGCCAAATCTCCAACACACATCTGCCCTCGATGCATTCCCAAATACGCCGCCTCAAGGGTCTTTCTATGGGTCTACCATATTCATATCCGATTCGACGGGCAAGGTCGCTTAGGGTCAGCTGTCCCGAAGCTACGCTCGATAATTGTAATCATCACGATGGACAGTTACTATAAACCATGCTACATCTTATCTGTAAATCCGAATCAAAATCCAACCATTCATCAGAGCGAAGTTTCTGAATCCGAGAACCACGCTCGTTGAAACCGTCTTCCATCAATCCGTCTTTCTGTCCTGAATCCATCAAATTTCTAAATTTCCATGTTCTACAATGCACGTCCAACTTACTCGAGCAACACAGTAATTTATTCCGACGTTGCTCCTCATATTTAGCTATCTTCAAACGTTCGTCCGCCAATATCTTTGCCTACTGTTGTTGCCATAATCCGTCCACGTCTTCCGGAGAATCCGTCTACCATCGTTGCACCATTTTGCCCAAAATTCCATTTTTGCTAAACCTGAGTCGGCTTCTCGAGCAGCAATATCCAAAATCTTTCAAGTTTGTGTGAATCCATCGCTTTGCCCTACAAGCCAAGTTTGTGTTTCATTGCTCAACCATCAGCTCAAACGCGTTGCCCAAAATCGTAGTCCGTGCTCGCTATCCTTTAATTTACCAATCGCTTGCTCCATTATCATTCTTTCCAACTCAGTCGACGTGTACCAGCCAATTTATGTTCCCAAATATCCGGGTCCGTTTAGGCAATTCCCATTGATGCCCAACTTACGTATTCCAATGCTTGCTCACAATGTGGTATCCCATATACCACTTCGAATCAAGTCGCTACTCGCATAGCGATTCCTTGTATTGATCTAAGATCCGTCCGAACCATCCCTTATGTGTGATCCTGCCTTTCCCAATTCAAGTCTGACACAAAACTCAGACAATGCCTGAATTATCTAAATATTTCCATCAAATTTCACTATGCAACTCGTGCCATATCCCATTCTCAATACTTCCAACTATGCCACTCTGATATTTTCGCAACACGAGCAACCCGTGCAACGATCTCTCTTCCAAGTAGTCCAGCCCAATACCCAACGGTTTCACACATTTGTTATACGAGCAACTCGTGCCATATATTCTGATATTCTCGAGCCAAACTCAAACATGCCCAACCAATGCACCACAGCCAAAATTCCAACTTCTATCCAGCACAGTCGCTACACGAGAAACTCGTGCAACGATTCATTCTCAATCCAATGCTTCTACTCAAAACATGCCGCTGACCAACTCGTCTGCCAACCAACTGATCCATTGAGACAATCAGAATCTCCCAGAATGACAAGCCAAGCCAACCCAACGAAAGCTCTCAACTTATTACACAAATGCAACAATGCCACCCAACTTGTTGCACGAATGCAACAACGCCTAACGAGGCTAAGCGATCCTACGAAAACTAACCAAGGCAACACAACCAAGAATAAAATGCAGCCACAACCAGCAATAAATAGACTTATTGCATGAAACATCCAATGCGGCACCGAGTAGAGTGTAAACCCCCTGATTTTGCAAGAATTTTAAATTTGGATTTTTCACAATTTTCTGGAATTTTTTAGGATTTTTCTGTAATTAAAATCAGGTTTCTAATTATTAAATGATTTTTATTTGATAATAAATAATATTATAATATTATAAAAATAATATTTTTGGGTGTAAAATAAAAAACTGGACTTAGGATAATTTTTCTGGAATTTATTGGGCCCTGGACCTAATTTAAAATACCTAAAAACTATTAACTAATTAATTATTTATTATTTATTTATTTATTCATTTATTATTTATTTATTTAAATTTTATCCGGCCCAGCCCGTATACCTTGGCCCATTGGGCCCAGCCCAGCCCCGCGGCCCAGCCCGCCTTAACGGGTCGGGTCGGGTCCACCCGAACCCGACTCGCCGCCTGCCCGACCCGGCTAACCAGTCCCCCCAGCCCCGCCTGAACCGCTTCGGCGCCCGCATTTTCCGCCGCCTCCGTCGGCCAGCACCCCCCACGACGCCGCTCTGCCCGCTTCGCTCGCCCCACGACCCCGCCAGAGCCGCCACGATCCCCTTTCCCCTCCGCCTTGGCCGGCCTCCCCTCTCCCTCTTCCCTTTCTATAAAATCCCCTCCCCCTTTCTTCCCTCCGGCCACCGTCGACCACCCAGAACTCCACCTGTCGCTCCGCCGCTCACAGCCACCCTCGCCCAGCGCCGCCTCACCCAGCGCCGCCTCGCCCCAAGCCCGTGAGCAGCCGGCCCCCTTCTCCTTCCTCCTCCCCGCGAGCAGCCGCCTCCGGCCGCCCCTCCGCTCCGACGCCGCTCTCGACCCCGCCAGCAGCCCGACGAGCCGCCCCAGCCCCTCTCCGGCGCGCCTCCGGCCGGCCCCGCCGCAGCAGACCCTAACCCTAGCCCTAATTCTTCCCCTGTGTCGACTCGTGTCGGACACGACACGGACACGAGAAATCCTAATTTCTCGAGCCCTGTTCAGGTACGTGTAATTTTCTCCTCGCTGTCCCACTTTCAATTCCGTAAATTGTGTTGCGAAGCCTGTATGACCCTCTCGGTGTCCGGACAAACCGCTCGGGGCATCGCGTCCTGTGGTGATCGCACACCGCGATCCAAAAATAGGAAAAACAATGACCCGATTCACCCCGGAACTGGGTACGCCCCGCCAAACGGGACAACTTGGTCACGCGCGGTCTTCACAGATATGTGCGTGCCGTCGATACGGACGTGTGGGATTTTGCAGAAGTCGATTCGGGTGTGCGTGCACACCGGGATCAACGCGTATCTGCGGACACCGTCCCATATCCGCCTTTTCTGAATCACGCCCTAACTTTCTGTACACACGTCAAATCGAAACAAAACTTACGCCATCGGACTCGTAGCGATACGCTAGTCCTGTGACCCAAGTTTGGTTCGATTCTGAGAACGTTAACGAAATCACGTGTCGTGGGCCCCACAGGTCCTACTCAACGGGCGATTTTGTGATCGACTCATCGGAATCCAATTCTGGAAGTTCCGTTGGGTTCGTATCATCGTTCCTGACCTGTTGACACTAAGTTTGGTGAATTTGGAGACCTTTGACCCTGACACATTTTTCGGTGCAAAGCGGGCCCACATGCGGACCCCGTTTTGACCCGAAATTGCCATTTTTGCCCTTGTCTCCAAATTGGACTCAAGGACAGGCATTTCTAGCTATTTGATATCTTCTAAGCATGATGGTAATATTTATTTCAGCATCTGGTCACATTTCTGGAATTTTCCCAGAGACACAAAACCGTAGTGGGATCCAAACATCAGGCAAGTACCTGCACTTCAAGTTTAATCTTTATATTGAGATAATTAGTTCCTTGCTCTACTAGTACCCTTGTATGATTACACTTAGTGTTGAGATTTGGAGTTCATGTCTTGCTTTTCGTGTCGGATGGGAGAATACTAGGAGGCATGTAGTTTACCCTTCCCCCTGTCCTGACTAATAGCTGTTGGTACACGACTGTACCCTCAGCCGGATCTCGATTATTCCTGACTAATAGCCATCTATGACGTGCCGGATTAGCCTTATAACCCCCTACATGTCAACTAAGTATTCTAATTACACAATTACACACATATAGTTTCTTGTCTTGTTGTAGTTTCACTTTCCTGTCTCATTTATTCCTGTTTTACTCATATCCCTGTTTTACAGCATTTAACTCTTAGTTATTGTTACTACTTATTTACGCATATTCTCAACATGATACTTAGTCAGTTCTTTTCTACTTGTCATAAATATTTAGTTTAATCTTGTCGTGCATTTGGTACTTTGCTCCTTTCCTGATTGGATCCATTGATATTAGGCGATGATGAGGACTATGCCCCCACCTATTATGGTCCCTATGAGGTAGCAGGTGATACTTTTGAGGAGCCGGTTCCCACTCAGGAGACTACTTTTGAGGAGTAGTCAGCCAGTTAGCCAGTATTTTCTTTCAGCACAATACTCGGGTTTGTCCCCGATTTATCTTCTGGTTTTGTATTAACTGTGGATTTGGTTGTCACAAATTAAATATTATGAAATCTTAGCATTCCTATTTCCTGTTAGTATCCTTGCCTATTTATTCTTGTGGATGAGATAGATTTTAAATTACTTGTGAATATGACCTAGACAGCGTACTACCACCGACACTGCGGCGTAGGCTGGACGTACCCACGTACTCGTGCCCGAATATCCGGGTGCGGGTCGTGACACGTTTTTATGGTGGCCCATGCAGGTCAACGACTAAATTATTCAGTTTCAACTTTGGGACCGAACATGCCTACAATAAGATAAGAATAAGTTTAGGATCTCATCCACTTGCTTGAATCGTTCTTGACATCTATCTCGGATTTGAATTGATTCATTGACTTGCATCCTGCCTTGATTCCTGTGCGTCTCTTATCGTTTATTTTGGATGCAGAGTAATGGATCTATCAGCAAGCGATGAGGTTCCTACAAGATCACCACAAGATGCTCTACCAGCACTCGAACCGAGACCACCTTGGTACCACAAGCAGCACTCCCCCAGCTAGCCAGCAACAGCAGAGAACACCACCTCAAGGACGCGGACAAGCTTACGTGATGACCGTGGAGAACGCGCAGAATCTTGGAGTAGCTAATGCGCGTAAGTAATTTGTAGCTGCCGTTTCTAGTTTTAGCTCGTGCCTATTGGTTCGTGACCTCAGCCCCAACCTAGTAATTTTGAACTTGCTAATAACCTGGTATGCTAACTATTGTAGAGTCTTTTGTTATTGTGCTTATTGTGTGTTGTTTTGTGAACTTAAATAATCTGTACCTCCTTTCATCATCATCTAGCGCACTTAATATTGCTGTACTTGACTGATGCTGCTATTCTATAGCCTAGTTTTGCAAGCTTACTCTTTATCAAGCTTGTTCATGACATATGTATTATTGGGTCGACACACTAATATAATTGTCTATTCAGAATCAGTGTATTACGGTCTGATCAACCTTAGTACATTTTGGTTCGCTCTTCGCACTACTTTACGTGGATTGAGATATATAGTTGACTAGTATACTTGCCCTCTAGATATGTCTGAGCACATCGTATCAGTTATATAACTGTACTAATACGAGCATGCGAACAAATGATTACCAGAATAGAATTTTAGTCCACAACTGCTTGACAATTCCCATTTGAATTCTTTAAATGCCTTGATCCCGATACTTCTGTTCTATCACCTCGCCCTTGAACTCTTTATTATTGATCTTCGTCTTCCCTTATTTCGGAAAGACGAAATCTCATGCTTGGTATAAGTTTGAGATATAGACAGTACTAGATATACCCCACAGACCGGTCGCATTGATGATGACCCTTTATGATTAGAAAAATATCATAGGTGATGTGTTTGGTGTTAAAGACTTAAGGATTCAATACCATGATTAAATAAGTTGGAATATAGCTTTACTAGTTGTATAGCCTTAGAGGATAGATGAGTAAATTCTAAGTTGGGTAGAGACCGTAATGTTCACTTGAGAGGAATCCTTTAGACTGTAATCAAGTGAGATTGGGTAGAGAGAACCATACCATATTTTAAATTTCGAGGACGAAATTTTATAAGTTGGGTAGATTGTAAACCCCCTGATTTTGCAAGAATTTTAAATTTGAATTTTTCACAATTTTCTGGAAATTTCTGGAAATTTTCTGTAATTAAAATCAGGTTTCTAATTATTAAATAATTTTTATTTGATAATTAATAATATTATAATATTATGAAAATAATATTTTTGGGTGTAAAATAAAAAACTGGACTTAGGGTAATTTTTCTGGAATTTATTGGGCCCCGGACCTAATTTAAAATACCTAAAAACTATTAACTAATTATTTATTTATTTATTTATTTATTTATTTATTCATTTATTTAAATTTTATCCGGCCCAGCCCGTATACCCTGGCCCATTGGGCCCAGCCCAGCCCAGCCCGCCTTAACGGGTCGGGTCGGGTCCACCCGAACCCGACCCGCCGCCTGCCCGACCCGGCTAACCAGTCCCCCCAACCCCGCCTGAACCGCTCCGGCGCCCGCGTTTTCCGCCGCCTCCGTCGGCCAACACCCCCCACGACGCCGCTCCGCCCGCTCCGCTCGCCCCACGACCCGGCCAGAGCCGCCACGATCCCCTCTCCCCTCCGCCTTGGCCGGCCTCCCCTCTCCCTCTTCCCTTTCTATAAAATCCCCTCCCCCTTTCTTCCCTCCGGCCACCGTCGACCACCCAGAACTCCACCCGCCGCTCCGCCGCTCACCGCCACCCTCGCCCAGTGCCGCCTCGCCCATCGCCGCCTCGCCCCAAGCCCGTGAGCAGCCGACCCCCTTCTCCTTCCTCCTCCCCGCGAGCAGCCGCCTCCGGCCGCCCCTCCGCTCCGGCGCCGCCCTCGACCCCGCCAGCAGCCCGACGAGCCGCCCCAGCCCCTCTCCGGCGCACCTCCGGCCGGCCCCGCCGCAGCAGACCCTAACCCTAGCCCTAATTCTTCCCCTGTGTCGACTCGTGTCGGACACGACACGGACACGAGAAATCCTAATTTTTCGAGCCCAGTTCAGGTACGTATAATTTTCTCCTCGCTGCCCCGTTTTCAATTCCGTAAATTGTGTTGCGAAGCCTGTATGACCCTCTCGGTGCCCGGATAAACCGCTCGAGGCATCGCGTCCTGTGGTGATCGCACACCGCGATCCAAAAACAGGAAAAACAAGGACCCGATTCACCCCGGAACTGGGTACGTCCTGCCAAACGGGACGACTTGGTCGCACGCGGTCTTCACAGATACGTGCGCGCCGTCGATACGGACGTGTGGGATTTTGCAGAAGTCGATTCGGGTGTGCGTGCACACCGGGATCAACGCGTATCCGCGGACACCGTCCCGTATCCGCCTTTTCTGAATCACGCCCTAACTTTCTGTACACACGTCGGATCGAATCGAAACGAAACTTGCGCCATCGGACTCGTAGCGATACGCTGGTCCTGTGACCCAAGTTTGGTTCGATTCTGAGAACGTTGACGAAATCGCGTGTCGTGGGCCCCACAGGTCCCACTCGACGGACGATTTTATGATCGACTCATCGAAATCCAATTCTGGAAGTTCCGTTGGGTTCGTATCATCGTTCCTGACCTGTTGACACTAAGTTTGGTAAATTTGGAGACCTTTGACCCTGACACATTTTTCGGTGCAAAACGGGCCCACATGCGGACCCCGTTTTGACCCAAAATTGCCGTTTTTGTCCTTGTCTCCAAATTGGACTCAAGGACAGGCGTTTCTAGCTATTTGATATCTTCTGAGCATGATGGTAATGTTTATTTCAGCATCTGGTCACATTTCTGGAATTTTTCCCGAGACACAAAACCGTAGTGGGATCCAAACATCAGGCAAGTACCTGCACTTCAAGTTTAATCTTTATATTGAGATAATTAGTTCCTTGCTCTACTAGTACCCTTGTATGATTACACTTAGTGTTGAGATTTGGAGTTCATGTCTTGCTTTTTGTGTCGGGTGGAAGAATACTAGGAGGCATGTAGTTTACCCTTCCCCCTGTCCTGACTAATAGCTGTTGGTACACGACTGTACCCTCAGCCGGATCTCGATTATTCCTGACTAATAGCCGTCTATGACGTGCCGGATTAGCCTTATAACCCCCTACATGCCAACTAAGTATTCTAATTACACAATTACACACATATAGTTTCTTGTCTTGTTGTAGTTTCACTTTCCTGTCTCATTTATTCCTGTTTTACTCATATCCCTGTTTTACAGCATTTAACTCTTAGTTATTGTTACTACTTATTTACGCATATTCTCAACATGATACTTAGTCAGTTCTTTTCTACTTGTCATAAATATTTAGTTTAATTTTGTCGTGCATTTGGTACTTTGCTCCTTTCCTGACTGGATCCGTTGATATTAGGCGATGATGAGGACTATGCCCCCACCTATTATGGTCCCTATGAGGTAGCAGGTGATACTTTTAAGGAGCCGGTTCCCACTCAGGAGACTACTTTTGAGGAGTAGTCAGCCAGTTAGCCAGTATTTTCTTTCAGCACAATACTCGGGTTTGTCCCCGATTTATCTTCTGGTTTTGTATTAACTGTGGATTTGGTTGTCACAAATTAAATATTATGAAATCTTAGCATTCCTATTTCCTGTTATTATCCTTGCCTATTTATTCTTGTGGATGAGATAGATTTTAAATTACCTGTGAATATGACCTAGACAGCGTACTACCGCCGACACTGCGGCGTAGGCTGGACGTACCCACGTACTCGTGCCCGAATATCCGGGTGTGGGTCGTGACATAGAGTCAAGAGCTAGACGACACGCGGAAGCTATTTAGAGTTTGTGATGAAACGAAGGACCAAGTCCGAAAAAATGAACCGGGCTCTCTGATACCAATTTGTCACGCCCCAATCTCCCGTAAGCTCGATAGTCCCCGCTGAACGTGAATCACAACATTTACAGCTCTCCCGCAGGACCATCGTTCTCATCGGGACGTGATGCCGTACGAGCCTGGAGTTGCGCTCGTACAAGGCGATGTTGTCAAACACCAAATGTTATCATAGAAACAACCAAGTTGCAGCGAAAGTCAAGTATTGTGTACCAAGCACACATCAGAGTAATACGCAACGAAGCTCACGATAGGGTCCAAATGAAATACCCCGAGGCAATGCCACAAAGGCGATGCCACGAAGACGATGAAATGCTTTTGCACTTTTCTCTAGCCCACAAAGGTACTTACAGTTCATACATGATGTCTCGTATATCCAAGCAGCGCCACTACGCCTGCGTACCTAAAATATTGCCCATAAATGTGGGTCAGTACACAACCGTACTGGTGAGCGGGGTAACCCACTCGCCTAAGCCGACACTAAGTAAAATAGTGAATGCAAACAGTTATATGGTGATCTTTCTAGTTGAATCCTAGATTCATTTCATGGCATAGGGATGACATGTTAAGGAAAGCTGTAAAGCAGTTTAAGCATGCAAGCACTCAACTCAAACCAAACGACAAGCAAATATATAAGCAGTTCGAGGGAAACTAGCATGCAAACTGTCCCGCTCAAGTCCAAGCAACACGATAACATGTCGAACCATCAACCAAGCCTCAATATCCATCCTCAACCAACATTTATAATCCAAATCTCACAGTGCACACTCTTGTCGAGGCAAGGTGGCCGCGCCTACACGAAAGCCAAACCAACAAAAGAAAAGCAAGCCAACACTATACTATATGAAGTCACTGGCTAAAAGCCATAAAGGACATTGATCGGACCAAGATCAATAGGGCAGTCCTACCCGATCTAGGGTTGGGCAGCTACTCCCGCCTGGTGGTATCGGACTACCAGCACTGCGTCCAATCGCGCGATGCCCATTGTTTCCTCCATGGTAGAACGGTCCCGGTACCCCGGTGCCTCATCCCGTTCCAGGAAACCAAACCCTGTGCCACACAAGTTGTCCGTGACAATGCAGACACAGTATGTATGATGAGAGGATCGAAATATTCTTGCCCCACCAAGCGATCCTAGACTCGTTCAACCGATATCCAACCAAAACATCCAACCAAAGAATCCATAACCATTCTTCCAACATATTGCCCAAGGCACCAAATCCAAGTTATTTCCATAGGCACAATGCCTCTTCTCAACACAGTGTTTCCAATGGTGCAACACCCATGCTCAAAGCAAACCCATGGCACAATGTCGTTTCAGTGGCACAATGCCCCATTCGTGGCACGATGCCCCATCAAGCGGCACAATACCCTCGCCGATGCAGTTGTTCGGTTTCGAACCACAACTGCTCGCTTTGGAAGACAAAGCGCCTAAGTGATACTCGTGCACGAATGCACGCTCGCTCGTCCGAATTCCCAGTATTCCCAACACCTCAATGTATCATTCCAACTGCCCAAGCATAATCCAAATCAACCAACCAACTGCCTCAAATAGTGTATCATCCAACTCTATCTCCAACTATTCAACGCACAAACCAAATCAAGCCATAATCCTACCAAGCCAATGGCGTACAGTCTATGCACGCCTCAGTGTAGTAATTTCCAATATTTCAGCCCAAGTGTTCAAGCCTTTTATGTGTTTTCCATATTATTAGGCATGAAGGAGTAGAGAAGAAGGGAAAGAGCCCACTCACAATGTTTGATCCCGTTAGGCATCATGTCCTGCCGATACGGCCAATCCCTTGAACCCGTGGTCCGATGCAAGCGCGATCTACTCAACTGGTATGACCGTGCGAGCAGGCCGTGCTCTACAAATCATCCGACCGATCGGACTAAGGAAGATGGCATTATCATTCCAACTCAGCTATCTCAGTACTGCTCTGAACGAACACCTGATTTCTATCGAACCCGCTAGCCATCTGCACATGAAACAACTCAATCAATACTTCTTCCCAAAATCCAACAAATTAAATGGAACAAGCATTTGTTCATTCAATCCGACTCAGCGTAATGCACCGTGCGGTTGCAGGGTGTTACAAATTTAGAGAGTCGGTTGAATTCGGTGGAGTACTGCTTCACCGTCATACTGCCCTACCTCAGTTGCACGAAATCATTTTCCATTTGACATTGTACTGGAGGGGGTATAAACTCCTCTTCGAACGTGGCACGAAAGGTCGTCCACGAGATCGCCTCCTCTCCGTGATCAAATTGGAGAGATCGTCGATGCATGTTCCACCAATCGTGTGCGTTGAGGCGGAGCTGTAGTTGCGCGCAGGCAACGCGCTTATCTTTCGGGGACCTCTAGCAGAGCGAAGTGATCTTCAAGCTCGGCTAGCCAATATAGAGCTACCACTGGGTCCTCAGTCCCGTTTAATGGGGTGTTGCAGACTTTCTTGAAATGGCCCAAGTTGAAGGCAGTCACGTTCCTCGGCCTTGGGATTTGAGGCGTCTCCACTTCAAGCACGGGCTGTTTCACCGGAGTCGTTGTTGTTGCGGCGGAATGGTTGACAGCCAAAGTCTGAACGATCTGTTACAGGGTATCTACCTGCTTCTGTTGGACTGAGAATCGGGTCTCTAAATTGCTTTCGAACTTGGCTTGGCGAGCATCATCTCTTTGTCGTTGCGATTCTAACATTTACATCACCCGCTCTAGCGGATCGACTTGAGATATGCCACGCTGGCTCCGCGAGCTTCCCGAAGTGCCCAAACTACTATCTTGTGTTTCGTTCGGTGCTTGAGCTGCAGATTACGCTGGTACCATTCCTTCAAAAGAAGGTAAATTACATTAGAATCATAATGTATTATGGACTTATTGCATGAACGTATCTCATTTTGGCCTAGCGAGTTCAAGAGTTCGCCCAGGAATTGATCGTTAAAGGAACTTTTCTAGCACGAAGTCTAAGAAACTTGAATCTGTGCTCTGATACCATTATGTCACGACCCGATTCCGTAGAATCGTTGGGGCGTCCCCCGAATCGTGATGCCGTGCGGGCCTGGGGTTGCGCCCGCACAAGGCTAAAGTATTTTGCATAACAAGCACATATTAAGAGTACGTAGATAAATTGAAACACATATTTGAAACATGAAAAAGTTATCTTTATTGATAATGAACATCTATTACAAACTTTTGAATGAGTCAGCTAATATGCCGAACGGCTTACAAAAGTGTTGACTCAAAATGAGATAGCAGTCCTGTACATTATATCCCTTTACTAAATTTCAAAAGATATAGACCTCCAGGCTGGAGGATAGCCTTGCCACGGAGCTGCATTTGTGTATGAAGAGTTGCAGGCTCCTTTCTTCAAAATGCTTCAAAGGGCGCGGTGAAGATGCGCCAACAGCTAGACTGGATCGGGAAGACGACTTCGGCTCCTCGCTCGGTTCGCCTTGGTGCGGAGAACCTGTTTCAACGAGGGTCAGCATGTCAAAATATACTGGTGAAGGCGAGCTAACCGAACTATACCAATCAACACGTTGTTTTAATGAAGCATGCATAGTTGTGGGTTTCTATCTTGCCTTAGTTCATTTACAAGTAAGCAGCATATAGAATTTACCGAAAAAATGTGCCACCGTTCGGTAGATTTTACCTGCCCGTCTGAATTACCTGCACAATACTTACCATGCCTTTCCTGCCATGAAGACACAAGTTAGTTTGCAACAGGTTTAAATATACACGTTGGGATCACTAGCTAGAAGCCATAATGGACCGTTTAGTCTTGAACAAGGATGGAATGCAGCAAAGATGCGTTGGTGGCTGCAGACTATCCTTGTCCAGATGCGTGAGACTATCGTGAAGTTCCGCCCGGACCGGATCGGTGCCAGTGCCCCAGCGACTGTCCGCAGGAACCCGTTACCTTGTGCACAAGTTGTCCGTGATCAATCGTTCGTAATACGTTAACGTTGATGCAGTTGAGGCACGTGAACAGATAAGCAACATTGCATGATTTGTTTTGCATAGTCTTCCTGACAGTTTATTTCATAACAAGTGTATTCCATACTTAGCACAATTTATGGAAGAAGATGCATTCTAAATGAACTTGAAGCATGTATATAACATTCCCAAACGAACAAACAAGCATATGAGTAACCATTCCCAAGTTGAATGACAAGCAATATGTAATCCAAGCCTATTCTCTTTTATCTTGGTTTTTTTTATTATTATTACTTGGTATCGTTTGATCGGGGCGAAGAAGAATGTAGATTTTAGGGCGTGAAGCTTGGAAGCAGGGCTAGCTAATCGGGTTGGTAGCCACTCACTTGGTTGGAAGGAAAGGAGAAGGAAAGAGGCGTTTCACGACTCCGCTCGCAAGCCGCCTACTGCCCGTTCACCTGCACACGAACAGCTCGATTAATACTTCTTTCTCTCTTTCCAATCTCGGAATAGAACTGCAAATCAATGAACGAAAATAATGAAAACCATCAAAACCGTTCAAGGAAAACAAGCAAATCCCAAAACTAACTCAAAGCTCGAAAGCAACAAGCGACATCGAAAACTGAGGCAATAAAAGATAGCAACGGAGAGGTCCCTCCTGACTCTGCCGCTAAACCGATCCTTGGGGCGTGGTCCACTGAATATGGGAATCGATTCCGAAGAAACAAATCCATAACGAGGACGAGTTCTTAATTTAATCTATCCTGATCGAACGATACCGTTTGTGGTTCTTAGCCGCGCTCCCCGCACCGGGGAAACGGGGCGCTACAGTAGTGGAATGGTTGGAAGCCAAAGTCTGAATGATCTGTTGTAGGGCATCCACCTGCTTCTGTTGGACTGAGAATCGTGCTTCTATATTGTCTTGAAACTTGAGCTGACTCTCCTCCGCCCGCTTCTCGGCCCGTTCATAGCGAGCCTCGTCCCTTTGTTGGTTTGCCTCCAACATCCGCAACATTTGCTGGATGAGATCGATGCTTGGCACGGCTCGCTGGCTCTCTGAACTTCCCGAAGTGCCCGAACTACTTCCTTGACCTTGTGTTTCGTCCGGTGTTTGTGCTGTGGAATGCGCTGGTGCCATTCCTTCAAAAAAAGGTAAATTATATTAGGATCATAATGTATTATGGACTTATTGCATGAACGTATCTTATTTTGGCCTAGCGAGTTCAAGAGTTCGCACAGAAATTTGATCGTTAAAGGAACTTTTCCAGTGCGAGAGTCTAAGAAACTTGAATCTGTGCTCTGATACCATTATGTCATGACCCGATTCCTTAGAATCGCTGGGGCGTCCCCCGTATCGTGACCGTCGTGCGGGCCTGGGGTTGCGCCCGCACAAGGCTTTAATAATTTGCATAACAAGCACATATTCAGAGAACGCAGATAAATTGACACATATTTTGAAACATGGAAAAGTTCTCTTTATTGATAATGAACATCTATTACAAACTCTTGAACGAGTCAGCTAATATGCCGCACGGGCTTACAAAAGTGTTGACTCAAAATGAGATAGCAGTCATGTACATTACATCCCTTTATAACTTCAAAATGATAAAGACCTCCAGGCTGGAGGACAGCTTTGCCACGGAGTTGCATTTGTGTATGAAGAGTTGCAAGCTCCTGTCTTCAAAATGCTTCAAAGGGGCACGATAAAGATGCACCAACAACTGGACTGGATCAGGAAGATGACTTCGGCTCCTCGCTCGGTTCGCCTTAGTGCGGAGAACCTGTTTCAATGAGGGTCAGTATGTCAAAACATACTGGTAAAGGCGAGCTAACCGAACTATACCAATCAATACGTTGTTTTAATAAAGCATGCATATTTTATGGGTTTCTATCTTGCCTTAGTTTATTTACAAGTAAGCAGCATATAGAATTTACTGAAATGATCGTGCCACCGTTCGATGGATTTTACCTGACCGTCTGAATTACCTGCACAATACTTACCATGCCTTCCCTGCCACGAAGACACAAGTTAGTTTGCAACAGGTTTAAATATACAAGAGATCACTGGCTTATGCCATAATGGACGATAGTCTTTGACGAAAATAGTGTACAACGAAAGTACAAGGGACATTGCAAGCCATTCTGCCAAGAACAAGAGACTAAACAATAGGTCTCGCCCGGACAGGATCGATGCCAGTGCCCCAGTATCGTCCGCGAGACCGTGACCCTGTGCACAAGTTGTCCATGATCGAACAATATACAAGTTAACAATTTATTGCAGTTGAGGCAACAAGAGTGCAATTTGAGGCAACAAGAGTACAAGACAAGCAATTGTACAAGACAAGCAACAATTCATGATTTATTCCCAAACGAACAAGTATGCACTTTAGTATCCGTTCATGAAGTTTATTGACAAGCATAATGTACCAAGTCTATTTCCTTTTTATCTTGGTATATTTTAGTTATTACTTGGTATCGTTTGATCGGGGCAAAGAAAAATGCAAGATTTATTAGGGTATGAAGCTTGGAAGTAGGGCTAGCTAATCGGGTTGGTAGCCACTCACTTAGATGGTTGGAAGGGAGAAGGAAAGAGGCGCTTCACGACTCCGCTCGCAAGCCACCTACTGCTCGTTTACCTGCATCACGAACAGCTCGATCAATATTTCTTCCTCTCTTTCCAATCTCGAAATTGAAGTACAGTTCAATGAACAAAAATAATGAAATCATCGAAACCGTTCAAGAAAAACAAGCAAATCCCAAAACCAACTCAAAACACGAAAGCAACAAGCGACATCGAAAACTGAGGCAATAAAAGATAGCAGCGGAGAGGTCCCTCCTGACTCTGCCGCTAAGTCGATCCCGGGGGCATGGTCCACTGAATCTGGGAATCGATTCCGAAGAAACAAATCTATAACGAGGACGAGTTCTTGTTTCAATCTATCCCGATCGAACGATACCATCTAGTATTTCTTAGTCGCGCTCCCCGTACCGGGGGAACGGGGCACTACAATCCACCTGAACAAAATCAAGTCAGGAAACAGAGGTGATCCTCTAGTGATCACTTTGAACCAGAAGCCTCCACCCTTGGTCATCAACCTTCGGTGTAACAAACAGCCGATTGATGTAAATATAACCAGGAATGTGGTTTCTGATGATAATAAAGATCCTCTTTTCCAGTATATTGACGCTCAAATTCCTGATCAGGAATCCTCTCCCCATAACGATATAGAACCCATAGCACAAAAATTCTTGGAAGCTATGGATTCCTATCATCCGTATATGTGGGAAGTAGCGTCACCATCTAATTTCATCACGACATATGGGCCACATAAGGATTCTATCTTTATTGTCCCGCCAACTCGCAGCGGTCAGCGTCCAATAGTCTTCGGTCGCAAGCGCAATGAACCGACTGTACAAGAAGATTCTCCCGATGACGATGCTGGTAAAATGCAGGTTCACAGATACAGCCCGCAAGCTTTGAAGATTATGCAAAGTATGGGTTATGAGTTGAAGCTGGAGCCATGCCTCAATTACGAGAAAGGCAGGCGAATGCCGTTGCACGGTGATCCCTACTGTCAACAAACTTATTTTGGGTTAGGGTATGCCATCTCCCTTGCAACTTCTGAGTCAAATGAAGATATCTCGCCCTCTTCTCAATATGGCTCGTCGTCCTCCGGCTCATATGATGATCTCGAACGAGCATTATCAATAAATACAGTATTGACAGATGCTCTCAAAGCAGACGAACAAGAATCTGAACCGTTTGAGAATAACTCGTGGGCTCAGCAAATGGATACACAGTGGGAACTCAGGTTCGAGCAGAGAGAACCTCCCATTGAAGATAAAATTATCCAGATCGACGTTGGAGATAAACTTTCGCCATAGCCGATATTTATCAGTTACAATCTTTCCGAAGAAGAAAAGAAAGAAATAATCCAGCTGATAAAAGAATATATCGACGTCTTTGCGTGGAATTATGAGGATATGCCAGGTCTTGATCCGAAAGTGGCTACTCATAAGCTCAATATATTGCCCAATTCGAAGCCTGTAAAGCAACATCAACGCCGGTTTCGTCCGGACATGATGGACGTCGTCGAAGCTGAAATCAAGAAGTTGATAGCCTGCGGCTTCATCCGGGAAGAACAATATCCCGACTAGGTCGCCAATGTTGTCCCAGTCATGAAGAAAAGTGGGAAAGTACGTGTCTGTATCGATTACCGAGATCTGAACGCAGCCTGCCCCAAGGATGAGTTTCCTCTTCCCATTACAGACGTCATGATCGATAATACATGCGATTTTGAACGCATATCTTTCATGGACTGATTTTCAGGATACAATCAAATCAAGATGCATCCTAAAGACGAGAAGCATACTGCCTTTCGGACACCATTGGGGGTATATTGCTATACAGTCATGCCCTTCGGATTAAAAAATGCTGGAGCTATGTACCAACGAGCTATGAGTAACATATTCCATGAGCATTTACGCAAAACAGTGGAATGTTACATAGACGATATAGCTGTCAAAACCCGTCGCAAGGATAATCACATCCAAGACCTGAAGACAGTGTTCGAGTTTATGCGCCAACATCAACTCAAAATGAATCCTACAAAGTCCTTTCTGGGTGTATCCAGTGACAAATTCCTGGGATTTGTCATTACCGCTAAAGGCATTCAAGTGGACCCCGATAAAGTCAAGGCCATCTTAGAAATGCGACCACCCCGCAATCTGAGAGAACTCGGGGGATTTCAAGGTCGTCTGGCTTATATCCGGAGATTCATATCCAACCTCTCGGGGAGATGTCAGCCTTTTTCTCGCCTCATGAAGAAAGATGTATCCTTTGTATGGGACGAAGCCTGTCAGCAAGCGTTTAATGATATCAAACGCTACCTCACTAATCCTCTAGTTCTGGTGCCTTCCGTCATAGGAAGACCATTTTTGTTGTATGTTCGAGCAATGGATCATTCTCTGGGAGCTCTCCTCGCACAGAAGAATGATGAGGGTCATGAACATGTTATCTACTATTTAAGCAGGATGATGGTCGGAGCTGAACACCGGTACAATCCAGTAGAAAAAGAATGTTTGGCCCTAATGTTCGCCATTCAGAAAATACGACATTATGTCACAGGCCAGACTATTCATATCATCTCCAGGATCAATCCCCTTCGGGTATTGATGAACAAGTCAAGCGTCCTTAATTCCCGACTCACGACTTGGGCGATGTTATTAACACCGTATGATATGGTGTACGTCCCTCAGAAGTCCATCAAAGGCCAAGCATTGACTGATTTCCTAGCTGCTCATCCAATTCCGGAAACCTCCAAACTATACGAGGACATTCCCGACGAAGTTGTAGAATGTAATTCAGCAATGGAAAGTATTACGTGGCAACTATTCTTCGATGGCGCCTCCAGGACTGGTCCCAGGGGAAACGTGGTTTCAGGAGTAGGAATTGTCCTGGTTACTCCTGATAAACTCGTCATCTATCGAGCATATTCTCTTAGCGAACCCTGCTCTAATAACGTGGCAGAGTATAACGCTCTACTAATCGGGCTCAAGTCGCTAAAGAGTTGGACGTCGAATATCTGGAAGCTTTCGGTGATTCTCTGCTGATCGTCAATCAATTCAGAGGAATATATAAAGTCCAGAATCCAGACCTCATCCCTTATCACCAAGCAATGATCGAAATAGCCATGTCTTTCAAAGGGTTCTTCCTAGAGCATGTGCTTCGATCTCAGAATCTGGAAGCGGATGCCTTGGCCAGTCTAGCTACAAATTTAGCTATTCCTATAAGAAGGCAGAATTCGGTGATCCTTCTTAACAGAGATTTATTCTGTGTGAAAAACAACTTTCACATCGAACGTAGCTACGCTGTGAACACAGATCCTCCCAAGAGAGACTGGAGAAGTCCCTTTATAGATTTCGTGCATACGAAATCTTGCCGGAGGATCCTAAAGAAGCAGTATCCGTCAAAAGACGATCATTACGCTTCTATTTTGATGCGTCTTCACAATGTCTATATCGCCGGACTTATGACGGACTATTATTACGATGTCTCTCCGATGATGAGGCACAACGGATTATCCGTGAAGCTCACGACGGCGTATGCGGAGCACATCAACCCGGTCCTAAGATACATGATCGTATCAGGAGGATGGGCTATTACTGGCCTACTATGATCACATATGCCATAAAATATGCAAGACAATGCAAAGCCTGCCAGGTTTATGCAGATTTTATACATCAACCTTCTGAACATTTACATCCTACGGTAGCATCCTGGCCTTTTGAAGCATGGGATATGGATATCATTGGTCCTATTCACCCGTCTTCTTCTAGAGGTCATTGGTTCATATTAGCCATCACGGATTATTTCTCCAAATGGGCAGAGGCAATCCCCCTTGCTGAGGTGAAGACATCTGACGTGATCAGCTTCATTAAGCATCATGTCATTTATCACTTTGGGATTCCCCAAAGGATAATTCATGACAACGGGTCTCAGTTCATCAGCCAAGCATTTCATCAATTTTGCGATAAAAATCGGATATAAAATGTGGCCTCTACGGCATACAATCCTGCTGCTAACGGTTTGGCGGAAGCTTTCAACAAAACTATTATCAAACTCTTAAAAAAGTTTATCTCTTCGAACAAAAGAGATTGGAATGAGAAGCTAGGAGAATGTCTCTAGGCCTACCGCACAGCGGTACGAGCACCGACGGGTTATACCCCATTCTCACTGGTTTACGGGAGTGAAGCAGTTCTCCCCATCGAAATTCAAATTCCGTCACTCAGGATAGCAGTGGCTAACGAGTTGACTCAAGAAAAGAATGACCTATTAAGGCAATCAAGAGCTAGAAGGATTAGACGAGAAACGTCTTCAAGCCCAACAGCGCATCGCGTTCTACCAGGCACGCATTTCCAGAGCTTTTAATCAAAAAGTGAAGGAAAGAGTGTTCAAAGTTGGCGAGCTAGTTTTAGCTGTGAGAAGGCCAATGATTATTACTCACAAAAGTAAGGGTAAATTCCAGCCCAAATGGGAAGACCCTTATGTGATCGAGACGACGTTCTCAAACGGCGCTTACAGATTAGCCAAGCCTAATGGAGACTTGTTAATGGCTCCTATCAACGGCAAATTCCTTAAGAGGTACTATGCTTAACCTCCTTTGCTCAACAGAGTATGGTGAAGATCTTATTCTGACAATACTACTTCCAAAGAACTAGTTGGATCATATTCTATCATGTCCATATAACCTCTGAATAGATATGTCCAACTAATTTGGAACATCAAAATATATCACGTCCATATTACCTCTGATAGTGTTTTGTGTATAAATTTTAGTTGGATCATATTCTATCATGTCCATATAACCTCTGAATAGATATGTCCAGCTGAAGCTTACCGAAGGGATATCACGTCCATATTACCTCAGATATCACTTTCACCCTACCCTATCGTTTATATTCCAAAATGATAGGTCCACTAAAGTCAGATAAAATTTCTTTATTATTTTCGAGAGGAGCAAATTACATGTAAAAGCAAAAGGTACATCATTTGAGAGGAGCAGTTAAGTCGCAAATCTGTTGCGCCAGAGTAACCATTCTCTCATCCCTGGTGCTCAAGACGTCGGCGCGAGCCTGCTCCAACCTTGCTGCCTCATTGTTCAAAGCAGATAGCTCAGACCGAGCATGTACAAAACCTGCGTGGATGACACCCATATGCGTCAGGTTCTGCTGAGCCATCTCCATTCGATCCTTCAATACATCGCGAGCTGTTGATAAAAAGAGAGCATTCTCCTTGGCCTTAGCAAGGTCGTCTTCCAATTTGCGGACCCTCACTGCCTCTTCCTCATACTCGGCCTCGCACTTGGCCAACTGGGGAATGACATACTCCAATTCGGCATGCTCCTTATTCATCTTTTTTTGCTGAGCCTCGATGGACTTACTCAGAGATTCTATTTGCCCAGCAAGCTCTGCAGTTAAGGAGTCATACCTAGCTTGAACGAGACTGTCAATGTTGCCTCAAGACAGTTGCAAATAATAGTTATTGGGTTGTTCCAAACCATTAACTATTTGCTCTAGCGCATCAGCTCTGTCATTATCGTTGAAATATCTAATCTGCGCTATACTGAAGTTGGAGGACGTCTTCAGAGCCTCAAAGCTTAGATTCTTCTCTAGCACTATCGATGTCAGCATTTTCAAAGTGGCATAGAAAATGCTTGAAAACTGCTCAACTAACATGGCGAGATTCGAATGGACGCTGGGAGTGGCTGCGATATCGGTGAATCCCCATCCAGAAATGATTGCAGACGATGTTGCCACAGTCGTCGCCTCAACAGATGGCACGACAAAAAAAGAAGCGCCAACAACGGTCGAAGTGGCTGGCGTACTCAAAGGAGGCATAGTCGTAATGACGGGCTCATCCTCCTCTCGAGATATCGGAACCATTTCGGGCGAGCCGGCACCCGAAAATGTTCCCTCTTCAAAGTCGGGTACCTCCGTGTCATTGACAGAAGTTGAAACAAAACCAAAAGTTGCGTCGACGCTGCCCTCCCCGTAGATGTCTTTCCCTGAAAAGAAGACAAGAGAAAATTAATATCAACATGATGTTAATATTTCTAAAAGAGGCGTAAAGACGATATTTACCCATGGCCGATGGTATATATGTCGCGTTTGCAGCCAGTACAGCTAAATTATTTCTTAATGATGCTAAACGAGCTGTCATACCTGGAGAGGAGGGTGCACCAAATGACGACTGAGGGTAGTCATCCAAGTCTTCACCCAGATCCAATCGAGGTTCATCAGGTGGAATCTCGCTGGGTATACTTACAGACGCGGCGGGGGTTTCTCCCGTTGCTGGTCTGGATAAAGATATCCTTATTTGGCTCGGCCTTGAAGGCGATCTCGTACCACTACCTGAAGCGGTAGCAGTGACAGCAGCCTCGAGCAAAGATTCTCCGATACTGCCAGCCGGAATTGTGGAGGTTCCCTCTCTAATAGGCGAAGGACCTCTAATTAAAGGATCGTCCCCAACAGGGGAAACAACAGACTCACTCCTAGGAGCCTCATGACTGGAAGTCCTGACAGGACCACTAACAGTCTTCTTTTTCTTGCGAGGGAAAGCCTCCTTCAGAATATGAGCCCTTCGCTTACCAGGGATAACCAGAGGCTCTACAGGCGGAGGTATTTTGCCTCTCGGTACTGTCAGCAAAGGCTCATCTGGATTGACAGAGTCTTCATCTTCGTCATAGGAAACTGATGGGACTTCCTCTTTCCCAGCGGACTTATGTGAAGGCATCCTAAAACTTTTATGCATATCAAAATTGCGATGGAAGGTATTGATGGCCACGTAAAACTGGGCGTACGAATGGAGGATGCGCAACTCCATGGAGAGAGAAGTCGCGGGTATAGTAAAGGCCGCTCCAGTACAACCTATTATGAAGTACCGCCACCCTCTCACTCCGTCAATAAGTCCACCTCTGGACTTGAAGCTGGTGATAATGTTTTCCATGTGCAACTGGTCATACCCAAACTGCCTGGTGAACCGACTAGGCAGATAGTGTAGTGCCTCAAATCCCGATCCGACCGGGATGTGCACTACGTAATTGGGCTTGTGGCTAGTCCGTCTGAGTCGTAGCCTAGATCTTCGATATCTTTTTGCCACGGACGGAATGCGATGATCCTTTCCAACTCATGGAAAGGCCTCTATTGAAACGAGTCCAATAGTTTTCGTGTTTGGTTGCTTGGTTTTCTTGATTGCCGCTTTGGGATTTTGATTTGGTGTTGCTTTCGATTTGCTTGGTTTTCGCTGCTGGTTTTATCGTTTGGAGCTTTGATTCTTGGGGAGTTCAGCAAGGAAGGATAGGCAAGAATTCTAATTGGTGCTCGTGCTGTGCAGGTTCGCGTAGCTGACGTTTGATCGTCGCTAGACGGGATTCCTTGTTTCAGCTACCTTTTTCCTTAACCAGTGAGTGGTTTGGACCCTTCTTTCCTACTTCTTCACGCCCATATCTCTAATATTTCAAACGTTCACTCGATGATGCCCGGTTGGACGCCTAGGAAATCCTTGCCACAATGCATGCCAGCCACTAAGAAAGGAACATGGGATTTGTAGACTAATTTTACTATATGCTTGCACACCTTATAACTTGAGTTATTTATAAAGGGAATTAGTTTTTGGTGGCGGCCTAGTGCCTCGAATGGAGTTTGGACCTATGGGATACCAAAATTGGAACACCGCATTGAGAAAATATGAATTGTTGCATAAGATATATATTGATGTTTTACTTCATTGTTTATTTCGATGCATTGTATAATAATATGAATTGTTCATGCATTTGCATGGTCTGGGACAACTTGTGCACAAGGTTTGACATTTTCTCGAAATGGCTTTTTCGGGGCACTGGAACCGTAACGATCCGGAGGAAAATATTTGATTCGTGCTCGTCACGATGCATTACGGGACCTCCAGTAGGGCTTGCTACCCGGGCTGATAGGGCGCGCCACTAATGCTTGAAATATGTCCCTAAGGTGTCGATCACACCAATGACCGCATAGAATAGAACACATGCTAATTTATTGTCTTGTGCAGATGGTAAGTATACTTGTGTTTCGTTGTAGGGAAGGCGTGCATCAGTTGAGTAAGCAACCGATGTGCTGGTTGGATGCTATGTTATTTTCATTCCTATTAAAACATGCAACTGATATGAATTGAATTCACTTGCTTCTTTATAGAAGTTCATCTTAATGCATGCTCGCCCCTAATAAGCTAGTATCGATTTAGTCGAGTGGGTTCATCCCGCTCACCAGTACAAGTTGAGTACTGACCCACGTTGTGGGCAACTATTTCAGGCACTCAGACGGTGCAACGCTAGTGGATAGACGAGGAGGCGTTAGGAGTACCTCTATTTTGAAGTATAGTTGGAGTCAGATCATTTTGGAGGCTTGGACATTCAACCTATACAAGGGCGTAATGTATGAATGACGTGGACAATCTGATGGAGCGCACCCTGCCTTTTGAGTTATCTTTTGTAATGCAAATCAAGTAGCCGAGAGGCGCATCAATGTAAACTCTATGTAAATTACTCTGAATTATCAATGAAAAAGCATGTTTCTTCCTGCACTTGTGTTCAAATCTCTGTGAATGTGTTTTCTAAATTATGTTTCAAAATGGGTTCCTATAACTGCAAAGTTCTTGCCTTGTGCAAGCGCAACTCTAGGCTCGCACGGCATCACGCCCCAAGCGAGGATGAATCGGTTCCGTAAAGGATCCAGCGAGGACGATCGACCCTTTCGGGATCGGGGCGTGACATATTGGTATCAGAGCCTAGACTTTACTTTCATGGGATTTCAAAAGATTATAAAGGAGTTTGTTGCGCCTCTCAATTGAGTTGCGTTCGGCGTCCGCTGCATGAGATGAGTCGCCTATACATTGAGCCCATAGATACAAAATCTATCGTTTTTGGAGTGTTAACAAGCTACTCTCTCTTTTTATCTATGGCTAAGAAGAACACTGTAACTGCCAACAGTGCTCAACCCATTCAGAGCGATCCAGCAAGCTCTGGAGAATCCAGAGGAGCGGGTTCAACCGGTATGGCAGAACGACTTATGCACCTCATGGAGGCGCAGCAACAACAAGCTGTTACCCAACAGGCTAACATACAAGCACAGTTTGCTTCTCAACAGAAGCAGATGGACACTATGATGCAACTGATTGCATCCCTGGTACCAAGCAACGAGGCAGCCACAGTGACGCCTGTCACGCCGTCGGCCGTAGCGGTAGAAGACGAGTCAGAAGAGACTCAGCCTCCAGCAAGGAACTCCTGCCGTGCAGCAGAGTTCACTAAAATGCATCCGCCAACGTTCAACGGAAGAGCAGAACCGGACGTGGTGATGGGGTGGATTGCTAAGCTGGAAGGACTCTTCAACCTGGTTGGCATCATGAGATCTAAACGAGTGGCCTGTGCATCGGTTCAGCTGGAACTGCGTGCGCATGATTGGTGGGAGGCCACTAAGCAAGGGATTTATGATGCCAATCCCAACTGCAAAATCACTTGGGAAATATTCAAATCTGCCTTCATTGAACAATATATTCCCCGAGCCGTGCGACAACAAAAAGAAGACGACTTTAGCAATCTAGTACAAGGAAGTTTGTCTGTGGATGATTATGATTCAGTATTTGCTAAACTGGCTAAGTTTGCTGGGCACTTCTTGCCTAACCAGCAGGCGAGGTGCTATCGTTTTTAGAAGGGTTTGAATGATGAGTTGCGTAGGGACGTCATCAACCAAAAATGTCAAACATACAGGGAATGTTATGAGGCGGCCCTGAATAGCGAGCGGATCTTTGGGCGCTATCCCCCAAAGGTCGAGGTGCAAACCCCCCGTACAAACAATAATAAACGTCCTCATGAAACGGGAGGGTCTGCAGCACAAAAGCGTTCGCACACGTCTGATCATAGGGGTAAATCCCAAGCACCGAACTGCAGCCGGTGCGGCAAATCAGGGCATCGAGTGAATGAATGTCGGGTTACTGGATGTTTCAAATGTGGTCGTCTGGGCCACAAACAATTTAACTGCCGAGAGGGCAAGCCGAATCAGAACAACGGGAATCAAAACAAGGGGCCTCCAACAAGTGGTGCCAATGCTGTGCCAGTAAATCCACAACGCCAGGGTGCTCAAGGCCGAGTCTATATCGGATACTGTTGTGACAGGTACATTACTTTTCAGAGATTTGCCCGCTAGAGTCTTATTCGATTCAGGTGCTATGCATAGTTTCATATCTGCTGATTTTACTATTGAGCATAAATTAGCTTCTACTCCTTTAAATATGAACCTTTGCGTGAGTACCCCTTCGGGAGTCGATATGCCCACCCATGCGATCTGTAGGGATGGTTATATTTGCATCGGAGGAAGAAAGCTTTCCTTAGATGTCATTGTACTAGATATCAAGGATTACGATATTATTCTCGGGATGGACTGGTTGGGTGATTGCTATGCAACAATCGAGTGCACGAAGAAGCGAGTCATATTCCGTCTACCCGGTGAGGCGGACTTCTACTATTCGTACAGCGCTGCACCGAAGACGGCAATGGTGATATCAGCAATTTTGGCTAGGCGTATGTTGCATTCGGGCTGTGAAGGGTACTTAGCTTCTGTTCGAGACACCCGGCAGGAATGTGCAGATGCAGCTCAGGCTGAAGTCATTACAGATTTTCTCGACGTGTTTCCAGACGAGCTGCTTGGAATGCCTCCTGATCGTGAGATCGAATTCAACATTGACACTTTTCTGGATTCGCGACCGATATCAAAGGCACCTTATCGAATGGCCCCAGCAGAGCTGAAAGAACTTAAGATTCAGTTACAAGATCTGTTGGACCGAGGATACATTCGTCCAAGCATTTCTCTGTGGGGCGCTCCGGTGCTGTTCGTGAAGAAGAAAGATGGATCCATGCGGCTGTGTATTGACTACCGAGAAATGAATAAGGCGACTGTGTGGAATCAGTACCCATTGCCAAGGATAGATGACTTGTTTGATCAGCTACAAGGTGCAACAGTTTTCTCTAAAGTTGATCTCAGGTCAGGGTATCACCAGTTGAAAATCAAATAAGATGATATTCAAAAATCTGCTTTCAGAACCCGTTACGGACACTATGAGTTTCTCGTGATGTCGTTCGATTTGACGAACGCCCCTACAGCTTTCATGGATCTGATGAACCGCGTGTTTCGATCGTTTATGGATAAGTTTGTGGTCGTCTTCATAGACGACATACTAATCTATTCCAAGAATGAGACGGAGCACAAGGAACACCTGAATATCGTGCTGCAGATATTACGAGAGCATCAGTTGTTCGCTAAGCTCAGCAAGTGTGAGTTCTGGTTGAGCAGCGTGGCGTTTCTTGGTCATGTTATCTCGGCCGAAGGCGTCGCTGTAGACTCGAAGAAAATAGAGGCGGTGGTGGACTGGAAACAACCTACGTCAGCCAGCGAAGTTTGAAGCTTTCTGGGCCTAGCGGGATACTACCGTAGGTTCGTGAAGGATTTTTCTAAACTGGCCTCGCCTATGACTCGCCTTACTCAGAAAGGGATTGCATACGAATGGGGTGATGACTGCGAAGCCAGCTTTCGGGAACTTAAGCGGCGTCTTATTTCAGCTCCGATTCTTGCACTTCCAGATAGGGTAGAAGAGTTTCAGATATACAGCGATGTTTCAGGACTCGGCTTAGGGTGTGTGCTCATGCAGAGGGACAAGGTAATATCGTACGCCTCCAGGCAACTGAAGCCGCACGAGAAAAACTACCCGATGCATGATCTAGAATTGGGGCAATTGTGTTTGCACTGAAGTTAAGGAGGCATTATCTTTATGGTGTTGCTTGCAAAATCTTTACGGATCACAAGAGCCTCAAGTACCTATTCACCCAGCGGGAATTGAACCTCCGGCAGCGGCGTTGGCTAGAACTTATTAAGGACTACGACCTAACGATCGCGTATACACCGGGCAAGGGAAACGTCATTGCTGATGCTCTGAGTCAAAAGTACGTGGGCTCGTTATCCACAAACAACCATTTACTTCGAGATCTTGAGGCGATGGGCATCGAGTTTTGAGTTCGACATCAAGGAGTGCAGCTAGCACCACTCCATCTTGAACTGGGTTTGCGTGATAAAATCAAATCAGCTCAGGAGGGCGATCAGTTCCTAGCGAAGGTACGCGGACTGATCTCGGCGGGGAAGACATCTGATTTTATGGCAGGCGAAGATGGGGCCTTATAGATGAAAGGGAGGCTATGTGTTCCTAGCGACCCAGAACTCCGAAGGGAAATTATGGCGGAAGCACACTACGCGAAGTATTCTTTACATCCGGGGAGCACTAAGATGTACAAGGACTTGCGCGGGACCTTCTTGTGGCACGGTATGAAGCAGGATGTGGAGACCTTTGTGTCACAGTGCATGGCCTGTCAACAGGTGAAAGCTGAACATCAGAGGCCCGGCGGGGAGCTTCAGAACCTCGCTATTCCCGAGTGGAAATGGGACAACATCACTATGGATTTTATTATGGGATTTCCGAAGACGCCGTGGGAGCATGATGCGATTTGGGTCATAGTTGATCGTTTGACCAAATCAGCCCACTTTCTTCCTATAAAAGTTACTTGGAGCGTCGATCGGTTAGCACAAATTTACATAGATGAGATTGTTCGATTACACGGAGTACCTGTCTCAATCGTCTCTGACCGTGACGGACGTTTCTTATCTCATTTTTGGACTAGCCTACAGCCTGATTTAGGAACCAAGCTACAGTTCAGTACCGCATATCATCCGCAGACTGACGGACAGACAAAAAGGACAAATCAGATACTTGAAGATATGTTACGGCTGTGTGCGATCGATTTAAAGACTAGTTGGGACACGCATCTTCCTTTGGCAGAGTTTGCGTACAACAACAGCTACCAATCGAGCATCCAGATGGCACCGTACAAAGCACTATATGGGTGCAAGTGTCGATCTCCAATCTGTTGGGACGAAGTCGGCGAGCGGCAGGTACTCGGGCCAGAGCTGGTAGAGCAGGCAGTTGAGAAAGTTCGCTTGATTCGGGAAAGACTCCGCACAGCACAGAGCCGACAGAAAAGTTAAGTTGATGCACATAGAAGGCCTTTGGAGTTCATGGTCGGGGATCATGCCTTCTTGAAAGTGACGCCGATTCATGGGGTAATGCGTTTCGGCGTGAAGGGCAAACTGAGTCCCCGGTTTGTTGGCCCCTTTGAGATACTGGAACGAGTGGCAGTTGTGGCGTACCGGATTGTACTACCTCCCGCCTTGGCTGAAGTGCATGACGTATTCCATGTTTCTCAACTTTGGAAGTATGTGCATGACTCGAGTCATGTGGTTAGCTTTGAGCAATTGGAACTGCGCACGGACTTATCATACTCAGAAGAACCGGTGCAGATCCTGGATCGTAAGGAAAAAGTACTTCGCAACCGTACGATGTCCTTGGTTCGCGTGCTGTGGCGGAACCATACAGTTAGGAAATCAACCTGGGAAGTAGAATCGGGGATGAAGAAGAAGTATCCTTCATTGTTCATTCAGTCGGAGGTAGGGCTTGTTCTTAAGTTTCGGGTCGAAACTTTTTCTTAGTGGTATATTATGTAGTGCCTCAAATCCCGATCCGACCGGGATATGCACTACGTAATTGGGCTTGTGGCTAGTCCGTCTGAGTCGTAGCTTAGATCTTCGGTATCTTCTTGCCACGGACGAAATGCGATGATCCTTTCCAACTTATGGAAAGGCCTCTATTGAAACGAGTCCAATAGTTTTTGTGTTTGGTTGCTTGGTTTTCTTGATTGCCGCTTTGGGATTTTGATTTGGTGTTGCTTTCGATTTGCTTGGTTTTCGCTGCTGGTTTTATCGTTTGGAGCTTTGATTCTTGGGGATTTCGGCAAGAAAGGATAGGCAAGAATTTTAATTGGTGCTCGTGCTGTGCAGGTCCGCGTAACTGACGTTTGATCGTCGCTAGGCGGGATTCCTTGTTTCAGCTACCTTTTTCCTTAACCATTAAGTGGTTTGGACCCTTCTTTCCTACTTCTTCACGCCCACATCTCTAATGTTTCAAATGTTCACTCGATGATGCCCGGTTGGACGCCTAGGAAATCCTTGCCACAATGCATGCCAGCCACTAAGAAAGGAACATGGGATTTGTAGACTAATTTTACTATATGCTTGTACACCTTATAACTTGAGTTGTTTATAAAGGGAATTGGTTGTTGGTGGCGGCCTAGTGCCTCGGATGGAGTTTGGACCTATGGGATACCAAAATCGGAACACCGCATTGAGAAAATATGAACTGTTGCATAAGATATATATTGCTGCTTTACTTCTTTGTTTATTTCGATGCATTGTATGATAATATAAATTGTTCATACATTTGCATGGTCTGGGACAACTTGTGCACAAGGTTTGGCATTTCCTCGAAACGGCTTTTCCGGGACACTGGAACCGTAACGATCCGGAGGGAAATATTTGATTCGTGCTCGTCACGATGCATTGCGGGACCTCCAGCAGGGCTTGCTACCCGGGCTGATAGGGCGCGCCGCTAATGCTTGAAATATGTCCCTAAGGTGTCGATCACACCAATGACCGCATAGAATAGAATACATGCTAATTTATTATCTTGTGCAGATGGTAAGTATACTTGTGTTTCGTTGCAGGAAAGGTGTGCATCGGTTGAGTAAGCAACCGATGTGCTGGTTGGATGCTATGTTATTTTCATTCCTATCAAAACATGCAACTGATATGAATTGAATTGACTTCCTTCTTTATAGAAGTTCATCTTAATGCATGCTCGCCCCTAATAAGCTAGTGTCGATTTAGTCGAGTGGGTTCATCCCGCTCACCAGTACAAGTTGAGTACTGACCCACGTTGTGGGCAACTATTTCAGGCACTCAGACGGTGCAACGCTAGTAGATAGACGAGAAGGCGTTATGAGCACCTATATTTTGAAGTATAGTTGGAGTCAGATCATTTTGGAGGCTTGGACTTTTAACCTATACAAGGGCGTAATGTATGAACGACGTGGACAATCTGATGGAGCGCGCCTTGCCTTTTGAGTTATCTTTTGTAATGCAAATCAAGTAGCCGAGAGGCGCATCAATGTAAACTCTATGTAAATTACTCTGAATTATCAATAAAAAAGCATTTTTCTTCCTGCACTTGTGTTCAAATTTTTGTGAATGTGTTTTCTAAATTGTGTTTCAAAATAGGTTCCTATAACTGCAAAGTTCTTGCCTTGTGTGAGCACAACTCCAGGCTCTCACGGCATCACGCCCCAAGCGAGGACGAATCGGTTGCGTAAAGGATCCAGCGAGGACGATCGACCCTTTCGAGATCGGGGCGTGACAGATAGGGCTCCAAGAAGCAATGGTCTTCACTTCTGTACAATAAATGGGAAGGTCTAATGCAGACCAACCAATAAAAAGCTTCAGGAGAAAGAACGGTCTTCCCTTCACCTAAATCCTGAAGTCGCGTCCCCTGTTGATTGAGATGTACAGTGGGGACGGTGCAGAAGATCTTCCAGCTGTGAGCAAAATTTAACGCTCGCCGACAGTCTAAAACTGTGGTCACGTTCCAGGTGGAATTCTTGTAATTCAACAAGAAATTACTCCCCGAACTACTGCCAGAGCCGGGAGACATCACTCTGGGGTTATAAAGAATTAGCCATCCCATCAAATATAGGAACGGTAATTCTACCCTGGGAAAGCTGTCACGCCGTGTTTCATCGGCAAGCAGCCCATCAGTAATGGCCCTCAGGCCAGCTTGTATGCGGCATACCATGGCAGGGAGAAGGCCCAGTCTTGCCCCGAACACCAGACACACTGCAGGCCATAAGGTGTTGCGGTGAATGCGATCCGAAGATGCAATGCCAGGTACTACCAGTCGGCGTAGCCATACAGAGAGGAAACCCGCCAGTTGAGCTTCCCTTGACAGAGGCCTACGACAATGCCTCAAATAACTGTAGGCTTTAGTGCTTGTAGGATATTTCCCTATCCCTTCGTCGAGAACTCGATCTGAAGCCCCAACGTCTTCAATAAGGTCATCGACTACTTGAGCATTAAGCACGCTCAGAAGGCTCAAAGGCCTATCCCTGCTATCCACAACTTTGTCTGGCTTAGCATCTCTAGTCTGATGGAAGAAGAGGTATGACGCCCACTTGTTGGTATGAGCCAAATCAGAGGGCTCATTATAGAAGGCGGTACACGCTAAATAGTGGCACATCAGCTCCTGGTACACTGCCACCACCCGAGGGTTTGTATCTCCCAGCTCCCGGTTTGTGGGAACATACTCTTCATAAGGAGTATCCCCCATTGGCAGTCTTGAAATCTCTGCCATTTCGTGAAGGGCCAATCCCAACTCCCCCAATGGAGTGGCGAAAGTCCCAGTGAGCGAGATATATCGCTCCATCAAAGCCAAAAATAGGTTGGGGTTGAGAGGTAACCCAACACTGGTAGCACTCACAGCTGCGTACAGACCAATGCTCTCCAGCTCAGTCTGAAAATGCTTCAGGGCCCAGGCAGCTAAACGAGCCCATCGAAGATTTGTAGGGGGTAACCCACCCATTGGTCCGAGGATTAACCTTGGGGTATACTCCTCCATGCCCCATAAAGTCATTGCAGAAATTCAGTAATTGGACTGGTTGGAGCAATGAAGTGTCTTCACTCGGGACACTGCCCAAAAATAATCCCCTGAATGGCATGACCGGACCGGAAGGGCAGCTCACAAATAACCCTTGGTCTGATCCCTTCTGATAAAATATCTTCCCCGGCTGGCCGTGAAGATTAGGGGTTAGGGTCCACGACATCCTCCTGGGATGCGTGGGATGGAAGAATGCCGAGATAGGGTAATCTCTCAGCATCTTGGGCAGGTATATGACCATGCCCCCAACAGTAATAACCTAGTCTTCCTTCTTGGGCTTCGTCTAGGATTGTTTATCAATCATATTCCCGAAGAGGAAAGCTGGTTTTCTATATTTTGCCCCGTCTATTACGTCAGGGGCTCTCCGTTGATCATGCTCAACAGCATTCGCTCTCCTTGAGACGATATCAAGATTCCCCTTCCTTCAGGATACTGGGGTCCGAAAATAGGAAATGTCACATGGGACAAATCCTCCAGGTAATTGGAGTTCAGCATCCCAGCAGCAGAACCCACCACCTCAGCTAACGGAGATATTTGCAAGTTAACTACAAAGTGCAAGAAAAATATGTCAGTTTCTATACTAGACCTCACAATCTTGCAGCTTATGCCAAAGAGCAACAGTTTGTGCTTTTACGCCAAGACTGTAAAAACTTGAGTTTTTACGCCGGAATCTCATTCCAAAGAGTAAAATTCAAGATTGGCAGAGTTATACACAAAAATCTGACAGTCTGTTGTAGAAGCATAAAAAATACGCTGGGAGGAGCTACGCAGCCTCTTGATGCAGAGCAGCGTAAACAGAGACCTTCAGAGCCATCAAGCGTACAAACAGAGCTTTTTCTGCTAAAACACAGCATGAAATATAAGCTCAAAGGACCATCCGCGTAAGTGCAGTACGTCCAGGCCGCTCCAGCGTAAGACAGAGTTCTTCATCGCCTCCATGGCGTAAAACTCAGCCGCTCTCAAAGCAGCGTTAATGCGTACGAGGAACGCTTCGTCTTCCCCGAAATGAACCTGTCAAGTCACGCAGTGAACCTGGCCTCTGACTCCTGACAAAAAGTGCTGCACGGCTACCCAGATGACGGCTGGAAACGATGGCAGACCCCTCGGGATGCGCCCCACAGTATGATGGCAGATCTCGACATTTAATGTAGAGGATTTGGTTAAAATATCACCAAACCGTCAGTTACCAAAGTCCCCCCAGCGTAAACCGCTCTTTCGCGTACAAGGGAATACGCCGCCTTGTTTTACACAGGCAAACATGAGCTGTTTTACGCTCCGCAGTAGACAAACCGCCTGCCACGTCAAAAGCTGCACTTCGTACAGGGCCCGAGGCACGTCTCTACGTCAAATTGCATAGAGCGGTGACAGTTTCCCTCAAGACACGTCTCCACGACGGATGCACAGAAGGGCTGCAGACCTTCAAAACACGTCTTCGCATTTAATGCACAGGATGGTGGCAAATCTCTGTAAGAGATTTGATTACACCTTCAAAAGCCGTAATTCCGGCGAAGACGTCCACATCAACACTCTGGCACGGTACGCAGTGGCTTCTACGCCCATTCAGGATCTGTGCTCATTCGACTTCAAATGCCCACTCAGTCTCTATGATCATTCGGCTTCTATGCCTATTCGGCTTCTATGCCTATTCGGCTTCTACGTCTGTTCGGCTTCTATGCCTATTTTGGCTTCTACGCCAGGGGTGACAGTCATTTGGCTTCTACGCCAACCTCTTCTACACGAGGGATACCTACCTACGTGGCTTCTACGTCGTGATCTTCGCAGCAGATATACGCGTTTTGTCCCCTTAGTTGGACACGCGTCACATGCTCACTCAAAAGGTCATTTATACGCAGGCATTGGTTATTTTAACCGTTGTGTAAAAGGGTATTGTACTGTCCACTCCTCGGTTGTTACACCGACGGAGTGGTCACTGTCACCAAAACTCTATAAATAGAGACCCCTATCAATGGGAAACAAGGTCGACAATTTGGAAGATCGAACCAGGTCGGAGAATTGGTAAAAAGAGAGAGAGAGAGAAGGAGAGAAGAGTCCGGAGCTCAGGCAAAGAGTAGGGATCGACGACCTTGGCATCGTGCATCCACCCTCTCCTGCAACCTTCGAAGCTGCTTCCCGTCTTCCACGGCACTTCTTCAACATCGTGTGGTCCAAGGGCTAAAGTGATCGACTGCAGATCAGACACCTATAGCAATATTTATCCAGATTAAATAAATTGTACTCCTATATCCTCATATAGGATTACATTGTACAAGTTTGTTTGTAAACCAAAGGGCACGGATTTCGCATAAATCCTATCATTGAAATACACTTTCATTCTTTCGTTTAATACCACAAACAAGATGGCGACTCTGCTGGGGACATCTTTCTCTTCTGACGAGGAAGCAATTGCTCAACCCGATGCGGTATCCGTGGGATCCGTGAAGAAGACACTGGTCGTCCAATTCGACCAGTCTGCCTACGAAGACATGCTTCGGACTGGGGGTAGCTCTCACTCTCTCTCCGTCCAGGACAACAGGAAGCTGCGCAAAGTGTGGATGCCCAAGACATCCTCCGCCGTTCCTGTGGACTCTCCGATCTCTCCGACCAATGAGGTGGTAGCATCGCTCCCTCCGTGCCCTGCACGTAAAATTCAGTCTCCCGCTACGCGCGGTACAGACAAAACTTCGGGCAGAGCCTCAGCGCTAACCCAGGAGTATCCACTGCGCTTTACGCGCAGAAATCAGTCTCCCGCTACGCGCGGTACAGACAAAACTTCGGGCAAAGCCTCAGCGCTAACCCAGGAGTATCCACTGCGCTTTACGCGCAGAAATCAGTCTCCCGCTACGCGCGGTACAGACAAAACTTCGGGCAAAGCCTCAGCGCTAACCCAGAAGTATCCACTGCGCTCTACGCGTAGGAACCAGTCTCCCGCTACGCGCGGTACAGACAAAACTTCGGGCAAAGCCTCAGCGCTAACCCAGAAGTATCCACTATGCTCTACGCGTAGGAACCAGTCTCCCGCTACGCGCGGTACAGACCAAACTTCTGGTGATGCCTCAGCGCCAAGACGGAAGTATAAATCATGCTCCAGGCGCAAGACAACATCTGACCTCTAAGAGGAACTAGATGAGCACCGTGATTTTCGCGAAGGTAAGCAGGCAGCGGAATACTCGACTCCTCAGCCATTACGCCAGCGAAGGAGCAATTTGCCTACCCTCCAGATTACGCGGGAAGCCGACGGCCAACTGAGGACCTCTTCAGCATTACGCCACTCTGAGCGAATCTCCAATTTACGCCAGGCAAGGTCCAACGACGTAAAGCAAGCTCAAGTTGCTACTCTCCCTGACCTGCGCAAATACTTAATCCAGAAGCGTAAGGAGAGGGGACCTTCCAACATGTCTATTACGCCCCCTAGCGAGCAATGTTGTAATAGTCATAAAATTGTGATTGACTGTTGCTGTTCTAAAGCAAAATGGTCGGTTTTCGACCGATTGAGCTACTCTCAGTCTTTCCCGGAAGAAGAGCCCGCGTATGCGTCCGTGAATATGGTTTCTCACATACCTAGAGGAGGGTCGAGCTCAAGACGTCATCCCTCAGGGCCTCCGAGCCGAAGAAGATTCGAAGACCTCCTCAGGAACACTGAAGCTGCGGTGTTCCAAAACACCCGTGCAAGGTCACAGCAACCGGCTTCCTACTCATCTGATTCCGACGCTGGGGGTCGCCAATCTCCCAGATCAGATGCTGAGAGTATAGAGTCGACTTCTGCAGCGACCTAGACTTATCCTTCGAGGACGCCCAGGGAGATGGGAGTCTACGCCATTGAAGACGAATGCGAGGAAGCTTCGCCGTCAGGAAACGCGGAACAACGCATCACTATGCTGGAAACGTCTCTGAAACAAATGCAATCCGTAATAGAGAACATGCACCAGATGATGCTAACACGCAACTGCCATGGCTCAAGCGTCGATCCCGCCAACTCAGATACGTGCGGGGGTGGACTTGCCACCATCCAACCCAAGCCAAGAGCCTGCTCTAGATCAAGAGTCAGCAGTTCCTCCGCTTCCTCACTCGGTGAATATATTATCTCCCGTTGGAGTCACGATACAACCAACTCCACACTACACCGTAGCCCTGCTTCCAACTGAAAATCCGATGCAGGCAGTGTGGGAGTTGAAAGCCCAGTTTGATGCCTTGAAGCACAAGGATCAGCTCAAAAAACTGGGAATCAACCAGCCTTACCCAGCTATCTGGGAAGAAGTCCCTTTTCCTCTGAAGTACAAGCCTCAAACTATGGCTCTGTTCGAAGGAAAAACATCGCCAAGTCAATACATAAACTATTTCAGTATGATGACGGTGTAGCTACAAGGGAACGACGCCCTCCTCACTCGGGTGTTCAAAGGTTGCCTCTCAGGGGTAGCCTATCAGTGGTACCGTAGCTTGGCGGACAACTGCATTACTTCCTTCGAAGACTTCAAAGCTTTATTCTTTACGCAATTCTACGAGGGTGGGATGGACATGTCTATGTCCTCTCTCATCAAAGTCAAACAAAGGAAAAAGGAGGACGTTCGCACCTTCGTCGAACGTTTTCGTCAAGCCACCTTACAAATGCCTCCAGGAGTTCCGGACTTGGCGTTAGTAGACATTTGCAGGAAGTACCTCCTTCCCGTAGTCTCAGTGTTTACAGGACCATATCAGTTCCATGAGTGGCCTTCGTTCATCGTCTCGGCAGTGGCCGCCGAAGACAACAGTCGTAAGGCGCGCGACAATGGCAACATGATCTCCGCCTCCGACAGAGGCAAAAGGTCATCTCCCAGCAGCGACCATCCTCGCAGCTCCAAGGGGAAAGAAGCTCTGACGGTCAATACGTTCAGACAAAAGATGGCGGCCATGCAGACGAAGCCCGGGACTTCCAGGTCCGTCAAAGTCTACTGTAAAATCAGGGTTTCAACACTATCAGGGAGTAGGCAAGTATACCTTGCCAAGTTAATGTTTAAATTCAATTGTTGATATCTGCCTTGTTCCTAAATTTCATATACCATGATTACCTGAGACTGCCTTGGGTACAGTCAGCTGTTATGATTGACAATTTACAGACTCACCCACAACTGAGAGAGTATTCTAATATTCTCCTAGACCCTATCACGGGAACACGCAACATGGTTGCCATGCATATTGGGATACGAGCTGCGTATTTGATTAGCTACCAATACGTGTGACCCGCATCACGGATTAGAATAATTCAGGAAAAATACGACTTGATATTTAGTTTCATTGGGATGGGAAAGATAACTGGTAGACGTATGGGACACCCCCTCCAATAATGTTTTATACCTTCGTATCAGAGATGGTCGATTGCAGAGTTCCCTGAGTCGGGGGCATACGATACCTATACTAGCCAGTCGCCACGATTGGTGAATTACGTCAGCGTATGTCTAGCCACACATTCCCATGCGTACTACTGGATCTTTACTTGCATTTTCACTTAGTATGGTCAGCACCCTGTATTTATTTTATTTCTTTATTCAGTATTTACATTACATGGCATGTCATTTTTCTGTATCTTGTTACGTCCCACTGAGGACCTGGTTCCTTGCCAGATCTAGATGAGGCTTTCTACCCCACAGTGTACGGGCCTGATCAGGAGGCCAGATGTGCTACCGAGGAGGAGCTCGAGGAGACACCCTCAGAGTAGGCTTGACCCTAGATGCTGCTACCTGAAGATGGAGATGTTTTGATCAGATAGACACTGCTTAGTCTATCTGATTTTTCTGCGCTATTATCAGTTTTTGTAGTAGGCTTGTATTCTCACCAGTTGTGTACTGTATCAGACTCAGTTATATATATATATTTCAAAACTTGCTTTTCTGACATTTTGTTGTGGATGAGATAGTTTTACCTGTTCTATACTTGTAGTATTTTAGGACAGCGTAGCACGTCCCTTTGGGTCCATCAAAGTGGATTAAGCCCTTAGTGACGTGTCAGCTGGCCAGTGACACGTGGCCTAGTTCCTGACATTTTGGGACTGGGGCGTGACATGGTTTTAGTGGTGGCCCATGCAGGTCAAGTTTTATTGCTAGTGGTATGATGACATGCCCAGCAATGCCTGCAATAGATAGGAATATTAGGTCTCATCCACACTGACACCATCTTTACAAACTTTATTATTGCATCTTGCTTGATTATCATTATTTATCTCCTTTGTGTTTTCTAATTATCCTATTTTCCTCAGAAATATGGACATATCCGGGAAACTTGCGAATAATGGGGCTGACCAAGCAACAGACCCTTCGCCAAGTGTCCAAGGAACTCCGTCCAATCACCAAAATTCTAGCCAGGAGACGACACCAACTCCACATGCAGAGACACCATTGTCCCCACCTCCAGCCTTGCCTATCCAGATGCCACAACTTGAGGGTCAACCTCAAATGTTGCAGTTTCTCCAGACTATGTTGTAGAACCAGTGGCAACAAACTGAGGCCCTGAGACAGTCTCAGTGGCAGCAAACTGAAGCTCTACGACAGACGTTGATGACGGCTTTGGAGAGAACTACTACTCCGACACCAGTACCTGTCCAACCAGCGGGCACAGTTCAAGGCTTCCGTCAAATGAGCCCGAGGGATTTCAAAGGCAACAAGACTCCTGAGGAGATCTCCGATTGGATCTCCAATACCGAAATGCTGCTAGAAGGATCGTAACTCACTCCCGACCTATGGATGACCGCTGTGAGGGGCCAACTTCTTGGCAACGCCCATCACTGGTGGGAATCCATAGAGCGCAGCATCGGCAAAGACCAAACTTGGCAACAATTCTTGGAGCATTTCAACGCCAAGTACTTTCCAGCAACAGTCCAGAATGCCCTATACTCCCAGTTCCTACACCTGGAGCAAGGAAACATGACGGTAGATGCCTACGACACGGAGTTTAGCAGACTAAGTCGTTTCGGTGCTGATCTGATCCCGAACGAGCTGAAGAAGGCTAAAAGATTCCACCATGGTCTTAACCACGAGCTCCAGAGGTACACAACAACGCAGTCGAGAATCTCCTACAACGAGGTTCTTACAGAAGCCAGGGAGCAAGAAGCCATTGGCCGAGGAGCCAGACGCTCAAATTCAACCTTCCCGGCCAAGAATCAGTAAGGAGCAGGAGGACCTATACGTCGTCCCCAATATCAGACTCAGCAGACGACGGGGCCTTACCAGAAGAGGGAGCTCCCGACTTGTCACTTTTGTGGCAAGAAGGGGCATTTTGCCAATGACTGTAGAAAGAAGCTGGGATTATGCCTGCTATGTGGAGCTAAAAATCATATGGCCAAAGACTGCCCACAACGCAGAGATGCAGCACCTCAACAAGGGCAGAAGCCAGGAGCACAAGCTCAAAAGATGCTTCCCTCCACATCAGGAGGATATCAGAGAGGAGCACCTCTGCCTACTCAGGAGACCCAGTTCAAGGCCAGACAACAAGCCGGAGGACAAAGGCAGGGACAAGCCTTTGCGTTAGCTGCCGTTGCAGAAGAACCTGAAGGGGAAACTATAACAGGTACCATTTTAGTTGCATCATTACCTGCAACTGTATTATTCGATTCTGGGGCTACTTTGTCTTTCATATCCAGTAGTTTCGTAGCCATGCACAAGCTATCCACTTCCCCGCTACCCAAGTGTTGGAAAATACTTACTGGAGGAGGTATTGTTCCAGTTACCAACATTATCGGAACATGTCCGGTAGTTGTTTGTAGTAGAGGACTAAGAGCGCGATTTTTGGTACTTCCAATGCCAAATTTCGATGTTGTCTTAGGCATGGACTGGCTAATCCAGAACAATGCTATCCTAGACTGCCAAAAGGGTAGTGTTATCTTTAGACCCCCAGATCACCCAGAGTTCGAATATGTCCGAGGAACCATCGAGCAAGGAGTAGGCCAGACTCCTAGAGCTTACATGGCGATGGAGACAGCACTTCCCTCAATTGTAGCAGAGTTCGAGGACGTATTTCCAGAAGAATTCCCAGGCCTACCGCCTGACAGAGAAGTGGAGTTCATTATTGAGCTGATACCCGAAGCTGCACCAGTATCCTCCAATGTATACCGACTGGCGAAGAAGGAGCTTGACGAGCTGAAGCTTCAACTGGAGGAACTACAGATTAAGGGATTTGTTCGTCCTAGTGCATCACCCTGGGGAGCACCAGTATTGTTTGTACCAAAGAAGGACGGAACATATCGCATGTGCATTGATTACAGAGCCCTCAACGCTCTGACAATCAAAAACAAGTACCCCTTGTCGAGAATTGACGACCTGTTCGATCAACTAACAGGAGCCGTGGTATTCTCAAAGATAGACTTGAGATCAGGTTATCATCAGGTCAAGGTACGGAGGGAAGATATTCCAAAGACAGCATTCAGGACTCGTTATGGTCATTACGAGTTCCTGGTGATGCCTTTTGGACTAACTAATGCACCTGCCGTATTCATGAACCTGATGAACAGAGTCTTCCACCAATATCTGGACCAGTTCGTGGTAGTCTTCATTGACGACATTCTGGTGTATTCAAAAAGCCACGAGGAGCATGAAGAGCACTTAAGGTTGGTATTAGAGACGCTGAGACGGGAGAGCCTTTATGCTAAGATAAGCAAGTGTGAATTCTTCCTTGACCGTGTCGCATTTCTTGGACACGTTATCACAGGAGAAGGCATCTCGGTAGACCCAGCAAAGATTTCATCCGTAGAGACATGGCCAACTCCGACCAATGTCTCAGAGGTAAGAAGCTTTCTAGGACTTGCTGGATATTACCGGAGATTCGTAAAAAACTTTACAAGAATCGCGGAGCCGATTACCCGTCTTACTCGCAAGGAGCAGGAGTTCATATGGACTGAAGATTGCCAGACAGCTTTTGATGACTTGAAGAAGCGTCTGACTACAGCTCCCATTTTGACTATACCATCTGGATCCGGAGGTTTCGTCATATATAGTGATGCATCCGGAAAAGGATTTGGTTGTGTCTTAATGCAACATGGGAAGGTTGTAGCTTATGCCTCAAGACAGTTGAGGACTCATGAGAAGAATTACCCCACTCACGATCTGGAGCTTGCCGCAGTCATCTTTGCCCTGAAGCTATGGAGACACTATCTATACGACGAACGAGTGGAGATTTTCACCGATCACAAGAGCTTGAAATATGTCTACACTCAGAAGGACTTAAATCTGAGACAAAGACGATGGCTCGAAGTGATGGCGGATTTTGAAATTGATCTACAGTACCATCCAGGGAAAGCTAATATGGTGGCAGATGCTCTAAGCAGAAGACCCTCGGCATTCTTTATGATCACCCAACCAGGTCTTCTGAGAGATCTAGAAAATTTGGGAATAGAGGTCATTATGCCAGGACTTGACGGCCAATTATCAAACTATCAGCTGCAATCAACTTTGGTAGAAAGAATCAAAGCTGCTCTACCAACAGATGCAAGATTTCAGAGGCTTCGACAAAGAACAGAGGCTGGAATTCAGACAGGATGTCGCATACACGAAGATGGGACTCTAAGATGTGGTGATCGTCTTTATGTTCCAAATGGAGAACTTCGTAATGAGCTTATGTCAGAAGCTCATAGCTCAACCTACTCTATACATCCAGGAGGCACAAAGATGTACAGAGATCTGCGACAATATTACTGGTGGCATGGAATAAAGCGGGAGATAGCACGCTTTGTGGCCAAATGCCTGGTGTGTCAGCAAGTCAAGGCTGAGCATCAGAGATCTGCCGGTCTACTTCAACCCCTCCCAATACCTGAGTGGAAATGGGAACACATTACGATGGACTTTGTTACGGGCTTCCCAAGAAGTCCTAGTGGTCGTAATGCTGTATGGGTAATCGTAGATAGACTCACAAAGGCTGCTCATTTCCTACCTTTTAGAGTTGGACAATCTACAGAAGTCTTGGCGGACATGTACATGAAGGAGATAGTGCGTCTGCATGGAGTGCCAGTCAGCATAGTATCTGACAGAGATACGAGATTTACATCTTACTTTTGGTGAAGTATGCAAGAAAGTCTTGGTACCCGCCTCAAGTTCAGCACCTCGTATCACCCACAAATAGATGGCCAATCAGAACGCACCATCCAGACACTCGAAGATATGCTGAGAGCCTGCATGCTTGATTTCAGCGGATCATGGGAAGATCATCTACACCTGGTGGAATTTTCCTACAACAACAGCTATCAAGCGAGCATTCAAATGGCTCCCTTTGAAGCTTTGTATGGAAGGAAATATCGTTCCCCAGTATGCTGGAGCGATGTTGGCGAAAGACAGATCTTGGGACCAGAACTGATTATTCGTACGGTGGAGAAAGTAAAGAAGATCCAGGGACACCTACGAGCTGCACAAGACAGGCAGAAGCACTGGGCCAACATTCATCGCCGACCTCTAGAGTTCCAAGTAGGGGAGCATGTGTTCTTAAAGATCTCACCTACTAGAGGAACTATCAGATTTGGAGGAAGAGGGAAGCTAAGTCCAAGGTACATTGGACCCTTCGATGTGCTAGATCGCGTCGGAGAAGTTGCTTACAGGCTAGCTCTACCTCAGACCTTGGAGGGAGTACATGACGTCTTCCACGTATCTCAGCTGAGGAGGTACATTCCAGACCCGAGTCATGTGCTGGACTATTCAGAGATCACCATTGGGCCAAGCTTATCATATCAGGAGGAGCCTATAGAGATCCTGGACCGAAGCGAGAAAGTGTTGCGAGGCCATACTATTCCTCTCGTTCGTGTTGCATGGAGACATCATGCACCAGGTGAATCCACCTGGGAACGAGAAGAGGATATTCGTCAGCGTTATCCCCACCTATTTCAAAACCAGGGTATGTCCAATATTTCAAATTCAATCTTCCTTAATCATCTTATGTCCTTAATTAATTTTTCATTCTCATTATATGGTTGTTTTTATTTCGAGGACGAAATATTCTAAGGAGGGTAGATTGTAAACTCCCTTGACCAGATTTCAGTAATTTAGGATTAATTTTGACTAATTAGAATTAGAGCAACTTTTTAAAAATTTTATTTATTATATATTGATTGTGCACCTGTTCATTACACAATTAATTAGGGCATCACACTAGCTGTTAACCCTAAACAAATTTCACATTCCTGCTCTAGACTAGTCAGACTACTTTTTCTGTATTTTATACAACTTCCAGAAATCTTGTTTGGTGCTTCGTTTTATTTATTTCCTATTTAAATTTCTGCTCTTTACCCATCCCTGTACCCTAGTGATTTGAGGACCAGTAGGCACCTGTTTTTGCCAAACAAAAATACGATAATATTCTAGACTGAATATACTACAATTAGTGTATTGACACCGTAGAGAAATTATGACCCTAATAACCTCTAAATAATTAATGAACACTGTGCACAGTATTTATTAAATAATAAATACGATGACTGTATCACCTGCAATATCAGACCCTGCCTCTGCCCAGACTCACCCCTCACTGTCCAAAACATTTTCCCCAGCTATTTCCCTTATTTTTGTACAATTTAGAATTTTAGAAAATCAGTATTTAAAATCAGGTAAATTACGAAATTACGCAAAATACCAAATTCATGCATTTATGCAATTATTGAAAAGTTAGGGGTTAAAATGCAAAATTGCATGCTAGGTGGCCTAATCCTATTGGCTAGACCAAAGGTGTGTGGGACCCACCCAGGAGTCCAGAGAAATCCAGCCAAAAATATCCCAAAATACCAAATTACCCATTTACCCCTGAACTTCAAAGTATTTACAACTTTGCCATCCACCCCAACCCCTATAAAACCCGACCCTCCCCCTCTATTCAAACCCATCCCACCACCACCACCGCCACCCTCCGCCCACCGGACCACCGCCGAACCCTTCGCCACCCTCCCCTCTCTCCTCCGGCCAAGCCCCGCCGCCTGAGCCACCCTGCTCCGCCGGCCACAGCCTCCACAAACCCCCACTCCCTCACTGCTACCCACAGCCACCACCACCCGAGCCACCTCCCCCGCCGCCTCCGGCCATCGCCGACCACCGCCACCATCCCCATTCGACTCGCCCCGACCTCCCCCACCTACCACCACCACCTCACCCCCCCACGACGCCGCCTCCGGCAGCCCTAGCCCCCGCAGTAGCCACCACCCCCTAACCCTAACTGCTGCTACTCCTCCCTCCGACGGCCTCCAGCCACCGCCATCGCCGTCGTGGACCTCCGCCACCACCACCAACCTGACCGCCACCCTCCCCTCTCCCAAACCTGCCGCCTGCCCGGCCACCTCCGCCGCTCCTCCGCCGGCCATCCCCTGCACAAGCTGCTGCTGCTGTAGTTGCTGTTAACAGCTGCTGTTGCTGTTCTCCTTCCTCCGGCCGCCTCCGGCCAGCTCAGCCGCCGTCGGCAACCCCTAGGGCCCACCTGCCAGTAGGTAAACCCTAAACCCTATATATATATGTATTTATATATATATTTGTATATGTATATGTAAATGTATATATATGTATATATATATGTATATATATATGTATATTTTAAATATATATATGTATATATATATATATATATTATTCTATAATATATAAATGCTATTATACAGTATAATAATACTGTATTATATATATATACTAAATATATGTATATATATACCTATCATTATATTATATATGTATATATGTATATGTATATTTACTATATACTATTATGTATTATTATATATATATATCTATAGTATATATACATATATTTATAGTATGAATAATATATTATATATCATATATATATAACATATTACTAGTATAATGTATATATGTATACTATGCATTTTTTTTCCTTTTATTTATTTTTCTACATTAATTTCCTGCACCTATGATATATATATATATATCTATATATATATATATATATTATCTATATGTATATATATTAAATACCAGCTGGATAATACAGCTTATTATAGATATAAAAATTTACATTTCTGCAATGTCATTATCTATATATTATATATATAATATATTGTACTGGATAATACAGTACCTATATATATGTATTTAATTCCTGCATTGTCTTTTATTTCTTATATATTTATATATAAATATATCTATATACATATTTAAATTCTGCACTGTCTTTTCAATTTACCTATATATCTATCAGTGGATATACCCTAAATATATATGTATTTAATTTCTGCTCTGTCATTTTATTTATTTATTATTATTATATATCAGAGGATACACCCTGATAATATTACTATCGCAGTGGATATACCCTGCTACTATTATACTTGCATTTGTCGGTTCTTTATACTATATATACTGCTATATATATTATATCTATATATATACATACTATATATATATACCTATATTATATATGTGTATATAAGTATATACATATGCTTTATATTACAAATACGATATTCACGAACCCTGTCTATTTTAACAGAAATCAACTTCAGCACAGTCAGTGACCCCCTGTCACCAGCACCTTCACAACTGATTGTAAAATCAGGGTTTCAACACTATCAGGGAGTAGGCAAGTATACCTTGCCAAGTTAATATTTAAATTCAATTGTTGATATCTGCCTTGTTCCTAAATTTCATATACCATGATTACCTGAGACTGCCTTGGGTACAGTCAGCTGTTATGATTGACAATTTACAGACTCACCCACAACTGAGAGAGTATTCTAATATTCTCCTAGACCCTATCACGGGAACACGCAACATGGTTGCCATGCATATTGGGATGCGAGCTGCGTATTTGATTAGCTACCAATACGTGTGACCCGCATCACGGATTAGAATAATTCAGGAAAAATACGACTTGACATTTAGTTTCATTGGGATAGGAAAGATAACTGGTAGACGTATGGGACACCCCCTCCAATAATGTTTTATACCTTCGTATCAGAGATGGTCGATTGCAGAGTTCCCTGAGTCGGGGGCATACGACACCTATACTAGCCAGTCGCCACGATTGGTGAATTACGTCAGCGTATGTCTAGCCACACATTCCCATGCGTACTACTGGATCTTTACTTGCATTTTCACTTAGTATGGTCAGCACCCTGTATTTATTTTATTTCTTTATTCAGTATTTACATTACATGGCATGTCATTTTTCTGTATCTTGTTACGTCCCACTGAGGACCTGGTTCCTTGCCAGATCTAGATGAGGCTTTCTACCCTACAGTGTACGGGCCTGATCAGGAGGCCAGATGTGCTACCGAGGAGGAGCTCGAGGAGACACCCTCAGAGTAGGCTTGACCCTAGATGCTGCTACCTGGAGATGGAGATGTTTTGATCAGATAGACACTGCTTAGTCTATCTGATTTTTCTGCGCTATTATCAGTTTTTGTAGTAGGCTTGTATTCTCACCAGTTGTGTACTGTATCAGACTCAGTTATATATATATATTTCAAAACTTGCTTTTCTGACATTTTGTTGTAGATGAGATAGTTTTACCTGTTCTATACTTGTAGTATTTTAGGACAGCATAGCACGTCCCTTTGGGTCCATCAAAGTGGATTAAGCCCTTAGTGACGTGTCAGCTGGCCAGTGACACGTGGCCTAGTTCCTGACATTTTGGGACTGGGGCGTGACAGCAACCTTAGATCGATGGCCACATGTTACGTCATCGATTCAGAGGTATCCTACAATATTTTGCTGGGAAGACCGTGGAGCCACGACCACAACATCGTTCCTTCAACCCTACATCAATGCCTTAAATATGTAGACGCACAAGGGACCGTACAAACGGAGGTGGCTGACCTAAACCCGTTTAAAGGAATAGAATCCTACTATTCCGATGCTGTATTGTACTCCCAAGACCACACGGAAGAAGTGCCAGGCGAGGCAAAGGACGAACCACTCGTCCAAGAGCCAGAAGAGCCCTCTGCCACATTGCCGCTGTCAATCAAAGTGAAAGGACGAACCACTCGTCCAAGAGCCATAGGGCCTATGGCTATCCACCTTAACAAGGCCAAGTCAGGAGAAGGGAGTGATCCTCTAGTAATCACTTTGAACCGGAAGCCTCCACCCTTGGCCATCCACCTTCGGCACAACAGGAAGCCGACTGATGTAAACGCAACCAGGAACGGAGTTCCAGATGATGATAAACATCCACTTTTCTGGTACATCGGTGCTTAAATTCCGAAACAGGAATCCCCTCCCCATGATGAAGTAGTTATAATAGCACAAAAATTCTTGGAAGCTATAAACTCCTACCGTTCGTATGTCTGGGAAGTGGCATCATCGTCCAACGTCGTCACGACATATGGGCCACACGAGTATTATATCTTCATCGTCCCGCCTACCTGCAGCAGCCAGCGTTCGATAGTCTTCGGCCGCATGCGCAATCAACCGACTGCCCAGGAAGATCCTTTCGACAACGATACTGGGAAAATGCAGGTTCACCGATACAGCCCACAAGCGCTAAGGATCATGCAAAACATGGGCTACGACTTGAAGCGCAAGCCAGGCCTCAACTACGGAAGAGGCAGACGAACACCGCCGTGCGGCGACCCCCGCTATCAGCAGACTCGTTTCGAGTTAGGATATGCCACCGCCCTTGCGACTTCTAAGTCAGATGAGGACATCTTTTTCCAGAACAGCTCGTCGCCCTCCGACTCACCTGATGCTCTCGAACAAACACTATCAGTAAATATGGTGGTGACAGATCCCTCAGGAGCAGATGAGCAGGACTCGGAGCCGTTTGAGAATGACTCTTGGGCTCAGCAAATGGATACGCAGTGGAAATTCCGCTTCGAGCAAAGAGAACCTCCCACCAAAGACGAAGTTATCCAAATCGATGTTGGGGGTGAACTTTCACCAAAGCCAATATTTATCAGTAACAACCTTCCCCCAGCTGAAAGGGAAGAAGTTATACAGCTGATAAAGGAATATATCGACGTCTTTGCATGGAATTATGAGGACATACCAGGCCTGGACCCGAAGATAGCTACTCACAAGCTCAATATATTGACCGATTCGAAGCCAGTAAAGCAGCACCAACGCCGGTTCCGCCCGGACATGATGGACGCCATTGAAGCTGAAGTCAAGAAGTTGATAGCCTGCGGTTTCATCTGGGAAGAACAACATCCCGACTGGGTCACCAATGTTGTCCCAGTCATAAAGAAAAATGGAAAGGTACGTATCTGTATCGATTACCGAGATCTGAATACGGCCTGCCCTAAGGATGAATTCCCTCTTCCCATCACTGACATCATGATCGATAATACCTGCGGCTTTGAACGCATGTCTTTCATGGACGGGTTCTCAGGATACAATCAGATCAAGATGCATCCTGAAGACGAGAAGCACACCGCTTTTCGGACACCATTGGGAGTATATTCCGCCACGGTCATGCCCTTCGGATTAAAGAACGCCGGGGCTACATACCAACGAGCTATGAGCAACATATTACACGAGCATTTACGCAAAATAGTAGAATATTACGTGGACGACATAGCCGTCAAGAGCCGCCTCAAAGGTGATCACATTCAAGACCTGAGGACGGTATTCGAGTTAATACGCCAACATCAACTCAAGATGAACCCTACGAAGTCCTTTCTGGGTGTATCTAGTGGCAAATTCCTGGGATTTGTCATTACCGCCAAAGACATCCAAGTGGACCCTGATAAAGTCCAGGCAATCGTGGAAATGCGACCGCCCCGTAATATGAGGGAACTCAGGGGATTTCAAGGATGTTTGGCTTACATCCGGTGATTCATATCCAACCTCTCGGGGAGATGTCAGCCCTTCTCTCATCTCATGAAGAAAGGTGTATCCTTCGTATGGGACGAAACCTGTCAGCAAGCGTTCGGAGATATCAAGCGCTACCTCACCAGTCCACCAGTTCTGGTGCCTCCCGTTATGGGAAAACCGTTCTTGCTGTACGTCCGAGCAATAGATCATTCGCTAGGAGCTCTTCTCACACAGAAGAACGATGTAGGGCATGAACAGGCTATCTACTACCTCAGTAGGATAATGGTCGGAGCCGAACACCGGTACAACCCAGTGGAGAAAGAATGCTTGGCTCTGATGTTCGCTATCCAAAAGACGCGGCACTACGTCACCGGCCAGACTATCCACACCATCTCCAGGATCAACCCTCTTCGAGTACTGATGAGCAAGCCGAGCATTCTTAATTCCCGACTCGCAACTTGGGCGATGCTGTTAACACCATATGACATGGTATACGTGCCGCAGAAGTCCATCAAAGGCCAAGCGCTGGCCGACTTCCTAGCTGCTCATCCGATCCCGGAAACCTCCAAACTATATGAAGATATCCCTGATGAGGTTGCAGAATGTAATTCCGCAAGGGAAATTAACGTATGGCTAATGTTCTTCGATGGCGCCTCCAGAACCGGTCCTAAGGGAAACATCGTTTCGGGAGTGGGAGTCGTCCTGGTCGCCCCTGATCAGCTCATCATCTACCGAGCATATTCTCTTAGCGAGCCCTGCTCCAACAATATGGCAGAGTACAACGCTCTACTGATAGGGCTCCAAGTTGCTAAAGAGCTGGGGGTAGAGTCCCTGGAAGCTTTCGATGATTCTCTGCTTATCGTCAATCGAGTCAGGGGAATATATGAAGTCCGGAATCCAGACCTCATCCCCTATCACCAAGTGACGGTCGAGATAGCCATGACATTCAAGGAGTTCTTCCTAGAGCATGTACCTCGATCTCAGAATCTGAAAGCTGATGCCCTAGCCAGTCTAGCTGCGGATTTAGCTACTCCCGTAAGAAGGCAGGTTTCGGTAATCCTTCTTAACAGAGATTTATTCTGTATGAAGAACAGCTGTCACATAGAACGCAGCTACGCTGTCAACACCGATCCTCCTACGAGAGATTGGACAAGTCCCTTCATAGATTTTGTGGCATACGAAATCTTGCCGGAGGACCCCAAAGAAGCAGTATCCGTCAAGAGACGATCATTACGCTTCTACTTCGATGCATCTTCACAAAGCCTATATCGCCGGACCTACAACGGATTACTATTGAGATGTCTCTCTAACGATGAAGCACAACAGATTATCCGTAAAACTCATGATGGCGTGTGCGGAGCGCATCAACCCGGTCCTAAGCTACAGGATCGCATCAGGAGAATGGGCTATTACTGGCCTACTATGATCGCAGATGCAATACGGTATGCAAGACATTGCAGAGCCTGTCAGGTTCATGCAGACTTCATACATCAACCGTCTGAACATCTACATCCTACGGTCGCATCATGGCCTTTCGAAGCATGGGGTATGGATATCATCGGTCCTATTCACCCGTATTCTTCCAGGGGCCACCAGTTCATACTGGCCATCACGGATTACTTCTCCAAATGGGCAGAGGCAATCCCTCTCGCTGAGGTAAAGGCATCTAATGTGATCAGCTTTATCAAACATCACGTCATTTATCGCTTCGGGGTACCCCGGAGGATAATTCACGACAATGGGCCTCAGTTCATCAGCCAAGCATTTTATCGATTTTGCGATAAAAATCGGATACACAATATTGCCTATACGGCATACTATCCAGCTGCTAATGGTTTGGCGGAAGCTTTCAACAAAACCATTATCAAACTCTTGAAGAAATTCGTCTCTTCAAACAAGAGAGATTGGAATGAGAAGCTGGGCGAATGTCTCTGGGCATACCGCACAACGGTGCGGACGCCGACAGGCTGCACCCCGTTCTCGCTGGTCTACGGGAGCAAAGCAGTTCTTCCCATTGAAATCCAGATCCCGTTGCTCAGGATAGCCGTGACTAATGAGCTGACTCGAGAAAAGAATGACCTGTTAAGGCTCCAAGAGCTGGAAGGATTAGACGAGAAACGCCTCCAAGCTCAACAGCGCATCGCGCTCTACCAAGCATGCATTTCCAGAGCTTTCAATCATAAAGTAAAGGAAAGGGTGTTCAAAGTCGGCGAGCTAGTTCTAGCCGTGAGAAGGCCGATGATCCTTACTCACAGAAGTAAAGGCAAATTCCAGCCCAAGTGGGAAGGTCCTTATGTGATCGAGACAACGTTCTCGAACGGCGCCTACAGGATAGCCCAGCCTAATGGAGACCTGTTAATGGCTCCTATCAACGGCAAATTCCTGAAAAGGTACTATGCTTAACCTTCCCTGCTCGGGTGGAATATAGCAAGGATCTCATATTCTGACAAAACTACTCCCAAAACAAAACTAGCTGGGTCATATCCTATCATGTCTGTACGACCTCTGAATAGATATATCCTGCTAAGAAGTTTATCGAGAGTCTATCATGTCCATACTACCTCTGATATTACTCTCGCCTAAAAACTGTCATTTACATTCCAAAATGACGGGTCCACAAAAGTCAGAAAAGAGTCGCCTTTATTTATTCCCAAAAGGGAGGCAGAATTACATATGGGCAAGCAAAAAGGGAAAGGATACATCATGATGGCGGAGTAGTCAGATTGCGAATTAACCGCTCCAGTGCAGCTATCCTCTCATTCCTAAGAGCCAAGGCGTCGGCGCGAGCCTGCTCCAGCCGTGCCTCGGGGGTGTTCGTAAGGGTCAGATCAGCCTTTGCCCGAAGACAGCCCGCACGAGCAGCTTCTGCACGGTCCAAATCCTGTCGCGCTGCGCTCAGACGACCAGCCGCTACCTCTAGACCCGCCAACGACTGAGAAGCCCACTCCTCTGCCCGAGCGAGTTTTTTCCTCAGCTTGGAGACCCTCGCTGTGTTCCCTTCATGCTCGGAGCGACACTGTGTCTAAACAGCAAGAGCCTCTTCCACGACAGCTTTTCTCCTATCCATCTCCAGCTTATGCATCTGGATGGAGTTGTCTAGGCTTTCCAGCTTTGTAGCAAGCCGCACAGTCATGAGGTCGAATCGAGCTTGGACATCAGTATCGAGGCTGCCCTGAGTCAGCTGCAAGTATTCGGTAATGGGTTGCTCTAACCCATTAACCACCGCCTCCAGGGCGTCATCTACCCCAGGATCACCAAGCTTCCTGACAGCCCCGATCGAGAACTGAGAAGTTTTCCTCAGGCGCTCGAAGTCCAGACTCTTCGCCAACACCATCGATATCATCGTTTTCAAACCGGCGTAGAAGAGGCTGGTATGCTGCTCGGTCAACGCAGCTAGACCCGGCTGAACTCCAGGAGTGGCCGCGATACTAGCGGGTCCCTCTCCAGGAATGATTGCAGACGAGGTGGCGACAACAACGATCAAAGTCGTCGGCATACTCACTTGAGGCGAGGTCACGATGACAGGTTCGTCCTCTTCTGGAGACGACGAAACCACTCCAGGCGAACTAACCCCCGAGGACACTTCCTCCTCGAAGTCGGGTACCCCCGTGTCATCACCAGGACCCGGAGCAGAGCCAGAAGGCGCTCCAACACTGTGCTCCCCGTGGACGTCATCCCCTGAAAAGAGGACAAGAAAGCCTATATCAATATAATAGTAATCTTTCTAAAAGGAGACCTAAAGACGACATTTACCCGGAGCCAACGGCATATACGACGCATCTGCACCCGAGGTAGTTAAACCACGCCTTAATGACGCGATACGAACCGTCATACCTGGAGAAGGAGGTGGGCTGACCGACATCGCCAAGAGTTCTGTCAAGCCTTCACCAAGATGCGGTCAAGGTTCGTCAGCAGGAACCTCGCCAGGCATGCTCGCTGACACAGCAGGAACTTCACCCGCTGCTGACCTCGGGAAAGATTCTTCCATCTGTCGCGGACATACAGGCAATCTCGTTCCGCTACCTGAAGCAGTAGCAGCGACAGCAACCTCTAACGAAGATTCTCCGGCGCCACCCGCCAGAGCTGAAGAAGATCCCTCTCTAAAAGGCGAGGAACCTCCAACCAAAGAATCATCCCTGATATGGGGAGATGAAGGCTCAACCCCGGGAGCCTCAACACCAAAAATGCGGAGGGGACGAGCAACCGTCTCCTTCCTCCTCTTACGAAGGGAAGCTTCCTTCGGAGCAGAAGTCCGCCGCTTCCCAGAAGAGACTACCAGAGCCCCCGCAGGCAGAGGTACTTCGCACCTCGGCACCGGCACCAGAGGCTCATCCGGAGTACCAGACTCCTCACCCTCGTCAGAAGAAACCGAGGGGACTTCAACTCTTCCCCCAGGCTTGGGGGAAGGCACCCTGAAGCTTCCACGCGTGTCAAAATCGCGATGGAAGGTGTTAATCGCCACATAGAACTGGGCGTAGGAATGAAGGATGTGCAGCTCCGTGGAAGTTGTAACGACCGGCACGATAAAGATTGCCCCCGTACAACCCATGATAAAATATCGCCACCCTCTAGCTCCATCAATGAGTCCGCCCCTGGACCTGAAGCTGGTAACGGCATTGCCTACATGCAACTGATCGTACCCAAACTGCCTGGCGAACCGACTAGGCAAATAGGGCTCGAAGAAGCAGTGATCTTCGCTTCTGTACAGCAGATGGGAGGGTCTAATACAGACCAACCAGTTAAAAGCTTCCGGGGAAAGGTCGGTCTTCTCTCTACCTGAATCCTCAAGCCGCACCCCTGATTGATTGCTTTGTATGGAGGGGACAATGCAGAGGATCTTCCAGCCATGGCTGAGGTTCAACACCAGCCGACAGTCTAAGACTGTGTTCACATTCCAGGAGGAATCCTTGTAATTCAGCAAGAATATACCCCCCGAGCTGCTACCGGAGCCAGGAGACATCACCCGGGGATTGTGGAGAATTAACCATCCCATCAAGTATAGGTATGGTAATTCCATCCTGGGAAAACTCTCACGTCGAGCTTCGTCGACGAGCAACCCATCAGTTATGGCTCTCAGGCCAGCCTGTATACGGCACACCATGGCGGGAAGCAAGCCCAGTCTTGCCCCAAATACCAGGCGCACTGCCGGCCACAGGATGTTCCGGTGAATACGGTCCGTGGACGCTGTGCCAGGCACTACTACTCGACGCAGCTATATAGAGAGGAAACCAGCCAACTGGGCTTCCTTAGACAGAGGCCGGCGACAGCGCCTCAAGTAACTACAGGCCTTAGTGCCTTCGGGGTACTTTCCTACCCCCTCGACGAGAATCTGATCGGAGCTGTGGCCTCCTCCATAAGACCCTCGACGACCTGGGCGCTAAGCACGCCCAAATAGTTCACGAGCTCATTTTTGCCCCCCGAGGCTTTCTCCGACTTAGCAGCCCTAGCTCGGTGGAAGAAGAGGTAGGACATCCACTTGGTGGTATGAGCCAAATCAGAAGGCTCATTATAAAAAGCGGTGCATACGAAGTATTGACACATCAGCTCCTGATATACTTCTGCCACCCGAGGGTCCAAATCCCCCAACTCCCGGTTGGTGGGAACATACTCTTCATATGGGGTATCCCCCATCGGCAGTCTCGAGACAACTGCCATCTCGTGGAGCGCCAATCCCAACTCTCCCAGTGGAGTGGCAAAGGTCCCAGTGAGCGGAATATACCGCTCCATCAGCGCCAGGAACAAGTTAGGGTTCAGAGGCAACCCAACGCTCGTCGCACTCACAGCGGCATATAGCCCAATGACCTCCAGCTCTCTCCGGAAGTGCTTCAAGGCCCAGCCAACTAGGCATGTCCATCGGGAGTTTGTTGGGGCGATCCACCCATTACACCGAGGATTCTCCTTGGGATATACCCCGCCTCGTCCCATGAAGTCGTTGCAGAAGGTCGGCAATTGGATCGGCTGGATCACCGAGTTGTCTTCACTCGGGACACTACCCGGGCACAGTCCCCGGAACAACGTCACAAAGCCGGAAGGGCGACTGACAAACGACCCCCGGTCAGTTCCTTTGAGATGAAAGATCTTCCCCGGCTTACCGTGAAGATCAGGAGTCAGCATCCACGACATCTTCCTGGGATACGTCGCATGAGAGAAGGCCGAGATGGGATAATCCCTCGGCATCGTTGGCAAATACAAAACCAAATTTCCGGCAGAGAAAACCCAGGGCTCCCTCTTGGGCCTCGTCTGGGACTGTTTGTCAATCATGTCCCCAAAGAGGAAAGCCAGCTTTATGTACTGCTCCCCGTCTACGTAGGTCAGGGGCTCGCCATTAATCATGCTCAGCAGCATCCGCTCGCCCTGAGCGGATATCAGAAATCCTCTTCCCTCAGGATACTGGGGTCCGGAGATGGAAAATGCCACGTGGGACAGATCCTCCAGATAATTCGAGTGCAGCATCCCGGAAGCGGATCCCATCACCTCGGCCAGTGGAGACTCGCCCAGATCAACTGGAAAAGTGCAAGGGAGATATGTCATTACAAATCTTGCACAAACGTACAGACCAAAGAAACGACAGTCTGTGCTCTACGCAGGATCGTAACCATTTGGTTATTTTACATCGAAAGTCCCCTCCACAAGCGTAAAAATCAAATTTTACGATATACGCCCATTTTCGATAGCCAGAGCTTTTACGCTCAGGGCTACGAAAATATGGAGTCTTTACGCTGGCACATTAGAAATGTGGGCGTAAAAAATAAAAATGCCTCCGTGCATCATCTTCCTCCAAAGAGGCTATCAGCACAGAAGACGACCTAGCGCGGTCACGTTCAACGTGTGCGAAGGATTTTTTTTCCGTCATTTTTGTCACCCCAAAGGCTCTACCTCTAAGGCCGGGTGCGCTGCTCATCGGCGGGATACTTTGCTCGGAAGGAAGTTCGCCTTGCCCGACCAGAGACTCCCTCGCCGGGGCAGAAGAATGAGATGAAGAACCTATGCTCTTTCCCTTAGTGTAGGGGGTTTATTTCGGCGCCATTTCTGAAGACTCGAAGTACTCGGAGAAGGAACGAAGAAAAACTCGAACAGTCGAAAGCTCTCTTTAGCAGAAGACAGATAAAAAGTTTTTCTCTCAAAAACTTGGGGTATATATAGTCCGGGTCGACTCCTCGAATCCTCGAACGAACTCCTCGAGACCCTAACCAAATCTCGCAGATTGGTTATGATTGGATGCTACGTCAGTCCACTACCCTTGGAAGATGGACAGTCAGCGAATTCGAAAGGTTTTTCGTGCAAAATGGTTCAGCGGGTTCTACGCTAAAGGAGCTTTCTACGCTCGACAGCAACGGATCTACGGTTTTACGCTCGTAAGCTACAAGTCTATGGTTTTACGCCCGGATGCCTTTGTGCTCGGTAGCTTTTATGCTCGAGAGGCCACAAACCTACGACTTTAGGCTCAGCAGATACCAAATCGACGATCTCACGCTCGGTGGCGCTCAGTTTACGCTCAGAAGCAACAGATCCGCAAACTTCACGCTCGAAGAAAATTTCTTTTCAGGAGCTACAAATCAAACAGTTCTACGCTAAAGGAGTTTTCTACGCTCGACGGCTACGAATCTACAGCTTTACGTTTGACAGCTATAAGTCTATGGTTTTATGCCCGGATGCCTTTGTGCTCGGTAGCTTTTATGCTCGAGAGGCAACAAACCTACGATTTTACGCTCAGGAACCACAAGTCTACGATTTCACGCTTGATGGTGTTCTACGGTCACAGGCTACAGATCTCCAGTCCTATGCTAAAGGAGCTTTCTACGCTCGACGGCTACGAATCTACAGCTTTACGTTCTACAGCTATAAGTCTATGGTTTTATGCCCGGATGCCTTTGTGCTCGGTAGCTTTTATGCTCGAGAGGCAACAAACCTACGACTTCACGCTCAAGAACCACAAGTCTACGATTCCGCGTTCGATGGTGTTTTATGCCCAGAGTTACAGACTGATGATTTCACGCTCCACGACTTTCCGCATATTCGAAACAGTCCCCAAAGCGGTCAATTGCAAAGAGTTCACACAGAAGATACTCGTTCTTGACCCAAAGCATCCCAAGTACCCGAAACATACAGAGTTCAAACATTGAGAAATTACTCTTCTCGGGTCCAAAATTGGAGGTTCATCCAGACTCCAGTCTGAACATCTCGTCTATCAAGATGGCAAACTCAGTTAGACAGCCATTTCCCGACCCTGTTCCAAGGGATTTTTCGGGAAGTCATTCTTGAAGACGAAGTCTGAACAAAAATTCTGTTTATCAGAAGTTCAGAGCTCTACGCGGTTCCTCAGTCCCTAGCAACAGGACAGTTCTAAAATGTTCTACAGCGTTCTATGGACTATTCGCTATGCGTAAAGGACAGGGCCTAATACTCTTTCTATCAGAGTCGGCGTAAAGATTCAAACGTGTCGAAGCTACACATATTCAAACTTCACAGCAACATATGGCAAGACGATCATATGGAGAAGAAGACGATTTTATTAAAAGATTAAGTCATGATTACATATAAGAGAAATCCAAATCTACAAGGGTTTTCTTTTCATTTTCATGATTACAACTGAGGGAAACTCCGTCTACAAAAGGAGATACCCCCTCGTCGTCTGAAGGCCGCCCTCGGAATCTGTTCTGACAGGTTCCCGCATTGGTGATCTTCCTCTTCTTCCAAGAAGATGATCAGTGGCAGGAGGATACAAAACTGGGCATATGACCCATCCTCCAATAGAAGGAAAGCAGGGTAATTTTTCTTCCCTACAGACCACCGCCACTCTAGCCGGTCTGTCTGCCTCTCGCCACCGGAGGCAACGAGAGAAGACAGCACTTGCAAGCTGTGTGGTCAAAGACGACCCTTCCTCTCTCCTGGGGCAACGCCATATAAAGTTGCTGATTATCCCGAGCAAGGGAGGCTAAGATATTCTTCCATGATCCATCGTTGCAGTGGACATTTGCTTGAAGACGCCGCCTTTTTCGGCTCCCTACATGCTGGAAGAACATGATCTCCTTCTTCCTCAGGTCGACCCGACGAACTCCGGCGATCATCTCTGCATGGTGATGGGAATGTGGTGAGAACAGGTTCACCCCCCAGCCTTTTTATAGGCAAAAGAGATCACAGCGGTCCCCAATAAATCCGCCATAAAGTCCGCATCGACCGTTTCAACGCTCCATTCAGAAACGTTTCGAGTTACGAGGGGCCGTTCATGCTTCATTCAAAGTGTTTCAAATTCCGAGGAATTTAAAAGCTTTGAAGGGGGTCTTGTAGAAGCATAAAAAATACGCTGGGAGGAGCTACGCAGCCTCTTGATGCAGAGCAGCGTAAACAGAGACCTTCAGAGCCATCAAGCGTACAAACAGAGCTTTTTTCGCTAAAACACAGCATAAAGTATAAGCTCAAAGGACCATCCGCGTAAGTGCAGTACGTCCAGGCCGCTCCAGCATAAGACAGAGTTCTTCATCGCCTCCATGGCGTAAAACTCAGCCGCTCTCAAAGCAGCGTTAATGCGTATGAGGAACGCTTCGTCTTCCCCGAAATGAACCTGTCAAGTCATGCATTGAACCTGGCCTCTGACTCCTGACAAAAAGTGCTGCACGGCTACCCAGATGACGGCTGGAAACGATGGCAGACCCCTCGGGACGCGCCCCACAGTATGATGGCGGATATCGTCATTTAATGCAGAGGATTTGGTTAAAATATCACCAAACCGTCGGTTACCAAAGTCCCCCCAGCGTAAACCGCTCTTTCGCGTACAAGGGAATACGCCGCCTTGTTTTACACAGGCAAACATGAGCTGTTTTACGCTCCGCAGTAGACAAACCGCCTGCCACGTCAAAAGCTGTACTTCGTACAGGGCCCGAGGCACGTCTCTACGTCAAATTGCACAGAGCGATGACAGTTTCCCTCAAGACACGTCTCCGCGATGGATGCACAGAAGGGCTGCAGACCTTCAAAACACGTCTCCGCATTTAATGTACAGGATGGTGGCAAATCTCTGTAAGAGATTTGATTACACCTTCGAAAGCTGTAATTCCGGCAAAGACGTCCACATCAACACTCTGGCACGGTACGCAGCGGCTTCTTTGTCCATTCAGGATCTGTGCTCATTCGGCTTCAAATGCCCACTCAGTCTCTACGATCATTCGGCTTCTATGCCTGTTCGGCTTCTATGCATGTTCGGCTTCTATGCCTATTCGGCTTCTACGCATGTTCGGCTTCTATGCCTATTTTGGCTTCTACGCTAGGGGTGATAGTCATTTGGCTTCTACGCCAACCTCTTCTACACGAGGGATACCTACCTACGTGGCTTCTACGCCGTGATCTTTGCAACAGATATAAACGTTTTGTCCCCTTAGTTGGACACGCGTCACATGCTCACTCAAAAGGTTATTTATACGCAGGCATTGGTTATTTTAACCGTTGTGTAAAAGGGTGTTGTACTGTCCACTCCTCGGTTGTTATACCGACGGAGTGGTCACTGTCACCAAAACTCTATAAATAGAGACCCCTATCAATGGGGAACAAGGTCGACAATTTGGAAGATCGAACCAGGTCGAAGAATTGGTAAAAAGAGAGAGAGAGAGAGAGAGAAGGAGAGAAGAGTCCGGAGCTCAGGCAAAGAGTAGGGATCGACGACCTTGGCATCGTGCATCCACCCTCTCCTGCAACCTTCGAAGCTGCTTCCCGTCTTCCACGGTACTTCTTCAACATCGTGTGGTCCAAGGGCTAAAGTGATCGACTGCAGATCAGACACCTATAGCAATATTTACCCAGATTAAATAAATTGTACTCCCATATCCTCGTATAGGATTACATTGTACAAGTTTGTTTGTAAACCAAAGGGCGCGGGTTTCGCATAAACCCTGTCATTGAAATACACTTTCATTCTTTCGTTTAATACCACAAACATTTGTGTTTTACGCCAGATTGCCAAAGTTTGAGTTATTACGCCGAAATTTTCATCCAAAGCGTAACACCCAAAATTTGTAGTATACGCCAAATTTCGACAGTCAAAGCTTTTACGCCAGATTGTGAAAATATGGAGTTTTTATACTGACACATTAGGAATGTGGGCGTAAAAGATAAAACATCTCTGTGCATCATCTTCCTCAAAGAGGCTATCAGCACAGAAGATGACCTAGCGCGTTCACGTACAACATGTGCGAAGGGTTTTCTTCGTTCTTATCGTCCCAAAAGCTTTACCTATAACGCCCGGTGCACAGCTTGATAGTGGGACACTTCGTTCAGAGCGAGGTTCGCCCTGTCCGATGGGAGTCGCTCTTGCTTGGGCAGAGGAGCGAGAAGAGGAGACAACCTTCTTTTTCTTAGAGGAGGAGATTGGTTTTGGTGCCATTGCTAAAAACTTAGAATGCTCAGAGAAAAAATGAAGGAGAGTACTCAAAGAGACGAAGGTTTTCTTTTGCAAAAGACAGATGAAAAGTTTTTCTTTGAAGGCCTTAGGGTATTTATAGAGTTCAGATAAACTCTTCGAATCCCTAACCAAATCTGATATTTAATATGTAGTTATGATTGGGGACCATGTCAGCTTATTACTCAGGGAAGGTGGACAGTCAGCGAATTCAAAAAGTTTTTCGTGCAGAGCAGATTCATGATTTTATGCCAATGAGCTTTTTACGCTCGGGAAGCTACAAATCTACGATTTTACGCTCAGAGGCTATAAGTCTATGGTTTTACGTTCGAATGCTTTTACGCTCGGTAGCTTTTACGCTCGAGAGACTACAAACCTACGACTTCACGCTCAAAGGCTACAAATCTATGATTTTACGCTCAAAAGTTGTTTGCGCTCATAGGCGACAAATCTACGACTTCACGCTCGGAAGTTTTCTTGTCAGAGGCTACAAATCTACAGTTTTACGTCCGGATGCTCTTATGCTCAGCAGGATTTTACGCTTGAGAGGCTACAAACTTATGATTTTATGCTCATCTATATTACGGATCTATGACTTTTTGCATATCTGAAAATATGCAGGCCAGAGTATGCATATATCTGAACAATTATCAAGACGGCCAATTATAAGGGTTCACGCAAGAGATGCTCCTTCTTGGCCTCAAAATATCCTAAGTACCCAAAGCATACAGAGTTCAGCATTGAAAATGACTCTTCTTCTTGGGTCGATTGGAAGTTCATCCAAAACCCAGTCAGAATATTTTCTCTACAGTTCAAGATGGCGACTCAGTTTTTGATAGCCATTTCTCGCCCTATTTTAAGGGATTTTTGGGAAATCACTCTTGAAGATGATGGTCTGAACAAAATTCTTCTTATCAGAGAAGTGCCAGTTCAGAATTCTACGCAACCCCTCGTTCAAAACAGCAGGACAGTTCGAATATTCGACTTAAATGCTAAGCAGCTTTCTGCGCATCTTCAGTTATGCATAAAAGACAGGACGAGACCAGATACTCTTTTTATCAGAGTCGGCGTAAAGTTATTCAGACGTGGCGAAGCTACACTTATTCAGACTTTATTACAGCAAAGAATATGACAAATCATCAGATGCGTAAAAGAAGACGATTTTATTAATCATGATTACATATGAGGAAAATCCAGTCTACAAAGGGTTTTTCATCTTCATGATTACATATGAGGGAAATCCCGTCTAAAAAGAATTTCTCATCTTCATTTAAAGATCACGCCCAGAATCTGTTCTGCCAGGTTCTCGTATTGGTGGAGATCTTTATCCGTCTTCTTCAGCAGTTAGTCAGTTTCCGCGGCCGATTAACAATAAAATGATTAATGGCGGAAGGATACATAACTGGGCTTGTGTAAATTATTCAAGAGCCCATCCTCCATACGCCATAACAGATTGAGTTGAGGTTTTAGACCCAACTCAATACTGGAAGACAAGGCTAGTTTGTTTGCCCTCGTCCACCAACGACGGAAGAAAATACAGCTTGCAAGCTGTATGGTCGAATGTGACCCTTCCTCTCTCCTGGACGAATCGCCATATGAAGTTGCTGATTATCCCGAGCAAAGGAAGCTATGATATCCTTCCATGATCCATCGTTGCAGAGGATATTTGCTCGAAGATGCCTTCTTTTTTGGCTCCTTACATGCTGGAAGAACATGATCTTCTTCTTCCTCAAGTCGACCCGACGAACTCCGACAATCATCTCTGTGTGGTGAAGGAAATATGGGAAGAACAGGTTAACTCATCAGCTTTTATATAGGCAAAAGAGAACACACCGAATCCCAACAAATCCCCAAAAATCTGCCAAGAAATCAGCCTCGAGGAATGAGTCAGACTTGACCGTTTCATGCTTCATTCAAAGTGTTTCAAATTACGAAGAATTTGAAAACTTTGAAGGGGGTCTTGTAGAAGCATGAAAAATACGCTGCAGAGTTATACGCAGTATTTAAGTGCTGTGTGGCGTAAGACTTGACTTCAGAGCCATCGACGTACAACAGAGCTTCATCACTAGTACAACGTAAAATATAAGCTCCAGGACAACCCCGCGTAATGCAGTATTTCCAGGCTGCTTCGGCATAAAAATATTGTTACATTGCCACTTTGGCGTAAAACCTACTCGCTTTTAATGCAGTGGGAAGTCGTACGGAGAACTCTTCGTATTCCTCGAATGAACCTGTCATATCATGCAGTGAACTTGACTCCTGACAAAGAGTACTGTACAACTATCCAGACGACGGTTGTAATGATGGTGCGGCACACAGACCCAAACCGTCGTTTAGTGATACTTCCCTGATACAAAGTGCTTTTACGCATGCAAAGGAATACGATGCCTAGTTTTACACAGGCAGATGTGAGCTTTTACGCTCAGCAGAAGACAAAACGAACCGCCACGTCAAAAGATGCTCTTTGTACAGAGCTCGAGGCACGTCTCGGCAGTTAATGCGCGTGATGGGGGCAGATCTCTGCATTTAATGCACGAGATTTGGTTATATTCTCAAAGACTGGGTGAGCCATAATTACGGCTAATACGTCCACATCATCACCTCTGCATATTACACCATCAGACTATTTTCAGCTATGGGAGCACGCTGTACGCTATCTGCTTGAAATACGCCAACCGGGCTATTTTCAACTATAAGGAGTACGTCATATGCTATCTCCTTAGAATATGCCAACTCAGGCTATATTCGTATGGGTGCGTGATAAGGCTATTTGGTCCAGAATACGCTCAAGAGCTCAGTCAAGGAAGGAGGACCAGTTATCTTTTACGATAGCTACCTATCCATGCAGCATCAGGCTTCTACGCCTACAAGGCTTCTACGCCTACAAGACTTCTATGCCTATTTTGCTTCTATGTCGACTCGACAACCACTTGGATTCTACGCTAACCTGACAATTATTTGGCTTCTACGCCATGGTGACAGTTATTGGCTTTTACGCCAACCTTTTTCTATGCGAGGGGCAGTTACCTACGTGGCTCGCATGCCGTGATCTTCGCAGCAGTTATACGCATTATCTCTTAATGGGACACGCGTCACACGCTTATTCAGAAGATCATTTATACGTGGGTGGCAGTTATTATAACCGCCGCATAAAAAATGCCATACTCTCCACTATCCGGCTTCTACGCCGACTGGACGGTTACTGTCACTAAAACCCTATAAATAGAGACCTCTATTGACAGAGGTCCAAGGTCGCAAATTCTAGGGTCGAAGAATTAAGGTCGAAAGTCAGAAATTGATTTCTGAGAGAGAGAAGAATCCAGAGCACAGACAGAGAGCAGTGATCGACGATTTTGGCATCGAGCATCCACTCCCTCCTGCAATCTTTGAAGCTTCTCTGTCTTCTATAACACTTCTTCATCATCGTGTGGTCCAAGGGACAAAGTGATCGACCGCAGATCAGACTCCTATAATAATATTTACCCAGATTAAAATTTGTACTTGACATCCTCGTATAGGATTAATTGTACTTCCTGTTTGTAAACCAAAAAGAGGGTTTCGTATAAACCTTGTTTTATTTCTTTCGTTTATTATCAAACACTCCACCTGAGTCGATACAACATATCCCCAATTTTCGTAAGTTGGATGCGAAGCACGATTTACTTAACCGGTATAACCATGCGAGTAGACCGTGCTTCTCAATCATCTGACCCGAGCGGATTCAAGGAAGACTACACCATCGCTAAGTCTCGCTACCTCTGCCTCTATCTAAACTAGCCACTGATTTTGTTGCACGATACTTGACTCTGTGTATTAGTCCACATCGAGGCGATAAATTGAACATCAGAAAGTTCTACGTAAAACCTGTAAATAAAACCAAAACCCGAATCAATAATTGTTTTTGAATCCGTCTTATCGTAATCCAAGCAACTCAATGCCTCATTCCCATTCCTACTTATGTTATGCAACCAACCCAAATATCTCGTTTAAATCCAACTCAACGTAATCCACCGTACGGAGCGGTGCAATACAATTTAATATGCTAGTTATTTCGTAGAAGCTGTAGATAATTAGGTAATATACCGAAGTTCGATCTGTAAATTGTAACTGCTATATCTCCCAACCGATTCAAAATTCATACAAACCGTCGATTCAAGTACTTTGTCCTAGAATCAGTGGGTAGACCATTATGAAGGGCGTGGCCAAGCAGTAAGGCAATGGGTTTTGGTCCCGTTACTCGGAGGTTCGAATCCTTCCGTCCATAGCGATGAAATCTACAGCTTTGTGCACTCAAGTCGTAGATTTGTCTCATTTGACTTTTCAATTAATGTAATGCCTCAATTTACGTGCCATGTATCATTAATTTGTAAACGGTACTTTATTTGGCCAAAAGTTTATATTTAACCTTAAAATTAGAACATAATATGTTAAAAATAAAATTTATGGTAAATTTATTCAGAATTATAATAGGTTTATTTATGAGAACTTTTTGTTAGAATAATTGCTTAAAAGGGGGATTGTAAATCTAACTTGTGTTAAATTGTGCGACGGGATCGTGGGATTATGGTTTGATGGGATAGTTAGTGGATTTGATTCATGTCGTCTTGACTTTGTGTCACGTCCTAGCACTGAAATACGGAGACTGACATTACCAGCTACCCCGTATAAGGTATAATACGTCATACGACGATCACGGCTATAACTAGTCAATGTGGTGCATACTACAATAAAGTCTTCATATATATATATATATATATATATATATATATATATATATATATATATGTGTGTGTGTGTGTGTGTGTGGGGGGGGGGGAGGGTAGTTAAGTCATGCCATGAAAATACTGGTCCTCCAAAATATAAGCAGATAGTACAAGTATTAACTACGCATATCGGAATGGGGAGTGACAGTTTGTGACTACAACACCTTTAGAAACGGACAAGTATCACCATATCCTATGTTGTCTTTATTTTATGCTGCATGTATTCATGTGAGTTATCTTTATTTATGAAACAAATCAACAATATTGATTTTATTAATGGATGATATTATAAAAACTATACAACTATGAATATATATAAAGGAAGAATGTAGAACGTACCATTTATGGATAGGAAAATGAATATAAATTCAAATAGAAGAATCTAATATAAATCCTAAACTAATTATATCTTAACACCCCCTTCAAAATCATGATGAGTCAAATAATATAAATTTGTTCAATAGAAATTGAAACCGTGGTGTGGGATATCACTTTGTAAAAAAATCCGCCAGCTGATCAACAAAGGTCACATGTGTTAGAGAAATAGTGCCTGCAAAAAAATGCTCATGGACGAAGTGACAATCACATGTGCAAGAGAAATAGTGTATGCCAAAAAATGCTCATGGACGAAGTAACATCAATCTGAATATGTTTTCGTCCGTAAAAAAAAACCGGATTGTTTGCAATATGTATATCACTCTTGTTATCACAGTAAAGTGACATCTAAAAAAGAGTAAACGAAAATAAAAAACTATAAAAGAGAAATGAGAAAAAGGATAAAAGCAAAAAAATTTAAAAATGGGGAAAAAAGAAAAATAAAAAACCCACAAAAGAACGAAAATATGAAAAAATACAAAAGAAATGAAAAAAATAAAATAACAAAAAAATGAAAAGACAAAAAGAAAAAAATGGAAAAAACGAAGAAAAAAGTAAAAGGTCAAAAAAAGAAAAGAAAATTAAATAAAATAAAAAAATAAAAAACGAAAAAACAAAATAAAAGAAGAAAAAGGAAAAAATCGAAAAATTGAAAAAAAGAAGAAAAAACTTGAAAAAAGCTTGAGCAGGAAAAAAAATATTAAAAGAAAAGAAAATTATTTGTTATTTTTAAATTTTATGTTGTGTGTGTGTTTTAAAAAAAAATTATAAATTACATACTCAATTACATTACATGGTGAACCAAACATGCAATTAATATTACATTATATGATTTGATTACATGTTCCAACGAAATATGATTTAAAAAAAAAAAAGTAGCATGTGTATGTATGTACGGGTATTAATGATATGCATAAATACCAAATAAATAGTCCAACAGTTCTCTCTCTGTATATATGTTGCTTCTCCACGGTCTGATTGGGACCCTGTTCATCTGACATATGATTTACCAATTATTCTATTTATGTCAATTGATGAATTTGGCTTAGTTTAGGTCTAAAAAAATCTATAGATTTTTCATCTCTGACCAAAAATATAAAAAGAGAATTTGTTGGTCTAGAAAGGAAGCAAAGTGGTCAGTCTTTTTTGGTTATTCTAAAAGGTAGTCTGTCTGTTGCTTTTGTTTTTATGATTTTTTTTTTTTTAGATATACAATGATATGTACGAAATTTTATATATGCTGTATTGCATATTATTTTAGTTTACTGTTTTCATATCTCTTTTATGATTTGGTTTCGAGACTTACGTCCAACCAAAAAAATTATATTTTTTTCACTGAACACAATCATTTTTGTATTTTATTTTACTGTTTTCCATGTAGTAACATCTTTTGTCTATTTCCATCGATCCACTCCCACCCACGCACCATTTCCATCGGTATATATTCCACACCACACCGCACCACACCACACATGGGCTGCTGCGTTCTCTTCCTATCTCCCTCTTTCTCTCGTAAGCGATGACGACGGAAATTTCTTCCATTTCCACAAAGAGCGGGATATATACTATATACTATGCTCCCTCTTCCTATGGGCTTTTAGGAATTAGGAGTGGGTCCACCACCAAGAATTAGTAAATCAAGAAGGTACTAACCAGCCCCCCCCCTCTCTCTCTCTCTCTCTCTCTCTCTCTCTCTATTTATACTAATAAATGGGAGATTAGAGACGGTCGACTCTGGCGGCTAGCTGGGTGGCATCATCATCATCATCGAAACAAAGATAGATCTGAATTCACAACTGGTATTCATCTCCAATATTTATGAAGCATACAATCCTCCGACGATTTCTTTTATTTTGATTTCTCTTATTACACTCAGTTTAGTTTTGAGTGGCTATCCTGTTCCTCGGCTCAACCGGATGGATAATCCTTCCTCCTAAAATCGATCATTATCTTGTATTTATTTCTTTCTTTTCCCCCCGTAAACCGGATATTTGTGCATTTCTATTCACACACACTTTCTTGGGTTGTATGATTTATAATAGCAAATTCATTTCTAACAATTAATTAATTGTTTGCTTGAGGACAGGAGAGGGACTGATCCATTCCATTCCATTCCACGGTGTGGTGTGGTGTTGTGTTGGTTGATTAATTAATGGGTTTGAAACCTCTTCTCTGGTACTGCCGGCCCGTGAAGGAGGGGTTATGGTCAAGGGTGGTGGTGAATGCTTTTGGCGCTTACACTCCGTGTGCCATCGAGACCGTGGTCATCGGCATCTCCCATCTCGCTCTCTTTGGCGTCTGCTTCTACCGCACATGGCTTATCAGCAGAGATGTAGCCCTCAAGAGATATTGTTTGAGGTCCAAGTATTACAATTTCTTTCTCTTCCTGTTGGCCGCTTACTGCACTTTGGAGCCCCTCTTTAGGCTGCTCTTTGGCTTCTCCATTATGAATATAGACGGCCAGCCTAATCTTCCTCCCTTCGAGGTATCTATCTATCTATACACCTATTTCTTCCATCTTAATCACAACTTTTTCATTTCATTACCTGATGCCTGATGCCTGTTTCCATGTAATTTATTATATCCGCAGGTCGTGTCACTGCTCGTCAAGGCTGCCGCTTGGTGTTGTATGCTTGTTTTGATCGGAACGGAGACTAAGGTTTATGTCCATGAATTCCGGTGGTACGTCCGTTTTGTAGTCATCTATGTTCTGGTTGGGGAAACGGCTGCTTTTAATCTTGTTAACTCTGTTAGAGAGTATTATGACAAGTAAGCTCTCTCTCTCTCTCTCTCTCTCTCTCTCTCTCTCTCTCAACTTCACTGATATCAACTCTTATATGGATGCCCAAATTTTGTTTGCTTGATTTAGGTGATTTACATTTTATGGATATGGTCATGTGCCTAATTTGATAATCACTGCTGGGACTTACGGTTCATACTTTCCTTTCTCTGTGCAGATCAGTCTTTTATCTATACACCAGTGAGATAGTCTGCCAGGTTTGTTATATGTTATGGATTTTTAATTACATTTCATTCTGTTTGATACTTACTTCACAGTAATATGCTTTATTCACTGGCTTAGTTCCTTTATCTCTAATATTATGATTAAGTACATTAAGTCCTCCCATTTTATTTCCAATTATGTGAGCTTGAATTATTTGTTACTTTCATGCAGTTTTTGTTTGGGTTACTTTTGCTAATTTACGTGCCAAACCTCGATCCTTTTCCTGGATATACTCCCATTAGAGCCCAAGTGTTTGATGACAGCACAGAGTATGAATTACTTCCAGGGGAAGAGCAGATTTGTCCTGAGAGGAAAGCCAACATATTGTCCAGTAAGTGTACAAAAACTTGATTTTGTATTTAATATGTTGGAAACAGCAGATTATTTTATTTATTGAACTGATGGTTCCAATTTGGGACGGGGACATCATCTTTTGATCAGGAATACTTTTCTCATGGATGACTCCCCTCATGCAACAAGGCTTTAAGAAACCAATTACTGAGAAGGATGTTTGGAAATTAGATACATGGGATGCGACAGAAACATTGTATAACAAGTAAGTATGTTGTTTTAAATCGTCAGGAACACTTATGCACAGCTTGTACCATCTTTATGATGATATTTTCCCTTCAGTTTCCAGAAATGCTGGCTTGAGGAATCCAAAAAAACAAAACCTTGGTTGTTGAGAGCGCTACATGGTAGCCTTGGAGGAAGGTATGGTATAGGAACTTCTCTCATCCATTTTTACAGAAAGTCAATTGTTAAATGGTCTTGATATTGCATTCTATTCTGTATATCCTTAAGTGATATATTTGATCAGATATTCAATTTTCTCTTTCTCTCTCTTTTCTCTGCAGATTTTGGCTTGGAGGTTTTTTTAAGGTAATAGGCATATTTTATGATATTATTGCTGAATACTTAGCATACTTGAGATTTATCACCTTGTATGACTAATTCGATCTACATGCAATCTAGTAGATTTTCTTGTGATTGTACTCCCATGATCCTTTTTTTTTAATTAATAATACCACAGTTTTTGATTTATAGTTTAGTTCAATATCATAAATAAGCTGTAGCTCATGTTAGAAGACTACATTGTGATCATGTTGGAATACTTCATCGACCTCATACAACTCATCGAATATGGGACTATTCATACAACTCAATGAATATGGGACTAAAGTAGACTAACTCACTAACTCTAAGTGTCTAACATAGACCCACTAATTCTAACAAGAGAAAAAAAACTATACAATGACCCTATTCTTGACGCCTCCCTCAAGCTCATGATGGGTCGACCAGCAAGAGTTGGCTAAGGGGCTATTTGACTGCCGTAAATGGAAATCTCCCATGCAACATCTGTAGCATGTATTACAAATGCATTATTTGGTTGCATGTAGATGATGTTGCATCATTTACAAATCCATTGGATTCTCAAGTACCTTTTAAAACTACATGGTGTATGTTGTCTCCATTTTTTCTTACCATCTTTCTTATTTTCTAATTCCTAGATTGGCAATGATCTTTCTCAATTTGTGGGCCCCACAATTTTGAATCTTCTCTTACAGGTAAGATCTATTACTATTATCTTTTTACTTTTCCAAGTTGTATTTTGTGTATGGTAACTATGATCAAATGTTTCAATGCATGAACCAGGTAACATACTAATAACTTTCTATATAATTATTTGATAAGTGGATGCTCTATATTTTGTCAACTAATTCAATTATGTCTTCTAATTTCATGATGAAATCAGCGTGTTACAGTTTACAACTAAAACTGTTACAACAACAAAATGCCTTCATTCCAAATTTTGGGGGTTGCTACATGATTCTTAGTTTATGTTTAAAGGATTCATATTTAATTTGAACATTCTTTCTTCCTTCCCCTTGGGGTCGCCCTTCTTGTTAGAAATACTCTGTAACATCCTAAATGTCTGCCACTTGTAGGACGTGATTTGAAATGAACACGCACTTCAATAATGTGAAACTTTATGAACTCAAGAGCTAGAGAAAATTGAATGAAAACATGGTAGGTTGACATATGTGCCTGTGACTTTGTGGTGAAAGATATGGAGATGTGTTTTCTTCATAGACTTTGTGGTGAAATATATGACGTGTGTTTTAATTATTTATTAATGAAGAGTGCAACTTGAGCTTAGGAGCTAGACGTCTAGGTCAATGATACCACTTGCAGAAGATACACTGAGTATGATGAAGTTATAAATCATAGTTTAAAGTATCGGCCGATACCGATCCGATACTAGTGGATTGTTCAGTAGAGACCAATTATGTTATGTATATGTAGTTTGTAGTATCGGCCGATACCAATACGATACTGTCGATACCGATATGGTTTGGCATGTCCCGATCCAATACCGATCGCTACCGATATTGATGATACCGACATCGGGTCTCTCTTTCCCTAGTCAATTCGGTAGAGAAAAATAAACGAAAAGACCAATCAGCAGGGGGCGTAAAAACACGTAAATGAAGAAACATATATGTCGTAGGTAAACCAACCTACAAGGGTGACAATTATTTCGTTCAATTTCAAAACTACTAAGAAACTAAACATAAAATACTTAAAATTATGCCTAAATGTATAAAATATTTTTTCTAAAATTTTAGTAACTTATTAATAATTATTTGCTTACCGATATAAAATATCTAATACTCCGATCCGAAACCGCCGATATTGTAGATATTGCCTATCCGATTGGTCCTTTGATTGCGACGGGCCAGGCCTCTAGGTCTGAAGGAGAAAATCCGACCCAACCTGGTTGTGGGACTGGCCCGGGTTGTGGGAATGAGAACCTAGTCCGACCTGTATGGTGTACCAGGCCGGTCCCGAAACGTTTTACTGGCTGCCCGCTCCACACAACAACTCTAGTATTTTGGAGTCATGTCGTCTTCGATATGTGTCCAAATTTGTCGAGGTATCACTTCATCACACATCTTGATGAAAAAACTAGCTATGCATGTTTGAAACCCAAGGTTACCTAGAACAAGGAACAGGTAGAACATGTCGAATTATGGGCACAGTGACACAATCATGGTACAGTTTTTCCACATCCTAGTGTAGTTTGGAGAGTCGCATTGTCCACAATATATCTCCTATTTTGCATAGGTTTCAGTGTATTACTCATCTTGATGAAAGAACTAGCGATGCACGTTTAAAGGACTACTCAACACTCAGCAAGGTTATCTAGAACATGTAATATTGTGGTGCGAGGAACGGAATCAGGAATGCGGTACTTTGTATGGAACATGATACAATGGGTTTAGGCTTCTTAGAAACATGTTAGGTGGAATAGTGTTCAACTAGGAGTAATTTTTCTTGTTATACATTGGAGCTAAACCTCTCGATTGTCGCAAACCAGGTGCATAACGTTTTCCCCCTCCATTAATGGTGCTTTAGAAGCCACAAGCGGGAGTTGAGACGGAAGCGGGGAACGAAGCGGAAGCGAGGGAACGCGACTACTTAGAAGAGTCTAAAGTTGGAAGCGTGATGAGAGCGTGCGCTAATAATTTTTTTATGTTTATTAATCATTGTTATTAAAACTTACAAATATCTTAATTTTTTTTAGAATATATAAATATGTTACAGAGAGATCATTTACATATTAATTTTTTATGATGTTAAGGTAAGTAATATTTAGTTTCTTGGTTCTTTGATAAACATGTATTAAATTTTTTCTAAGTTTTTCCCCAAAATTTATGTCATCTTTTAAAATTATGGTCATATTATATGAAGGGCTCATATCGCCGGGGAAGCACACTCCCGTCGCCGGAGAAACGAGCTCTCGTTATCGGGGAAAAGAGCTCCCAAGTAAGAACCGCCGAATCGAGGTTCTTACTGAGATTCGTTGACCTACTAGGAGTTTATGGCTTCTAAGATAAAAACACTATTGGGTTTGGAATTTCGGATGCCAACTTTAGCATTCTGGGACGAATATGTTCCGCGATTTGGAACGAAATTGCAGAACATGAATCGCTGGGGGTTGAGGGATTTATGGTAAGTGTGATATTCACAAAAAAATCTCTGGAACATTTGGAGACAATTCTTAATGTTTCTTCTCAGTTTCAGACAAAGAAAAGAAGAAGAAAGAACTCCATGACTGTATATAGCCAAAAGATCCAAACCTTGGCCCTAATAGACATTTCCCATATCAAAAAACCCTAAAGCCTCTCAAGATAACCTTAAAGTCTTATCAGTGCCAACTGAGCTGCACCTGACTTGAATATGATCTGTAGTAGTTTGATCTGACTGCATCCATTTGGGTCTGAACCGAACCTGGCAGTAAATTGATTATTGACTGCTGCCTGCTAGGTGGGACTAGATAATGTTCTTCAGATAGAGTATAGCAGTCCAGATGTGATGCAGTTGCAGTTTTCTTTATGTCGCTATCATAATAATATGCACTTGCTTATGTTCCTTCTGTCCTTTTGTCGCAGAAAAGATTTTACCAGCTCATCATGTAGAGGTAATGTGTGTCTATGTCTATGTTGTCAAATAGCGACACATATCATGCATTATAAGATACATTACCCATAGAAAATTTGACTAGAAAATTAATATCACACACGCATAGGGATGCATTTAACACATTAAGCAACAATAATGAGTATCATTAAGCAGCAAGTGAGACAGTCATCATAAAGTTGATAACTAGAAGTGAACTAAGAAACACAAATTAGATAACCATCATAAGTTCAAAATGTTCGTAAATTGGGAAAGGAAGGTCGGTCTTTGTATAAAAACAAACCCATAGGTGGGACCTTATTGGGTTGTAAATATTAATGACGGGTCAGGTATTTAAGGCATTAAATCCACCAGGTAGTTTAAACCCATTAAGCATTAGTAAGTTTCAGGTCTAACCTGTTTTCATTCTGGTTTGAGCAACTTACTATTTATCGGTGTATCTTCTGTATCATCCGATAATTTGACCACAACAATACACCTCTCTGATTTGTATCAAAATATCGTATTGTCGGAAACATATCGCATATCAGATGATACTAACAATCTCTGTTGCAGGGACACGGCAAAATGGTCTGTATACGTATATTGTCCGTAACCGTGTCCATATTCATGCCACATAGGGAACTTTTGTACCTATTTGAAAATGTCTCTATGCTGTACCCATATCGCGTCCGTACCCGTATCCGTGTCCGTACTTGTGCAACATAGCTGACAACATATTGTCTGCAACCTGCGACTTATCAATGGTCAATGTTATTGCACTCCTCATTTCTGCATTTGTAACAGTAATATTTTAGTTCTTATGTCGCTACTAAGGTTCAGTTTTAGAACCATTTTTTTTTTCTGATCTTTTTATTGCTTTTATGTTCTTATATTGGGATTATCTTTCCAAAAATGGTCATTTTTTTTGGGAACTATTACCCACTAAGCTATTGTTGGTTCATCTGATGCAGTCTATGCAAGAGGGTGACCCGTCCTGGAATGGCTACATCTATGCATTCTCAATTTTTGCTGGAGTGGTATGAGTAATTCTTTCAATTGGGTGTAAATAAATAATTCTGAGATTATCTGTTACTGTCAGTTCTTATACTTAAAATGTTCCATTTGTGATATATTCTTCTTCACTCATTTTTTTCTTTTCCACTACATTATTTTTTTAACTTCTAAAAGTAATCCTAAATATAAGGGAAACACATATCATGTCAAATATCCCCTTATGATGTGTGGGGATTTACTTCCTACAAACTTCTACGACTTTGTGCTGCAATTCTTTTGTAATTGCTAGCAGTGCTAGGCCGACTTGAGCTATTCGCGAGTCGGCTTGTGAGCCGAGCTTAGAGGTATTCGGCTAGTGAGCTCGTGAGCCGGCTCGTTTTTAATTTTATATTTATAAAAAATGAAATATCTGACACTATTAGACATTTCCAATTTTATGAGACACTTACCAATTTGATATTAAGCTTACTGAACTACAATCTTGGTTTGGACAAAGCTCATGAGCTCATAAACAAGCTCAAGTTTTTGGCCTATGTTTGTCCGTAATTCAAGCTCGTCAAGTTTTCTAATTTGAACGAGTTTTTCACCAGCTAAGCTCGACCTCGCGAATATCATAGGGAGGTGAGCTTGAGCTCAATTTTAGGCTCATCTCAAGCTCTAATTTTCCTTTGAGAGCTGAGCCTGAGCAGGGGGTGCTCATTAAAAGTTCTGCTCGTTAACACCCCTAAGTCCAAGTCTAGATATTATTGATATGATATAGACAAAAAGAACAACCTAGATATTATTAATAATTTATTATGATATAGACAAAAAGAAAAACTTTGAAAAGAAAAGACAACTAGGATCGAGCATTGGAGATACAACTCCCTATATGTACGTATGCACACATGTACTGATGTATGTGTATTTATATGTCATTTATCCTATTCATTCATTAACAGGGAAGACAATTATAGTAAAGGATGCATCCAAATTCCAAACTCATGATGAATTAGAGACCTCAAGAGTCAAATCACTGTTTCATTTTCTTACAAATTTTGACGGAAATGACCTAATAAGGTACAAGTTATTAGAAATGCCTCAAACATGGAGAGAAGTAACTTAAAAGCTTGGAAACATTAGGGTGGCCAAGTAGCATCCACAAAGTAATTGGATCATTTGTCACGTATCAGATATGAGTATGCACCTCCATTGGAATATCCATGCTAGCAGTGCTAGTCAAAGTCTAGATGTCATTGATATGATATAGGCAAAAGGAAAATAACTAGCATCGAGCACTAAAGTGACAACTCCCTATTTTTGTTGGGTTGTATCTTTCATTCGATTAAGCGCTCAAGTTTGGTGACGATATAAAGGGGGTTGTATAGAAAGTTTAGTCACACATCTGATAGAAAGTAGGAGCATAGGGTATAAATAATTGAGATTGGTCCTGTACTTAACAAGGAATTTATCTTTTAAGTAATATAGGCAAAGTCCAATATATTACCTCATGGATCAACCCCATGTGGGTCACACCGTGTTTTTGTCACAAACTGGTATTAGAGCCGAAGGTTACACGTTGGTCTTACTTGAGTGTTTGAGTTGCTTCCAGATAGATTGTATTGGCACATGTCTGGTACGTATAATAATCAGAAACAACTTGGCTCCTCCTAAGTTGGCTCCTACTAGGTAGAGCGTCGGAATTATATGGTTTGGCTCCAAGGGTGGAACAAGACGTCATCCGGTTCACACCTAGTAGTAGTGCTGTTTTGCTTCAAAGGTGGGTCTGGCTGTCGGGCTCAAGGTGGAGTAAGACATTCGGTTCACACCCAGTAGTGTGCTGTTTGGTGAACGTGTCGGTTGAACTATGTGTTTGAATGGCGAGATGACAATATGTTGGATCTCTTGATTGCTCGAACTCACTCGCATATGGGCCAAGTTGGAGATTGTTAGGTTGCATCTCACATCCGGCTAAGCATTCAAATTTGGGGACGATATAAAAGAAGTTGTATAGAAAGTTTAGTAAGTGAGAGCATGGGGGATAGATAATTGAGATTTGTCTTGAACTTAATTTAAAAAAAAATCTCTTTTAAGTCATGTGGGCAAAAGTCCAAATATCATACCTCATGCATGAACTCCCCTCCGGACCACACCGTGTTTCTGTAACAATATCTATGTAAGTAGGCTTGTACATATGTATTATGTATGTGTGTGTATTTATATGCCAACTATCCTATTTATTCATTAACATGGAAGACAAATTATGGTAAAAGATTCATCCATAATCATTATGAATTAAAGATCTCAACCGCCTAGAACTGTTTCATCTTCTTGCAAGTTTTAATGGCAATGACCTAATAAGGTATAATTTTTCAGAAATGCCTCAAACATGGAGATGAGTATAGTAAAATCTAGGAGTCGGGTCGGAAATGAGTGCATTGAATACAGTAGGGTGCCCGATTAGAATCCACAAAGTAATGGGGCATCTGAGACTCTTGAGTGTCTGAGTCATGTATCAGATACGAGATGCCCCTCTGTTGAAAATTTGAAATATCCATGCATCACAGATTGCATCTGCATGATATGCTATGTTTTTATTCAACTGTTTATTATCTTATTGTGATATTTTGGTTGACTTCATTAATTATCTCATACATATGGAGGTCGAGCAGTAAAAATATATTAGTTCCATGAACTAATTGTTTTGTAGTGTTACAATTGATTGCATATGTTATGTATTGCAAGAACTATTTTTAAAAAATAAATAAGGGGAGCCTAAAAAAATCAATAAATCAATAAATAAATAAAATGAAGAAAGATAGAAATGTGTCTGAGTGTCTAATTTTTGTAGCATCTCCGAAATACTGGATCTGTACATGATATATGTATTGTATTGCTTGATTTCACTTGCTTTTGTAACAGAGGGCCTATAACAATAATTTGTTTACTACAACAAGTAATGTCAGTTTATTGGGCAACGTGGAACTTTGATACATTCTTTTTGTAGTACCTAGATTGTGTTTCAAATTTGAAGTTCTTGATATATGATGCCTTTTCTTTTCATAAACATGCGGGGTTTCGTACAAATTACCTTAATGTGTTTGGTATTTGCTGGTATTAAACTATATAAGAGGATGCTCTGGAATTTAACATATTGCTTCTCTCTTTGTTAATTGGTCAGGGGTTGGGTGTGCTCAGTGAAGCACAGTATTTTCAGAATGTTATGCGCGTTGGCTTCCGTTTGAGGTCTACTTTGGTATGGAATAAGTCATTCGAACTTAAAAGTGCTAGTTGTAAGGGCTGTTATGGCATATTCTTTAAGTATTGTTGCTTTTGACGTTGCATACTAATGTTTAAGTTCTTCTATATCATTTATTCCTGGTCATTCTGTATCTTTTCAGATCACAAGCTTTTCTATATCATCCTTATTAACATGATAATCTTGGAGGTTTGGAATCTCTTTGTCATGAGGGAAGAACTTCCTCAAAATCTTATAGCTCTTCATCATGGAATAAGTTGGGCTTAATCTTAAAAGTCATCCTATGAAGAACTGCTAAGAAGTAAATTAGTCTTGTCCTATTTGGAAACTAGATGAAATCTCTCTTATTCACTTTGGTTGTTGGTCAACTCAATCTTCTATATCAAACCAATTTAGTGAAGCCCACACCTTTACCCTCCCTCTCCTTTACATGCTGCTCCCTCGCACATGGAAAGGAGTACGCCAGAGCAATCTAGTTGGTTATCTGAGTTCTGAAACTCAGTATCTCCTGCTTCTTTTCTCACTTTTTTAGAAATCATTTTGACAAAATAATCTCCACCTTTCCACAATGTATAACTTATTTATGTGTTCTTAGGCTTGTGACATCATTTTACTTGGATAATGGATTGTGAAGAGTTTGTATTAGCATTGGCTAAGTTATTCTTGGTTGGCTATGGTGGCAATACCATTGATCTTGATAAATCATACCTCTTGATACTGGCTGAATGCTTGGACCCATGGTCCACTCTTTGTGGAACGTAGCTTGCAGACTTGCAATATGTTTATTCTTTTGTTGGAGTCACGTTACTTCAATGCCATCTTTTTATATGTTTATCAATATTTTTGAACAGATTATGTTTGATATTGGTTGGATTTTCTTTTGCACTGAGAATCCCACGTTTCATACCCCTTGTTTGTGCTATCAATATGTTTTGCTATCTTTTAATTGAATTCCATGAAACATTGACAAATTTGAAGTTAGCTATGTATGTCCATAGAAATTCTTTTTCTTTCATCTACATGTTCTTGCACAGTGTTCCATTGCCTCTCTCAGCTTTTTTGACTCCTGTATTGTCCCAATTTCACATGACAACTGCTTGGTTTTGAATATAGTTCAATTGTAAGGAAGAGAGATGGGCATACTTGTTTTAGGAAGAGAAATGAACATTGAATTACTTTAGTGGATCTAATATTAGCAAGATACCTTTTTTTTTTCACTAGGAAGGTTGATATACTAGCATGTAAAGATACCATGAGAGAGCCTAACCACTCAACATAGGTTGATGCTATTAGATATTAGTATTAGGAAATGAAGGAGAAATGCTAGTATGAAGAAGAGAATGAGAACCAAATGGTCGAACTTGAAAGGAGATAATTTAATAAAGTTTAAGGCGAAGAAGATAAATGAAGGAAGATGGGGACATAGAAGCTCATTCTAATTGTATGGTGACAATATGGCAAGTTTTATCAAGAGAGATACTAGGAGTGTCAAAAGGCAATTGATGGACATCGAAAGGAAGTTGGTGGTGGAACGAGGAAGTTCAAAAGATTATTAAGGCAAAAAGAATTTCCTATAAAGATTAACAAAGTTATACAAGTAAGAAAAACTTTGAGACACATAAAGTAGCAAAAAGGAAACTAAGAAAGCAGTTAGTGAAGTTAAATTTAATGCCTATGATTATTTATATAGGAGATGAAATGCTAAAGAAGAAGAAAAGATATTTATAGACTTGCTAGAGTAGGAAAAAGAGGAGCAAAGACTTAGGTAATATTCAGTATATCAAGAGCGATGACCAAAATGTTTTAGTAAGAGAAAATGATATGTTTTAGTAAGAGAAAATGATATTAAGGAGATGCGGATGAGTTATTTTCACAAGCTATTCAACAAGAGCAACCTAGAAAAGCTTATTCCGAATCAGCTCATGATATTATATTGCTACTGTTATGAAATTAGAATCTCTGTTACCTGGACTCGAATATGGGTGCCAGGTACTAGTACATATCCAAGAGTTGGGTCCTTCAAACTTATAATTGAAGGACTTCAAGGACATGCGTTCTCGGTTAAGAAGGATCCAAAATTTGGGTACGGGTACATGTATACGACTATTAAAATAAATAAATTTGTTAAATAAATATGATGCTTTAATATCTCATTCATCTAAAAATGCGTTTGTGTGTATATGGAAAACTGGATATGAGCCATAGACTTATATTCTTAAGTGAGCCATGCCATGTGGACTCCCACATAGACCAATAGGAATTAAGTGATTTGAATATATATATATATATATATATATATATATATATATATATATATTTTAATTTTAATTTTAATTTTAACACTAAAATTAAAATTAATATTAACATAAAAAAATTAACATTAATATTAAATTAAAATTTATTTTCAAATCACTTAATTCTTATTGCTCCATATGGGAGTCTACATAGCATGACTCATTTAAGAATATGAGCCTATGGATCATATCATGTTTTCCCATATATATATATATATATATATATATATATATATATATATATTTCGTGTTTTTCTTATATTGTAATGGTTTTTTCCTTTGGCACATTTACCCCATTAAATCTGCATGGCAATATATTAATAAATGATACAAAAGACACTAGCTGTAATTATATAGTTACAATTATTCTAAAGTTGAATAAGAGTCCCTTCGGCTCTCTTGAAAAATAAACTATATATTATAATTAATAATTAGAGTTCCTTCAGCTCCTATGCTTTTTTCCAAATACTTTTTCCTATAAATGAGCCTACTACTCCCAATATAGAGTTGCCTAGGTAGAGCTCTACTATCGTAAACTATATAATAAAGCATGGCTGACATAAAGTATGCTTACCTTTTTCTTCTAATCTGTGCAGCAACAACAAATCATAAAAAATTGGGTAAGCATAGAGCTCCCATAATTTCTTCTTAATAATCTGTCATGTCCTATTGTCTCCATTGAGGATACAATCCGGATTACGTACCCGTACTCATAAATGTACCCGTATCATTTTGGGTCGACACATGTAGTTTGCTTTAAAGTGGCGAGTCCAGATAATATAGACTAGAATATCTGAAGTTAATGATGCATTAAAAAAATAAAAAAAATGAAAAAAGTGATAGTACCCGATGATATTTCTATTGAGGTTTAGAAATGTTTAGGGAAGAAATGATGAATGAAGAAGTATTATAATACCCATATATAAGAAAAAGGAAGATATTTAAAGTTGTAATAACTATCGGGGAATTAAACTTAAGTCATACCATGAAACTATGTGAGAGAGTGATTGATCAAAAATTAAAAAAATAGACTAGAATTTCAGAGTATCAATTTGGTTTTATGCCACGAAGATCTATTATGGTAGCTATTTACTTACTAAGAAGACTAATAGAAATATTTAGAGAGAATAGATTTATATATGGTTTATTGACTCAGAAAAAACTTACGATCAAGTTCTTAGGGTGCGTGTTTGGTGGGCTTTTAAGAAGAAACAAGTTCGTAGTTATGAGGCTATTAAGGATATGGATCATAGAGTTACGATGGCCGTGCGAACTATTGGAGTAGATAGTAATCCATTCTCTATTACCCTTGGCTTACATCAATAATCTTGTTGAGTCCTTACCTTTTTGCGATAATTATTGATGAAATTACTAGGTATATCCATGAGTAGGTTCTATGGTGTATGATGTTTACTAATGGTATTGTGTTGGTTGATGAGAGTAGAAAATGGCTTGATACTAAAATAGAAGTATGGAGTTGATGCTAAAATAGAAGTATGGAGAGAGGCTTTGGAATCTAAGAGATTTAAGAGTAGTAGAACGAAGACGGGGTATATGAAATGTAATTTCAATCTGAAGTCAGAGAAATGATGAAGGAGTCCATATAGATGGACAAAAGATACCTAAGAGTGATAACTTTCGGTATTTAGGATCAATTAATCATGATGATTGAGTTATTGAGAATGATATCATGCATAGAATTAAAACATGATAATTGAAATGGAAGAGTATTTTTTGTAAGATACTTGTGAAGTGAAAAGAAAAATTCTACAAAACTGCTATAAGACCGGCTATGCTTTATGGATCCGTATTGGACGATTAAGAAACAACATGTCCAAAATGTTATTAGCGTAGTTGAAATAAGAATGCTAAGATGAACGAGTGGCAATACATTAAAGTAGGAGCGTACATGGTTGGTTAACTTACCTTTGGGACAATTTTTTATAACCAAACCGACCTAGTCGGTTAAGAAAAATTTAACCGTAACTGACCTACACATCCTTGTTAGCCGATTGGTTCGGTTAACCGAGTAAACTTTGAAGACATAAACCATTAACAATTTAGGTTCTAAACTTACCTGATAACTAATCATATGCGTCCCTCGTCCTATTCACTCACAAGCTACATTTTCATGGAACCCACTCCTGCATGGAATATTTCCAAATGTGAGGTTGTTCTCTATGCCTATATCCCTTCTAGATTCCAAATTTAGGCCTAAGAAGAAAATGCAGTTGCTAATATTACCAATAAGGAAAAAATGATATGTCATCCAAAATCATTTCAGATCTGAACATTTCCATTTTTCACCATGAAATGAAAAAAAGGAAACCCATTTCTATGCCCCTTAGTAAAAAATTCGTTTCTAGAATGCTGAAAGTAGATTCTGATAAAAATAATTGCCTTGAAATGAGCTGGTATTCAAATAAAAGATAAAATACCATAGCATCAAGCTGTAATTTTAGTTTACCAGTATTGAGATTCCTGACGATGGTATCTTCCCCAATCTGGATTGGCTCCACAGTGACTTTGATGGAACTCTCCCAACGCTCTCAAGTCCAAGAACCTCCCAAGAATGAGTGGTGTGAAGCTTGTATCCTTTGTTTCTAAACTATGTTGTCATGGGCGACGTCTAGGCGGCCTAGGCGGCCAGGTTAGGGGGAGCTCGTCTCGACCCGCGGAAAAAATATTCGTGTCAGTCGACGGGTGCGTAGAGGTGATCTTGGGATTCCCCAGACGTGCCAAGGCGGATAAAAATGCTGCTACTACTGCTGCTTGCTGCTACATGCTGCTGCTACTGCTGCCTGCTGCTACATGTGCTCCTGCTGCATGCTACATGAAAATATATCAATGGGGAATACATCAAAAGTCTTTCAGCATAGCATGAAAATTCTGCTATACATCAAAATCTGCCTGCTGCATTGAAATCCTACTGCTGCTGCTGCCTGCTGCATTGAAATCCTGCTGCTACTGCTGCCTGTACAAGCATTGCATGAAAATTCTGGGCAGACGCATAGGCGAGGAGGCCGGCCTGTCGCCTCGCCTCGCCTAGCCTAACACCCAGTACAACATAGTTTCTAAATATTGAGATAACACCAGGATACTTGTAACAATAGAAAATATAAAATTATAATACTAGCACCTTCTGCCAACATTATGACTGTCATAGAAGAAAAAGACAATTCTTACAACATATGAACAAAGTAATATGGGAAAAAACAAGAGATTTTTACTTGAGATGGCCATTGCTTCCTCCTCTTCGAGATTGGCAGCAAAACCATTGATATATTTTCTGTAGGAGTAAAAGATAGCGTCCTGTGTCTTTCTCCTTACTACATTACAAAATCAAATTCTGTTAAGAGGTCTCCTATAGTTAATTTAATATGATGGAGGACAGAAATTACATCTTACAATTTCAGTACAGACTGCAAGAGCTCAGCTTGCTTTTTGGATAGAAGGGATATGCCTTCTGTTCTTGGAGGAGCTCTCCTAGGTAGGTACAACATAAGGCTGAGAACAAGAAAACAACAAGAAATTTTATATAGCTCAAAAATCCAAAATTTTGCACATATTTTGAACTTTCAAACAAACAGAGATAAAATTTGGACTCCATCCTTGCCTCTTTTCATACTAAAAGTCAAGAACATCAAAACGGTAAAGTATTATTTGGATTCCAATAATACTGAAAGTCAAGAACACCCAAATTAGTTCAAATAACAAAACATCCAAGTTGGTGCAAATAACATAACATCCATGTAGTTAAAAGCTCAAGTACATAGTGAAACAACATTTAATTTAAAATATCACAACTCAAACTCAAATTGCTAGATTTGCACATAACACCAATCAGACAACGGACATGCTAATTTATCTCACTATCATCCGTCCAAACATTTCTCATGTTGTTCATGTTGTTGGTCACTTTGTTTCTGCGCCCTATACTACACACTATGCTACCCTATACTACACACTATGCTCTACTCTGCTGATGATTCTTCGCTATATACGGGGCATAAACACCGGGTTGTTGTTCTTCTATGTTTCTTCGTCGTTATATCTCCGTGTTTATTCTGATATTGATTGGACTGTTGATGTCACTGATTGGAGGTCTACTATTGGATTCTATGTGTTCCTTGGTGATTCTTTGATTTCCATAAAATCAAAGAAGCATGATGTGGTTTCTAGATTTGCTGAGGTTGCATATCAGGTTATGGCTACTACTGCTGCTGCTAAGATCACTTGGCTTTGTCATGCGACCTTACTGTTTCCGGCCCTACTCCACTGCATTGTGACAATATTAGCACTATTCAAATTGCTTGCAACTGTGTTTCACGGAACACATTAAGGTTGATTGTCACTATGTTCGAAAATAGTTTCTTCCGGGGACAATATCCTTGCCCAATGTTACTTCTCAGATGCATTGCAAACTATTTGACAAAGGTCCATATGGCTCAGCATCACTGCTTTCTTATAGGTGAACTTTTGCTGGTTGATCCTTGTGAGTTTGAGGGGGGTGTTACTTAGTTGATTGTTGCTCTTATCAAACTCACATGATCTACCATCACGAGTTTGAGAGAGAGAGAGAGAGAGAGAGAGAGGGGTGTTAGAGACTGAGGGTCGTAATGATATTGTAGTATAGTCCTACATCGGTCAGACGGTGAGGCTGCTGCCGACCATGAGCTGTATATACTCGGATATATGCTATTGCGATACTATCCATTCCATTCCACTTCTTCACAAACTCTGACATAAACAGCCTGGATATGGCCATATACTGCCTGCTACGACCGGATATGACTGAATATGTTATGGACATGGGTTAGACCTGGTTCACCAATGAACCCAAAAGAAAACAAGGGCCGGATTCGGCCGAAGTACTATTTATCCACGTTTTGATTAATCTTTTTAATCCAGGTTAACTTATACCCATACTTGAAACAATAAAAGAAAAAAAAGAAAAGAAGTAACAATAGCAGCCAGAGTATATATTATACACACAGACACACAAATCTATTCTACTATATAATGCCAATATCTAGCTTCACCGTGGAGTTTTTCATTCCACAAATACCCTTGCAAATTTAGAAAATCCGGTCAATTTTTTTCTAATGTGATTTTTAATCTTCCAAACATGTCATTTGATGCTAATGAATGAATGCATTCCTAACAAGTCCACGTATAATTAATACCAAATTATTCCTTTATTCCCATTATTAAGACCCGGATTTAATATTTTACATCCTATTTTATTTGAATCCTACGTTCAACATAGCAAATCTAACTAATGCATACACCATGCAACATGTGCTAATGAATGCGTATAGTTAATATGCTATTCCTGTGCTATCTAGAAAATCCGGTCAATTATTTTTTCCTTGTGTGATTTTTAATCTTCCAAGCATGCATGGCAATATATTCACACACTCATTTGATGCTAATGAATGCATGCATTCCTAATAAGTCCACGTATAATTAATATCAAATTATTCCATTATTAAGATCCAGATTTAATATTTGACCTCCTATTTTATTTGAATCCTACTTTAAAAATAGCAAATCTAATTAATGCATACAACAAGCAACATCTGCTAATGAATGTGTATAGTTAATATGCTATTATTGTGCTAATGTATAGTTAATATGCATGTGTTTTATATGCTATTTTCAGCCATTTTAAAATATTCTAATGAATGCGCGCAGCCTAAAAGTTAATATGCGTGTTTCTTAATATATGCTATTCCCAGGAATTTATACTAGCATATAAAAGTTAATATACGTGTGTTTTAATATGCATGTGTTTTATATGCTATAGTTAATATGCTAATGAATGTGTATAATGCCTTCTAGACTTCCTAAAATAGCGAAATTTTCCTTTATCTACATATAACATTCAAAGTATTTCTTTGGATGGTATTACTTCTTTTCCCAAAGTATTCCTAACTATTTATTCTCCTGTGAGTCTTTTTTCGTACCAAACCCTCTTTCTGATCTCTCCAGTAAATGAATCATTGAACAATCATGCCAAATAGTGGTTCCGAAAGGGGTCACATATAGAGGAAATATACGAACGACGTAGACATGCTCTGCGTGTTAGACGTCAAATTATGAGTACTGACGGAAGACAAATTTTGCTTCAACAAAGACGGTTGTGTTGATGAACTGAGAATAAACAGCAAAGAAATGCACGTCGAGAACAAGATAGGCTACCCACTTGAACAATCCCAAGCCCAGATGAAGGAGGAGGGTAAAAGTAATATGATTAATTGTCCCCTAAAATAATTATTCAATGGTGATGTGATCAATTGAACATATAATTTATAAACAAATATCATATTCTTCTAATTGTATGATCAAAACACATTTATGGAATACGTGCAACGCACGTGCATTTATACTAGTACATATAATAATAATATTTTGCCGTACCCGTATCCATATCCTCCATATCAGTATCTGTATTCTGTACTTGTTCAACACTGGAAGAGGCTTAAACTTATGAAGGAATCTGCATTATATTTGTACTTGACAACGTAAGCATGTATATAACCAACTCTTCTCCCAACCTGACCTGAATTTATGCCTAATTGACATCGAGGCCATTCCCTGAAAACCTCTTAAAGTGCTCTGGCACTTTATCACAGTTTTTATTCGCATAAATGTTTATTCATCAGTTATCCCATTTATTCAATATAACTGGAAGTTATCATTGCACAGATCACTCTCTAAATTGCATGTCTATCGATTGTCTACTTTTATCATAGTTCTACTTCCCATAAATACCTTTCCATCCTACCATCTATAATAAGAGGATAAAGAACAACCAGGATTAAAAGATGGGAATATTTCTGATAAAACAAGAAGTATCGAGATTAAAACATAGTGGTCTTTCCTGACAAGTGTATATGTTATCTAAAAAAGTGTCCCGGTAAGTTAATAATTTTAAAAATATTATATTATATGATATAAATGATAGGCAATTTTAAAAAACCGATTTATCAAGGGGTGTCGGAGGCACATGCCGATTTCTGTTTTATTTAATATAGCATAGATACTTATCAATGAGCAGATCACTGCATGTAAATTGCATGCTCTATCAATTTTGTTTACTTTTAACATTTTCTGTTATCATCTACATTCGTCATTAATTATCTAAGCTTTCTTACTACTTGTTCTGCTTTCATGAAAATTTCAATTAGTATTCCACTGTTCTCTGAATTTTTAACTAAGGTATCAAAATATGTTATAAGCTGTTGAATTTTTTTGACAGTAAAAGCTGGGTATATGCCTGTCTCATTAATAACATCGAGTTTATAATTTTGTAGTATTTGTTAACAGGTTTATCCAACTTTACTTTAGAGAATTTATGGTTTATGTGTGCACCTTGATCTCCGAACTGTAAGCATACTTGTGCGTTTGTCCTTTCAGGTTGCTGCAGTATTTCGCAAATCACTAAAATTAACGCACGAGGGTCGGAGGAAGTTTGCTTCAGGGAAGATAACTAATTTGATGACAACTGATGCAGAATCACTGCAGGCATGTTCTCTTTGTTTCGTATGATAAAGTTGCGGAGTTAACTTTATCTATGATATATTATTATTGAATGAATAAGCCATCATATATATATATATATATATATATATATATAAAGACGGTTATAAGACTAGCCATGCTTTAAGGATTAGTGTGTTGGTGTTGGGCAATTGTGAAACAACATTTCTAGAAAACTAGTGTAGTAGAAATGAGAATGCTAAGACGGAGTGGCAATACATTGAAAGGTAGGATAAAAAAATGAGCATATTCGAGGGAAGTTAGAGGTGGTGCCAATTGAGGACAAGATGAGAGAAAATGGTCTTAGGTGGTTTGGACATGTGCAACATAAGACTAATAAATCCTCCAATAAGGAGTGATAGGACAGTAGTTAAAGGAGCTCCTAGGACTAGAGGTAGGCCCAAACGTACATGGATTGAGGTTTTAAAGAAGGATATGCCTTTTGTTAGTGTTACAATTTATTAAAATGCCTTCAATTAGCCTTGGAATCCCACAAATGAGCTGTAGGATCTAGAGGTTATCAAGGTCAAAATGTCTTTGCTATCTTCCTATATGTTTTTGCTACTGTTTTTTGTATCGTAATTTATTGAATCTAGAGTCGCTTCAACTTGAGAATCCCAATTTATGCCAATTTGGTTGTGTAATTTAAGTGCTTACGGATATTGGCTCTGGAATATTAGTCAGCATTTTTCAACTCATTGCTTATAATTACTTCTTCATGTTCTTTTGCAACAGCAAGTATGCCAACAGCTTCACAGTTTATGGTCAGCTCCTTTCAGAATTATTCTATCTATGATCCTTCTCTACAAGGAGCTTGGTGTTGCTTCACTACTAGGCTCGTTGATGTTGGTTCTTATGTTCCCTATACAGGTATAGTTTCTTTAATATTTGCAATCACTTGATACTTTTATGCATAAATTTTTTGCCAAATTCATGTTGGTTAGTTTGCTTCTAGACAAAATGGTATTTACCTTAAGGGTGTAGGACTGTCTTGGCCATTGACTGGGTTAGGTGTCGTCTTCTTACTGACCTATATTGTAGACCAAGGATCCTTTTCTTATCTGCAGTGGCCATGGATATAGAGCAGTAAATTACCTTGAGATTTCATAATGTACAGAAGCTAAGCAAGTTACTATCTGATAGCAATGTTAAGATGTTGAGTAATATGGTCTAGTTAGTGATTGCTAGTTAAACAGATTGCCTTTTATTTATGCTGTGAATGTTTTATGGAGTTGTCTTATGCTCCATAACCGACCCCATTCTGATGTGGGAAGGCTTGGATGATGATGACGATGAGTTTGGACAAAGTGATAAGAGGCATAATTTCTAAAAAGCTTTTCACATGGTACTGTAAACCGCTGTTCTTGCAAACATGATAAACTTTTATCTTGCTGACTGGTGCAGGTGCTCTCCATTTTAACGATGATGTGGAAATTATTCACCATACAAGCCTTCCTATGTTTTATTTGGACATCTCTAGTGCATGACTCAATGTCAGAAAGTCACCATAATTAATTGACGACTTTTCATGTTACAATATAATCTCCAGAGCATGGGAAATGCCAAGAAGCCGCCAAACTTAATTGATCAAATTCGTACAATAGGCTGTTGACCTACATCAATCTTTATGAGTTGTTGCAGGATTCTTAGTCTAGGAGTATGGGCAGGAGCGAGCATTACCCCAAAATCTTGAGGGTGAACTGGCAAGTGGTTAGATGTACAATCTACCCTTTCTTGGTCATGGAGTTTGATGTCACACAGTCACACTACCAAGGGGAAACCTTCAAGTTCTCTTAGACAAAGGAAACCTAGAGGAAGTAAGATGATAGGTTATGCGATATCGATATTGAGGAATCGCTGTGCTTAGAAAGACACAATTAACAATATAAAATCAGTTGCTTGGGGTTCTTTGGTTGAATGTCTTCATCTAACATGGAGATTACTTGAGAGTATAGATAGTACAAGACGAGCAGCAAGTTTGGTAGAAAAGGGAAGCTTATACTTCTTGCTGAGCTGTCCACCGAGATGCATCCCTGCTCACCTGGTCCATAAACGTTCTCTCCAGGAGGTTGACCGCCTGGTGTTAACTAACATAAGAAAGATGGTAGATCATGTTCGTTTATGTTGGACTTTCAGTGGTGGAACTGTGGACACTTCATTTTCTTCATGGTACTCCAATCACTTACGAGATCATGTTTGATGACTGTGACCATTTTGTTCTAGTGTGTTGTTATAAGTATTGGTTGTTTAATGTCTGTTTGGTTCTTCCTCTGTCTGAGACAAGCCTAACTATCAAATATTGTCATAATTACAACCTTAAGTCTAGAAAAGATGCAGATGCTCCTTTGTAAGCCCTAACAGGGGACAGAGACATGACTTGGTGTTGGGTGTGTGTTGGAAGAAAAAAAAAGAAAAAGGGGGGGGGGGTAACATGTAATATAAAATAATGTATCTAGTTTTCATAACACAATTTTAGTAAAAGAAATTAGACTTAGGGTTAAATCTGACTTATAATTCCTCATTAATAATATACATCACCAATGAAAGAATTCTTGGAATCCATCAACATAATAGCTGCATAAGTAAAACTAAGGAAACAAAGAGTAAAGCATGATTAAACTTAAGCAGTAATTTTCATTTATGATAATTACTAGGACATGTATACAATTAGTAGCAATTAATTAACTAATTGATTATAAAATACAATAAAGCAATGAACAGTACCATAAAGTTCGGTTGCAATCGAGCCAAGATGAGTCGAACTTGGCATATTCAATCTCAGTTTGTTTAAGGCCTGAAATAACTGTCAAGTCAAGTTGGGTGTATTATACATGCAATATGGGAAAAAACACTATTAGGCTGCAAGTCGAGCTTGTTCACGAGGTAACATGCTGAGCTTCTGTTTTCAAGCCTGTTAAACATCCATTATAGTGAAGAGCAATGGCACCAAATTGTTCAAACCCAAACTGAGTTTTATGTTCTGTGTACATGTGTACTCAAAAAATGAGAATATGTTTGGATTGACACTTGCTTTGCTTACATCTGTATACTCTGTATACTCTGTATACTCTTAGTGGACTATTACATTTTTTTTTTTTGTGTGTGCTGGGGTGGGGGTTGGTTGGGGGTGAGACATGGCTCCTCTTGGTACCCTCCCTCTGTTTGTTTACCCTAATACTACCTTTTCTAGTCCAGGGATGACAAAGTGGGGAGGATGCATACTTATCTTGTTGCAAAAACAAAGTTTCATAGTTTACAGTATTGGTCGATACTCGTCCGATACTGATACGGTTTGGTATGTCCCAATCCGATACCGACCGATACCGACATCGGGGGTCTCTTTTTCAGTCAATTCGGCAAAGAAAATTGAACCAAAAAGACCAATCAAACCAATCAAGTAATCAACAAGGGTGTAAAAGCATAACAAGGTTGTAAAAGCATGTAAAAGAAAAAAAACTTATCTATCGCAGGTAAACCAATCGGCAAGGGTGATTACTATTTCATTTAATTCGAAAATTAGTAAGAAATAACACATGAAATACTTAAATTATGCCTACATATATAAATACGTTTTCTAGAATTTTAATAATTTATTAATAATAATTTATTTTCAGATACCAACAAATCCGATACTCCGATCCGAAACTGCTGATACTGCCAATCCCTATACTCACAGGAAGGGTCTGATACCGATACTGCGAACCTTCAAAGTTCATGGTAGCAAGTTGCTAATTCTCTAGAACCACCCGGGTGGTTTCATATTATGGAACTACCTTATGTTACATGGGTTGGATTGAGATTGAGTGAGGTAGATTAAAATGTGGTGGGGTCTACACATTTTTATCTCAACCACCCAATCTAAATCAAACTCATGTAACATAGGATGGTTCCATAATATGAAACCATCCGGATGGTTCTAGAGCATATATATATATATATATATATATATATATATATATATATATATATATAGGTGAGGATCAGGTGACACATATAATTTGACTTATAAAAATATACTCAATCTCAGCCGCACGTCATTTGAAATGAATGGTTCATATTTGATAGAGTAGTTTGTATTAATTAGCATGCATGCCAAAGTGAACATCCCACTAATTAATACAAGCTTCTATTAATTAGTATGCATGTCAAATTTGACTTCCATGCATGTAAATTTGGTATGCATTTATAAATCTTAACCATTCATTTCAAATGACGTGCAGCTGAAATTGCGTATTTTTTTAGATGTCAAATTGTATGTGTCACATAATCCCCACCCTTTTAATATATATATATATATATATATATATATATATATATTGCACCAAATAATAATACACCAAGCAATCTCAACCAACATATTTTTTGAAATGTGTGGTCATAAATTATCCCATAAAGTTGCTGCCACGTCAGCATATTTAAAAAAAATGTGTGGCTGAGATTGCTTGGTGCAATAAATGGTGCAATAAGTCTTGGTGGAAAATCCCGTTCCTATATATATATATATATATATATTAAAGTTTCCTAGATATATTAGTTTGAGAAGCTGATTCCAAAGCTTGGACTGAAATTGGCAAAGCTATCGAGACCGAAAGTCTACCAGATGCTGAGTCAAAGATCGACTTTTTGAACATTCACACTTTTACAGAAGGAGATGTCTCAATCAATTACCACGGTTTTTAGATTTGATCTAAAAGAACTTCTGTCAAAATCTTAAACTTAATTGAAAATGGACCTTGGCATGGGTTTGATCAATTAACCCTCATGTGAACCATGTATCAACTACCAAGTAACAAGACCAAAGCTTATGTCATGGTTTTGTCCAAACAATCCATTCCTTTCATTTAGGTCTTCAAGGTCTACTTCTCAACAAGCCTCATATTTCTTAGCAACTTAAACCCATATTCCGTTTGGCCTTCCTTTCTCATAATAGCACCGGCAACTACAATCTTATAACTCCTAAAGGTGCTCTGTTGATCTCTGTAACATGCCCAAACGATCACATACGATCTTAATGCATATTAACCTCAACAAAAGCTACATGTAATGACATAGGCTCATATAGAATGGATCTAAATGACTGAAATCAAACACATAATACCACACGATGAAGATTAGGAAGAGCATAGAGTGAAAGGAACAAGGTTCTACACCTCGAAACAAAGGAAAATGAAGTCGAGAAGTTGAAAATTGGTTAAGTTGAAGGTGTCATTTATTACAAGGAGAAGAATACTACTTTGTTTAGATGCAATATTGTTTGTCTTTTGATGGTTGCTTACAAATGTTATAACAAATAGGAATTTCATGTGAAAAGCTTGGGATGTAATTTATTTATTTTTGAGATAATGCTTTGGATAGCAGTTGTTCCAACTTATATGTAGCTGTATAAACTTCTAAATTTCTTTCTAATGGTTTTTACTTTTGTTCATTGTGTTAGACGTTCGTAATTAGCAGATCACAGAAATTAACTAAGGAGGGCATACAACGGACTGATAAGAGGATTGGCCTAATGAATGAGATATTGGCAGCTATGGACACTGTGAAGTATGCTTCAAACTAATTACATGGATATCGTTGAGATGTTTTAGGAATTTAACCTTATCAGGCTTCCTCCTTCTTTGTTTGTAACAGATGTTATGCATGGGAGCAGAGCTTCCAATCTAAAGTGCAAAGCATTCGCAATGATGAGCTTTCATGGTTCCGTAAGTCCCAGCTACTAGCAGCGGTATGGTTTAGAACCAACTATTTCATAAAGCTTGTTTTATACCGCCTTTTATGTCATCTTAATAGAATTATGGAGTAAACTTGCATCTATGATATTTCATTATCTATGATTTAAATTGCATAGTGCTCCTATTAGCAAAATTAATAGCCTAAAGTGGTATTCTTTGACATAGTACTATCTTTGCAGTGCAATTCATTTCTCCTGAATAGCATTCCAGTTGTGGTCACAGTGGTATCATTTGGATTTTATTCTTTACTTGGAGGGGACTTGACACCTGCAAAGGCATTCACATCACTTTCACTGTTTGCGGTGTTGCGGTTCCCTCTGTTCATGCTTCCCAATTTGATAACTCAGGTACTACGAACTCCTAATATCATCACTTGTTTTCATGCCTGTTAGGTATTTTCTATCCATTATTCTTGGAACTCTATTTTCTAGGTGGAAAAGGCTACTCATCACTCTTATCCCGTTACTAATTATTTTCTTATGCTAGCTTCCCAAAGAAGTCTTCCTCACTTTTTGCTTAAGTTATCCTTCACTATCATTTCACAGTGAATTTCTATTTGATAATAAGTTAATTCACCATCATAAGTTGTATGTATCTCGACTTTCTAAATTAGTCACACCGAATGATTTGTCCATCTTTGGCAGGTTGTCAACACACAAGTTTCACTAAAAAGGTTGGAGGAGCTGTTTTTGGCTGAGGAGAGGATACTTTTACCAAATCCACCTCTTGACCCTGCCCTTCCAGCCATCTCAATCAAAGATGGATACTTTTCATGGGATTCAAAGGTCTTCTATCATATATTCTTCTTTTTATGATGGTGTTATCTATCTTCTGTGTTACAATTATTAGTTTGCTTATTAGACTTCTGAACAGCTCTTATGTCTTTTATTTTGTTGCTATATGCTATATTCCTATGCTTTTTATTTTATTTTAGTCTTAACGGATTTAAGGAAGATAAACATCGGGAGTTAATTTTTGATGTTGGACTTTGTTTAGGCTTTACTTATAAATTGTATTCATGCTTAATTAATATACGCTAATGTTCTTTACTTCAATAGTATGTCTTGAATCCCATTTTTTTCCAGGTTAACATTATGTATCCCTGCATGTTTTTTTAGTTCATGCACTGTTTCTAGTCACATTTCAAGCATTCTTTTCTACTTATGTCTTTGCTTGTGTCCATTCTCGCCTTACTCTTATCTGTTACTTTTGTGTTTATCCTTTTTCTCCCATTCAGAAACTTATATATCGAATTAAGTATTGTGTTTGATCTTGAGTGCGCTTCTCTGTTTAATCTGCACTTATGTTTTACATTATACTTGTTTTTTTAGAGGTCGACTGATAAGAAATTTGGTTCCATGTTGCTCTGGCTTGCTTGGTGAGGAGTGCAATTTTCTGTAGCAAGTTTAGCTTATCCGCCCTCCCTTTAGAGTGTTCACAAGTCAAGTTAATATGGAGGGTTGCTTTGCACGACCAAGATGGTAGGTCTTGCTAAATGCCAACTGGCTTTTTAGTTTTCATAGCAGGGTCCTCCCTTTTGTGAATTTGGCATTAACTCAGAGAGGGCTGACAGGCAGTTGGAGACTTCGATCTATTCTTTTGTGGAGCATTCTCGAATTTGAGTTCTATTATACAGTTGGACTCCTTTTGATGTGATAATGCTTGGATGGTGGCAAGATCTGTCATTTTCTTGGAGTGCAAAAGCTATATTTAGAGAACTTTAGGATTCTTGAGAGGTTTCTTATTCATTCTTATGGGTCAAGCATGGAATGGACTTGCGCTTGCGTCAAACCTGTACTTTGAGAAGAACTAGCTATACCATTAATAATATAGATTGATTCATCACCATCCAAGTCTTCTCCTATCAGAATGGGTTGGTTATGAAGCATAAGAAAGCATAATAAAAGTGACAGTTTTAGTGACCGACCGACGACGTGACATCAACTGTCTATGTTGGTGCCAATTTCCTAGTGAAGGTTGCTTTGGGCTTGAGAGGGCAATGCCATAAAATCTAGACGGTCAATTGGCTGGTAGTAGACCTACGTTTTGGATATGCACTTAAAGCTCATGCAAGCAAGGAACATCCACCTCATGCAAGCAAGGAACATCCACCAAGTTCCACTAGACTATAAATAGTCTAGATGAAGAGATAAGGTGATACAATTTGCTAGAGGGAATTGCATTCATTTCCATGACACGTTAAGCCGAAGAGGGGAAATGAAGGGCTAATAACATGTGGATTGATTGCAGGATCTAATTGATCAAATGGGAAGTACAACCAGAGAGTAGGTAAATCATATTTGATATTCTGATCCTTTGGTCAGTTGTGTAGCTAAAATGAGCTCAACCAAGTTGCATTTAGGTCAGACCTTATTGGAACTATTACTATCAAGTATCGACATGTTAATTCCATATGAATTTTGAAAGTGGTGAACTATTAATTCTTTGCACTAGAAATAGTATATAGGTGGTTATTCTTTTCACTGCGTTAACGTTGCTACATATTATTCATTAGTTTAGATTCTTTAGAACTTCGCATATTACTGATTATATAGGTTATTTTTTTTAAGCATCTCTTTTGTGTGTTTACAATGATCTATCATGTCAACCTAAAAATTTCACGTGGGAACTATTATAATGGTGAATTACCGCAGGAGGAGAGGCCCACACTGTCGAGTGTTAATTTGGATGTACCTGTTGGTAGCTTGGTTGCCATTGTTGGAAGCACTGGGGAAGGAAAAACGTCACTCGTTTCGGCGATGATTGGTGAACTACCTCCAAAGCCAGAAACAAACACCAATGTTACCATCCGAGGCAGAGTTGCCTATGTTCCCCAAGTTTCATGGATATTCAATGCTACTGTAAGTTTGAGGTTTTTAAAGATACATGTACTGCAAACTATTATCTATTCTGACCTTCTCTACACAGGTTCGTGACAACATATTGTTTGGATCTCCTTTTCAACCATTGCGCTATGAGGATGCGATCAAAGTGACAGCTTTGCAGCATGATCTAGATTTGCTTCCGGTGAGTGTACAAGTAATGTAATCTGGAAATGATACCTTGTACTATCTCTTGACTCATGATACCCACTGAATTCTTCTAATTTTGCATATATTAAATAAGTTGATGCTAATAGATCTTTCATATATCTATTTATTACTTGTTCTATCAGGGAGGTGACCTCACGGAGATTGGTGAAAGGGGAGTTAACATCAGTGGTGGACAAAAACAAAGAGTATCCATGGCAAGGGCTGTGTATTCTGATTCTGATGTGTATATTTTTGATGATCCTTTGAGTGCATTGGATGCTCATGTTGGTAGACAGGTAAACTGGCTGTAGAATTATGTCTTCTTTCAGAGAGAATCCGTCAGATAGACCATTATAATATCTACTTTCATCTGTACATATTTGCATATAAGCTGTAATTTTGGAGGAATTATTGGGAGACTCTACAACTACTTGATTTAATTTTATATATAGCCTCTATAATTATTAAAATTTATCACACAGGTCTATTTAGAGATGACAAACTACATAATTTAATTATGAAGTGTTTTCTATCATTATCAAATCTGAAACTACCAGAGGGGTTGGAATCAGTTTCTTCAAACCTTCTTCCATAAGTTCACTGTATATTTGCTTACCTTTTCAATGTGCTTATTTCTGAAATTTACACAATTTTAAGTCAATATTTTTGGTAAGTTCGGTTGTTGGAATTCTTTATAGTTGTTAAATCTGGAAAGCAGAGACTTCCCAAATTCTGGTTTAATGGGCAAAGTGCTTGACCATAGTAGGCTTCCTTTGTTAGTATATAATCAACTTAAGTATGGAGATTATCGTTATTTTGATGTTGTTAACTGTGCTTTTTGTTCCTTAGTTCTGACATGTATTATTTGTCTCCTTTTTAGGTTTTTGATCAATGCATTAAAGATAAACTTAGAGGGAAAACTCGAGTGCTTGTTACCAACCAACTGCATTTTCTGCCAAATGTGGATAAAATTATTGTTGTTCATGATGGTATGGTTAAAGAGGAAGGCACCTTTGAAGACCTCAGTAGCAATGGGCCTCTTTTCCGAAAGTTAATGGAAAATGCAGGAAAAATGGAGGAACAAGAAGAAACAAAAACGGAAGCCATGGACCGAGAGGGTGCAAAATCTACTGAAAATGGAGATATAAAAATTGAGAATGGCTTGTTAAAGAGTGAGCAAAAAAAATTAAATGATAGCAAACAAGGAAAGTCGGTACTTATTAAACAGGAGGAACGTGAAACAGGTGTTGTAAGTTGGAAGGTTATTGCCAGGTAATATTTTCTTTTGTTTACTTTCATTTGAAGTACATAATATTAACTGACTCAATTTACTTTTCTGCTGACAAATAATCTCTGTGCATAATCTGATATCAGTATGTAGACATAAAAAGTATGAAGCTCATATGCCTAGCAAATTAGAAGACGACTCAACTAGCTAACCATAATTTTATTTCTCTTTATATTGAGGAAACTATTAGAATTCATTCTTCCAAAGATGACCTCTAGTAGAGCCGACGTGAAATTTTGGGAAACACTTTGTTGTTCTTTGTTGATGTGTCTCCCTTATAACCTGAATTTTTTACATGATCTACGCTAGGTTCATTACTAACATTGTCTTCCATACTTAAAAGGCGGATTAAAAAGATATTGAAATTATTGACAGGCTTGCAAAGAACATTGGGATAAAAATCTTAGTGAAATAAGTAGTTCCAAGCAGTAGAGAACACCACGGGATTTAACCCTCTTGTATATTGTCTTCATCATTGTCATCCAAGCCTTTTCCCATCAGAGATTCAAGATGGAGAGGTTATAAACAGTGCGAACGAGCAAGAGGCGACATTTCTATAAGGTTTATGTCCCTCTGTCCGGACTGTTAGTGGGACGTAGGCCTACCATTTTGGTCATGCGGTTTAAGCTCATATAACCAAGCAACCAAGGAACTCTTTCCAAGTTCTCCTAGATTAGAAAAGAGTCTGCATAAACAGGTAAGTGATGCATTTACTTTGTGGAATTGCATTCATCTCTATGGTAGACAGTCAAAGCGCGAAAGGAATGGCATTTTGTTACTTGTATTATCTATATGAGATTTTTGTACTTTTAAGCTAGATGCTTTGTTTTAGCATTTTACTTTTTTAGGTGTTGCATAATAGAACCAAGGTTCACAGTATCGGTATCGGAATCGTATCCTTTTATGAGTATCGGGATCGGCGGTATAGGTAGTATCGGTGGTTTCGTCGGATTATTTGGTATTGGAAAGAAAATCATTATTAAAATTTTAGAAAAATATTTTATATATTTAAGCATAATTTTAAGTATTTTGTGTGTTGTTTTTTTAGTAGTTTTGAAATTGATTGAAATACTAGTCACCCTTGCCGATTGGTTTATATGCGATATATAATTTTTTTTTACATGCTTTTACAATCTTGCTATGTTTTTACACTCTTGATGATTGGTCTTTCTCGTTCAATTTTCTTTGCCGAATTAACTGGAAAAGAGATCCCCAATGTCAGTATCGGTCATTGTCAATATCGGTATGTATCGGATCGGGACACGCCGTCTCGGTATCGGCCGTATCGGATCAGTATCGGACGATACCGCAAACTATGAATAGAACTTACTACCCTCTAGTATCTTGAAATGCATTTTTCGTTGAGTATTTCTAAGTTGTGTATTTCAAATTGGTACAGATGACTTTGGACCACCATTTCAATCAATTATCACACTCCGGAGAAATACAGAGAAGCAAATATTGATACTAGAGAGACTTTTTTATGAAAGAAGCATTGTAAGGAGCTTGTTAAAGTTCCTCTTGCTACACCATAACTCCAGAATTGTAATGAGATTGAGGGTGATATGTCTATGTTATTTCAATATGCCTGTGTAGGTCAAATGCACGTCTTTGGGTTGAGAGCTGATCTTGCTGCTATATTTTTTTTAATCTGGCTAAATTTGTGTCACAGACTAGATTTGAGTCTAGATTGATTTTGTAAGAGTTAGTGAATAGTAGAATGGATGATAGTATTGGGGCATGAGCCAAAGATATATATACCAGACGATAAGAGGGAGGCATTCCTCCACCGACAATAATCATTTCATCAACATAGAGAAAAAATATTGTCTCAGAAGGGTGAGTGAATAGAGTAGGATCAAAAGGAGTCTTAGAGAATTCGATAACATGAATAGCTGTAGTAAATTTGGAAAACCATGCCCGAGATACATGCTTAAGGACGTATAAGGTCTTACGAAGATCACATCCTACTCTTAATACAAGATCAGTTACAACATCGTCTATATTTCAAGACTTATTAACTTTTATTTGTTCTTGTCCATATTCCAAATTTTGAAGATTGTTTAGTCCGTGTTACATTTAAGTAAATGCAAGTCAAGGTGCTTGAGGTGGCCTAAGGTGGATTTAGGCATTCTGAGATGGTTGTAGGCGGCTGCTACATTGATGTCTCACGATCTCACCACCTAAATACTAGTTGCCTAGGCATCAAAACATCTGAAAACATATATATGAGGGTCTAAGGCAGCGAGACGGACGCCTTTTAAAACACTGGAGCCTTGATAAATCAATTGAGTTGAGCTCCTCTAATTTCTATGCTGAAAGATCATTCTGACGTTTCAGACATTTTATATAGTGCGTCTTGATCCTCCCACTAATACAGGTATAGGCAAGGTTCTAAAGGCGGTAGGTGAGTGCGCGGCGGAAAGAGTCCGCCTGCCGCCTAGACGGTTGCGGTTGATACATTTTGGACATTTTTTAATATTTTACCACAATATTTTGCATTATATACATATTTTAAGGATGTTTCATGCATAACTATGTTGTAGAACAAAGATTTATTAAGTTTTAGTCTTGTAAAAGTGAACCATAGGCCCATAATGCTTGCAAAACCGTTTGGTCAAAACATCTTGTTAGGTATTGCTCCGCCTAGGCGCCCACCTACGCCGCCAAAGCTCCGTTGACTGCCTACTCCACCGCTTACCGAAAAGCTGTGCGGAGAGAGACCGCCTACCGCCTAGGCGGTCGAGGCGGCCGCCATTTAGAACACTGGGTATAGGGAGTAAATAGACATGCAGTTTCTTCCATTGTATGTAGATGCTGTTTTCTTGACTCAAACCCATCTAGGACATGCTCTTGAGGATGATCATGGAATTGTTATTGTAGACAATTTTGGGCAAGCACATGACTAACTAGCATTTTGAAGTGAGTAGACATCATCATATGTAACTTGACCAAGCTATTATGGGCTAGAGGCTTCCCTGATGTATATAGTTATGATGCTGCATTGTTTCTGCTAAATGGACTGACTGATTGAATTGACAGAGATAAACTTTGTACATGTATTAAATGGAATGCTTGTCAGAGAAATGGAAATGTACCTCTGTTTTTTCGCCATCTCGTAGGTATTCACACTCATTTAGTCACAAATACTATGGAGGGACCGTATTTATGGGGGAAATGCAGGGTTGTCATCTCCATTTATTGGACACCTATAATATATAGTTCAACAGGAGAGTTGCCTCTACTATATGGTGTTAACTTATACTTTCTTCTTGGACCCTTCTAGGCATACTTCTCAGCTTGAATGAATGGCTATCACAAGTTCTGCTACTTCAGTTACCCCTCTTGTATCAAGACATGCACTTATGCGTTAAATTTTGAACTATAACCAATAATTTTCTAACTGCTTGGAAGAATCAGCATGCTTCTAGTGATGTTGTAATCATTTCTTGGGGGCACTGATTTTCTTATGCCTTTGTCCTTGAGAATTAATAAGTTTCCAAAGGCCTAGAACAGTGGAGCCTTAACCTGTTGAGACATTGCACTACAAGTTTCATATTCTTTTGCGTATAAATAAGAAAGCTTGCTGTATCCGATTTTCATATTTTCTTCCACCTGTCTTTTACGAGGAATTAGGTGCAGCCCTTTGACATGCCATCCTGGATTCAAATTTTGCAGTTGCTCACTTTCTCTTTGCAATTTCTATCCCGACAGTCGTGTTCTTTAGTTCAGAAATCATGCTTGATGAAAGTCTATATCTCATGCCACAAATTAAGCCTGGGGCATAGTTAAAGTTACTGTATATGTTTTGAAAGTGTTATCTTGGAATAAAATCTTGCTACAATGGAAGTCTTGCATGTGCGAGGTATAACGTTTTGTGATTCATGCATCATAACTGGATATGTGAGGCATGTTGTATTGTTGGGCAAATCTCTATTTAGGTGAGCAGATGCTCAAATAATATTGGAATCATACCAAAAATATTTTCCTTTTCTGCAGATACAAGAATGCACTGGGTGGGCTATGGGTTGTGAGTATACTCCTTTCATGCTATATACTCACTGAAGTTCTTAGAGTCTCTAGTAGTACCTGGTTGAGTACTTGGACAGATCAGAGTTCACCAAAGAGCCATGGGCCAGGATTCTACAATATGATCTATGCACTTCTATCTTTTGGTCAGGTAATATTACAAGCTCATATTACAAGTTGAGTTGCTTTGATGATATCATTTAAGATTGTATATACTCAACTTTGCTGTTTCATTCAGATCTAAGCTACTATACTGGGTAGTACTATTTTAATGACTTTCAAATGTCTTCAGGTACTAGTGACACTGACCAATTCTTATTGGTTAATCATTTCTAGTCTTTATGCTGCCAAGAAATTGCATGATGCCATGCTTAACTCTATATTACGAGCTCCTATGGTCTTCTTTCATACAAATCCACTTGGAAGGATAATAAACAGATTTGCCAAGGACCTTGGTGATATTGATCGCAATATTGCTGTTTTTGTAAATATGTTTCTGCAACAAGTTTCACAGCTCCTTTCGACTTTCGTTCTTATAGGCATTGTCAGCACTATCTCTCTTTGGGCCATAATGCCACTTCTGATTTTGTTCTATGCAGCCTATTTGTACTACCAGGTACATGTTTCCTTGGCAACTAATACTCTGAAAATAAATGTCCATATATTTATGAGGTAAAGAAATGATGTTATATTACAATTACACTTTGTATTTTCAGTCAATCTGCTCTATCCTTTTTTTAAGCTGTAAAGATTGTTTGTATTACAATTGATTACTCAATACCTAATAGCGGAAGCAAATATGTTGGTACCATTTAATATACCAAAAACTAGCAGACAAAGGCTACACATTTGGATGAGTGGAGCAATTTATGTTTGGCTACTAATAGAGAAACTGAATGTGGTTGACATTAGACTTGTGTTTGTTCAACCTATGGCAGTCACTTCTGTTTTTACCCAATTCCCTAGTCTCTGTCATAATAAAAATTACGACCATTTCTGGTAAATTATGTTATGGTCAAAGCATTTTTTCTTCTTCAAAGATCAGAACCTTGCCTCTCTCTCTCTCTCTCTCTCTCTCTCTCATTTTTTTATCTTTCAGATTTTATGATACTCCTTAATTGAGAGTCCTCGCATGTTTTTCTTTTTCACTGTATGAACTGATCTATTTCTTCAATTTTATGATACTTCTAGTTTCTTCCTTTCTTCAGTTTTTTCTAAGGATCATTTGCCCCCTATGGTCATGAACCTTGAAGTTATTCTAATATGCTCCAACATCTTTGATTTATGATGGGTCCTTTGTGTGTTTGAAGCAAAACTAACATCCAAGTAGGGGAGAGCATTACTTTGTGTTTTTTAAGCAAAACTAACATCCAAGTTCGGTTTGAAAAAAAAAAAAAATCGGTTTGGGTTTTGTTTTGAAAATACTAAATTTTTTTATTCGATTTCGGTTTTGATCCAAAGCCGAAAACCAAATAAGATTTATGAAATTATGTAAATACCCTCAATTCTATGTTTATTTATGATTAAAATATATTTATGTGTATATTTTGGAAACAACATTTCTATGTATGTTTTTTGAAGCCCAATTTTGGTAATTTAACAAGTCTAACCCCCAACTTTGAAATACAACAATTGTATGTATAAAATTTGCATTTTTGATATAATTTAACCACAAGCCAAACTTTGGGTCCGACCCATTAAACAATAAAAATACCCAACGGAACAAGCCGAAATAAACTGATCGGTTTGGTTTGGTTATGGTTAATTTCGGTTCGGTTTCGGTTTGAATTTTTAGAATTTTGGTTTATTCAATTTTAATTATTTCTGTTCGGTTGAAACCGAATGTTCACCCCCCATCCACTAATGAACTTTTCGTCATCTGCAACTATATCTAAAGTGATATTCGGCTTTACCTTATAAGGAGAAATTGGCCTTTTCCTTTTGATCAGACATAAGTTCACCAAGCGGCCCATACTCCAAGACATCATCTTTGCCCACTTCATAACTTTGTCTAGCCTCACAACGAGTATCTTGTAACACATTCAATCTAGTGAACAAAAACCGTTCATGGTGCACAAACTCCGTTTCGTCATCTGCAACTATATCTAAAGTGATATTCGGCTTTACCTTATATTGAGAAATTGGCCTTTTCCTTTTGATCAGACATAAGTTCACCAAGCGGCCCATACTCCAACAATAAGACATCATCTTTTGCCCACTTCATAACTTTGTCTAGCCTCACAACGAGTATATTGTAACACATTCTATGTAGTGCACAAAAACAATTCATGGTGTAATCAAAGCCTTCACGGAGGAGCATCAGTGTGTCGTAACTAACCTCAATCTGATCATTTGTGAAGGAACACCTAACTCTGGACATAGGTTGCCAATAGTTGGATCACCCTTTGAGATAAGCTCTTGGCTCGACTGATTAAAAGATTTACTTGGAGGACTGAAAATGGGGTGAGCCTAGGCAAATGCTTTGGAACTCTGTTTAATATGGACTTCAATTGACAATTTCTCATATTCAAGCCCTCATTCACCGACTTCTAGGCGAACTGTCTACATAGTTGAACTATTTGAAAATTAACCAGGCCTTTTACATCATGAACGGGGTGGATGTTGAGTACAACTCAAAGTTGGGAGAAATCTACCAATGGACCATGTTTATGACACTGCTGAACCCACTATGAATTGATGCATATTTCTAACCAAGGCAACTATGAGAAAGATAGGGGTATCATATAAACTCTTGGACAGTTGGTAAGTAAATCTGCCATCTTGGTCTTCCAGTTTATATCCTCAGGAACAACATTTCTATTTCTTAAACATGCTAGAGATTGTGGAGCTTGATCAAATTCCCTACTGGTAATCCCTTTTACCAATATATTCATAGGCGTATTTTTATAATTGGGTTGAAGTCGGTGGTCACCCTAATCTCTGCCCATAAATAGGGCCCCATCTTTTAAATTGTAACTCTCTCTCGAGTCTCGAAATAATAAAAATAACTTGTGTGTGGCTGTGGACTGTAGGAAAATAGCTCTGAACCACGTTAATCTTGTGTGGTTGCGATTGTTTTCTTCCCGTGTTGTTACCTTGTTCCTAACAAAACATGGCAATAGCTGCCATCAAGTTCCTGGCTTAAGTAAATATGTCCTACTAGAGGAGTTTGCCAAAAGCTCTATTACACCTACCTAACTCCGATTATGGTTCATTAGCAAAGGCTCCTGTAATCATGTATCCTGCAATGTGTTTGTGATGAGTATATAACACAGCACAAAAGCTGAAATCCTATTTGCTTAACGAATAAGCAGTTTAAAAGTTTTCTCAGATTCATGTTATCATCTCGTGTCCACATCACTCTTCCACTAATGTTACCAACTAGTCAATTAGGGATTCGTAATATTTGTCTGATGCCTTATCTTGTACATTCAATTGGTAATGTTCAAGAGAATAGTATTGAATGTTATCCTTGGAGAGTAAACGTCTAGAAAGAACCATTTAGATTATCTGCCAGCTTTCACAACTTCTCTAGTTGGAAAGGTTTTAGTATCTTGAGATTATTTCCTTATATTAGCAACATGGATATCGTTTCAAATTGTTCTCTTTTATCCCTTGGGTTCATTTTCTTTTCGTCCATACCTATTTATCAGCTAATAAATATATTTGTATTGGCAACATTAATGGTAACTCTGATGTGTTTTTAGATCATCCTATTATAGAACAATGTAAACTCTTTTTCTTTCTCAGAATCTACAATATAAATTGTCGTCGTTTAATTTTAACTCATTTGAAACAATTTTCCTTCACAATTAATCTAATAAAATTAGTATTCTTTTACGAACATCTTCGGAACCGTCTCACTGACAATTGTCTTTTTTTTATCTAGAGTACTGCACGTGAAGTAAAGCGTCTAGATTCTATAACAAGATCTCCTGTCTATGCACAATTTGGAGAAGCATTAAATGGTCTGTCTACAATACGTGCATACAAGGCATATGATAGAATGGCTGCAATTAATGGGAAATCAATGGACAACAATGTCAGGTATACACTTGTGAATAATAGTGCAAATAGATGGCTTGCTATACGGTTGGAAACACTTGGAGGCATCATGATTTGGTTTACAGCATCCTTTGCTGTTATGCAAAACCAACGTTCAGAAAATCAGAAGGCATTTGCATCAACAATGGGTCTTCTTCTTTCTTATGCTTTGAATATTACAAACTTATTGACTGCTGTGCTGCGGCTTGCAAGCCTTGCTGAGAATAGTTTGAATGCTGTTGAACGAATTGGGAATTACATAGAGTTGCCTTCCGAGGCTCCACTTGTTATTGAAAGTAACAGACCTCCTCCAGGTTGGCCATCATTGGGAGTTATCAAGTTCCAAGATGTAGTTCTTCGATATAGGCCAGAACTTCCTGCAGTTCTTCATGGCATATCATTCACAATTACTGCGAGTGAGAAGATTGGAATAGTTGGTAGGACTGGTGCTGGAAAATCTAGTATGCTTAATGCATTATTTCGAATTGTTGAACTGGAAAGAGGAAAAGTTCTTATTGATGAATATGATGTTTCAAGATTTGGTCTTCTGGATTTACGGAAAGTCCTAGGGATAATTCCTCAAGCACCTGTTTTGTTTTCAGGTATATTCCTTCTTCTGACCTACAAATCATTTAGATTGATTAGGGATTTGACAACCTCGGTTCTACTTATAATTAAAATACTCTCAAGTAGTCCTTTGGATTGGTACATTGTAGATTAAGTACTAGTATTGTCTAATTTAGGTTTAGCCATTTCTAATGTGGACCCATTCCACGTAGTTTCTATAATTTGACTTTCTTGAAATGATTCAGAATTTGGGTCATGAAATTTTGGAACCATAAGATAATGGATCACTTCATTTCTTAAGAATGCAGCTTCATGACACGTGCAGGTTTTATGGATAAGTATCAATAGATCAATAAGGTAGGAGTCATATTTTATTGCTGGATTTAGGAACATATTGTATTCTTGTGCTTTCTGATAATGTGTTCACCTTATGAATTATTCTAACTGTTTAAAACATTTGCTCTTTAGGGACTGTACGATTTAATCTAGATCCCTTTAGTGAGCATAATGATGCAGATCTTTGGGAAGCTTTGGAGAGAGCACATCTAAAAGACGTCATTAGGAGAAATGTACTGGGGCTTGATGCCGAGGTATGCTTGCAGTACCTTCGTTAATTCCATCCTATGTATGGTTAAGTAAAGTGATAAGAATAATCTCTTGCTAATGTAACTGAAGACACCGACTCCACCACAATAACAAAGCCTCTCTTCCAATATTTTGGGGTCGGCTATGTGAACTTTTTTTTTTCCCTTCACTCCGTTAAAGAGTCATGTCTTATCTTCTCTAACATTATCAAATACAATATCTTTCTCTACGATCTCAATCCAAGATTGTTTAGGCCTACCCCTAGTTGTAGCAACGCCTCTATCTAATACCATAGAACTTCTAACTAATGCTTCCATTGGTCTTCATTGCATATATCCAAACCACCTGCAATTTGTTATATCTCAATTGACATTACCTTCCAAGAATATACTCTATTCATCCATCTTAGCATTATCGTTTCAACAATTGCTAACCATAGGTTCTAACAATCCGGACACTACGTTAGGACCCATCAGAAATTCACAAAAGCCATTACTTTATGTCCATCTATTGCTAAAAAAAGCTACTCCGAGTAGTAGTGGTAGAGTAAAACCAAGTGCCTAATGCTCCTATCAATAAAGCATGTCTTGTTATATTACTATCTTATACAATTTTCCTTCAATTTCAGTTTTGTTGCTTTAATTCTATGAAAATCTTTCTCAATTTCCGCATCTCCTTGTTATGATAAATGGATTAATCCTTGAAAAAAATTTCTTTTTAATTATTTTTTGGAAAAAGAAAATCATAGTACATGTATTTTGCTCATTTTCTTAAACCGTATTTTATTTTTAATAGAAATGAATGACAATGAGTAACTATGCAAAAGCCGTGACAGTAGGGGGTATGATGCATACATAGAAAACCTTAGGGTGTTTCCTGCAATTTACTCTAGTAATTAATTATTTATATTGTTTTTGGACATAGTTGACAGCATCGGTCGATATCGATACTGATATGGTTTGACATGTCCCGAACTGATTCTGACCGCTACCAATATTGATCGATACTGACATTAGGGGTCCCTTTCCTAGTCAATTCAACAGAGAGAATTGAACGAAAAAGGCCAATCAACAAAGGGTGCATAAGGTTGTAAAAGCGTGTAAATAAAGAAAACTTATTTATCGCAGGTAAACCAATCAGCAAGGGTAACTATTATTTCATTCAATTAAAAAACTTCGAAAACACAATACAAAAAATAATTAAAGTTATGCTTATATATATATATATATATATATATATATATATATATATATATATATTTGCTTTTCGATTCCAAAAATTGATACTCCAATCCGATATCGCTGATCCCGATACTTGTCCGATACTGATACTGCGAACCTTATTTTTGGATAGGCGCAAAGAAAGGTTAAGGTAAAAGTAAAAGTAATACTGTTGTAATCAACTACACTGAATTTCTTTCATCATAGTACAGTATGTTACTTCCCAACATGCGGATAGCTGGAACTGAACCTGCATCTTCTCCTTGGCAAAGAGAAATCCTTTGCCACAAGGATTTTCACACCTTTCAGATACCTAATTGTAGGTCCACTACCATCTAGCTCCTGATTGGAAAGTCGTGGTGAACTCCAGATGCTAAAGGGACAAGAATCAAAAGGGTGTGGTTGTGTGGGGAGGGAGGGAGGGGGTCTTTTCTATCAGACATGTTTCATACCCTTTTTTTAATTCTAGTTATAGATATGCAAACAATAAAGGAAATTCGGAATACAATTATATATTATGACTTAAACCTCACTCACTCCTAATTCATTCAGATTTTTAAGGATAGGAAGAAATAGAAACTGTATTGAACCTCAACAAAAATCTTGTGGATCTAAGTCCCATTTTGGAAAACATAGATGGAGAGGGGTATCCAATCTTGGGCATGCCTCATGAATTCAATCCTAGCATAGAAAAAGGATCCATAAATACTTGGATCAAAATAGGAATAATTTATAGCTAGAGAAGGGATTACATTGCCTTTAGTGACTTAAGGTTTGCATGGTGCAGATTTATCCCTCTTCGAAAGAACATCAATTTCAATCTCAACAAAGAAAGAACGAAAATGAGAGCTACATTGCTTGTTATCCTATTTCTCTTTTTTTTGTGTACCTTGTGGAGCTTTGTAAAATAGGGAACTTTCAGAAAGTTACTATTGGAAATTCATATTGGACCATAGAGAGTCAATATGGTCAACATGGTACTGGCTGTAATTTTACCTATGAAACAAAATAAATGGGCTTATGCTGTTCTATGCTATTTGCCAATTTATCTTTTTTATGGGCTGTTCCTTGCTAGCTAGCACATAGAAACAACTTTAGCCCCTGGAGGTATCAGTTCTAAAGTATCCTCATAGGAGAGTTTTAAAGCTCTTTTTAATCTTGCCATTCTTTGCTATTTGCCATAGAGAGTCAATATTGTCTTTATATTTGGAACCCTATTAGTAAATGGGCTTATGTCGTTCTTTGCTATTTTCCAATTCATCTTTTTAAGGGGCTGTTCCTTGCTAGCTAGCGCATAAAAACAACTCTAGCCCCCGGAGGCATGACTTCTGAAGTATCCTCATAGGAGAGTTTTAAAGCTCCTTTGAATCTTGCATTTCATTTGTAGTTAAATATTTTTTATCCTTTTGAAAGGAAAGAAAGCTATCACCACTTCATAAGAAAAAGTCCATGTTGCACGACGAAGACTCCATGTCCTTCAGAACCTTGAAGGATCCTTCGTTGTACTATAAAGGAGAAGGCAGCAGAGTTGATATAGAACTCTATTAATTAGTTCACTAAAGAACTCTTCTTAAAAATGTTTAGATAAAATATGTTTAGGGTAGATCTTAGGCCCTACGGCAAGTTTCTAGTGTTACTCTTTTGAAGTATTTCTCTAGGTGTAGGCTTTCCAACTTTAGTCATATCTTTAGGGCCATTTTAACAATTTCAGATTTTAAGAAAAATTGGGGATGAAGAGAGGGATAAGTTGTTTTTGGGAATTTGGAACTTTGAAGATCAACATGGAGAAGGTAGGCCCTTGTTTACATGCTACTTGAATTGATTTTACATATTAGTGGCTGTTATTATCAATGTTGCTGTATCAACCTATAGAATCATTTTGGCTATGTTGTATGGGTTTTGGCCGGTAGTGGTTCGATTTTGTCCCCCCTTGATATCGGTCGTTACTTGCCTATAACAACTGTTGGGCCCTCTTTCCTGGTGAATTCAATAAAGAAAAAAAAAGAATATGGAGGAAACAGTCTCGAAACATTGATTTGGTTGTGTCGAAGATTGACATGCTACATGTGGGTAAGATTCTCATCAAAATTGTATATCTATAAATTTAAAAAATTCATCAATGATTTTTTTTCCTATTTGGAATTGTCTATTGTTGGTTGTACTTTGTGTAAAAGCAAGTAAATAACTATTGCGGTTGAACGATTCAACAATGTTGAATATTATTCCATTCAAAACTAAGAGAAAATGACAAATAATGCATAAATGTATGTCTAAATGTATCAAATGTTTTTTGTTTGGCTCTCCAAAACTCCAATCTGAAAATGTCCATAACGATACTCATAGGAAGGATCTAAAACCCATAAGAATACTGCAAACCTTGGATATTATGCATTTAACATAATATACATTTATGATTCCATTTGGCTCTCGATGAAATAGAACCAAATGGAATAAGAGGATTCAAATAGCCGACCCCAATTTTTTTGAGCTATAGGCGTTGTTGCATCTTCACCTTACTATATCTGAGACTTCTAGGTGAACTATTTTTCCAATACACTCAGTTTGTTAAGGGATAACCCTGTTAATGATAGGCCATACACTGCTTCTTACACATTGATACCAATGCTTGGTACGTGACTTTTTTAAGTTTGATATACACAAGCATTGTAATCTTCACCTTTTTCTTCGTCCAAGGTTTCTGAAGCAGGAGAAAATTTTAGTGTTGGACAAAGACAGCTGCTGAGCCTTGCTCGTGCATTATTGAGAAGATCAAAGATTCTTGTACTTGATGAAGCAACAGCAGCTGTAGACGTTCGAACTGATGCTCTTATCCAGAAAACAATCAGAGAAGAGTTCAAGTCTTGCACGATGCTCATTATAGCACACCGCTTGAATACTATAATTGATTGTGACAGGGTTTTACTCCTTGATGCTGGTCAGGTACTTCATTTCCTTAATACTTGTTACTGGACTGGGTTTTAATTGTTCTATGCTATAAACTGCATTCTTCTACTCATTTCTTTCTGCATTGGGCTCTATGTAACAGCTGTGATGGATAGAACTTTCAATAGGCATCATTTCATTTTTTGGTTGCAATTTTTTTTTGTTAAATAGTCACATCATTATGTTTTTGTTTATACCCAAATCGTGTAGTGGGGTGGGCTGTGTGCATATTGTTTAGTTGAATGCAATTCAAAATAACAGTACACCAGATTTTTGTGAAAGTCATCTTTATTATATAATAATTCTAGCAGAGCTGTTCTTTCATATCTTCCGGCCATGGAAAAACCTTGATTCTTGCAAGTCCTAGCAACAAAATATGCATATTTATACGAAACATGAAAGAAGCATGCAAATCTTAGGTGTGCCATCAATCAATATCTAAAAGTATGATATTATTTTCAAATTTCAGCCCTTGATAGTTCTAATAAACTATTAATTTAGTGGGACTTTATTAAACTGGTGGAGAGTACATATTTATAGGCAAGGGTGTGCCCCCTTATATTTTTCGTGGAACTAAAAGTAAATGCTACAAAACTAGAAAGGCTCTAGGCAATACAATGAACAAAATAACAATCTTCTACATATTGCAAACAATCATAGAGCACTAACACCTTGTGGTTAAAGTCTCCTCAAGACAATCACCACACCTTTGGAAAAGGTCTCAAAAGTTAGTGATTTTGAAGTAGGGTTTCTGAAGTGGGGATTAGTAGGAGGTCGTGAAGGGAATTGCGAGCTGTTGTGTAAGATTTTGGGGAAATATTGACTGCCAAGAGGGCTTTAGTATATGTTGCAGTCATTTCTCGAACAGCTGATATATTGTTGATTTAGGTCCCACATTTTGGATTTAGGATTCTTTTTTTTTAATGTTTGGGATCTTCATAGCTCTTCATTATTCATTTCCTATTTCTTTGCAGGTACTAGAATTTGACTCGCCAGAAGCTCTCCTTTCAAATGAAGAAAGTGCTTTCTCAAAGATGGTTCAAAGCACTGGAGCAGCCAATGCACAATATTTAAAAGTATTGTCATAATCACAGTACTATCCCTTTGTTTGTTTGCCAAGGATTCACACCAATGTGGAATTCATAGCCCATGCTCCATCCTCAATATATTCTATGTTTTGATGCCTCTTTCTTCCTCTCAAAATTATGCAAGAAAACTGCGCCCTGTTTTCTTTTCTCATTATAATTTTCTAATGTGCCACGTTGAAAATTACAGAGTTTAGTTCTGGCGGATAGATCCAACAAGGAAGAGACCAGTAGACAAGATGGCCAAAGGAGATGGCTTGCGTCAGTTCGCTGGACAGCTGCTGCACAATATGCACTTGCAGTCAGCCTCACATCTTCACATAATGATCTCCAAAGGCTGGAAATTGAGGATGAGAACAGCATCCTCTATAAAACAAAGGATGCCGTTATCACCTTGCAGAATGTTTTGGAAGGGAAGCATGATACTGCAATTGAAGAGAGCTTGAACCAGTATCAAATTTCCACGGATAGATGGTGGTCATCTCTATATAAAGTGATTGAAGGTATATTTACATCCACGTGCACTTTTCATTTTGCTTTTCTTCTAACATTCTAACATTGACCATAAACACGTGTCGAGTGGATGTCCTTGGTACATTTAACGTTGCATGTCCAAGGCACCTACGATATCAACTTGCAGTCTTGTTACATGCTGGATAGTTTGGCCTTTTCAACTTCTGAAATTTGTACATGGAAATTTTTTTTCCCTTCCAAGCCTGTAAACAATGGAGTACAGTCGACCTTTAAATTATGTTCATGTTGTAGTACATAATGCTGAGTACGGATTGGTTTTTTTTCACAGAAGTTAAAAGTAGAAAATAAAAATGATAATTACCAAATTCAGGATCCATTTCGCTATAAATGACCTATATCAACTAAATAGCTAGAAAACAGAAAAAAAGAAACATGATATCATGTGAAATGGTTCTCATGTATCAACACCATACAAAATGAACATTTAGAAAAGAAAGTTGAAGAGGTCCACAGTTTGGAAAATGTTTATAAAAATACTTAGTGGACATTGTACACCATTGACCTAGACAATTTACATTAAAAGTCGTCCAATATTTTCTACTCAAAATTAAAAGAACTACAGATTATTTGGATCTGGTCCCTCAGATTATATAAGATCTTTCAAATGATTTTTGTTAGGCTTCATTGAAACTAAATACCCTGAATTAATGCAACTCTATACCCTAAAGTTACATATTTGACATATTAATATCCTAAACTATTGAGGAGTAACAAGTTGCTACCCACCGTTAGTTATATGTAAACTTTTCCATTCCAAGAAAGAAATGCGTCTTTCCTTGGACCAAATTACCCCAGGTCACTAAAAATGGTCAGAAATTCGAAATTCTCTATTTCGTGCGAAACTCACACACTCTCCAGCACCTTCCTCTCCCACCTTCCAGACCCTCATTCTTCATTATCATAATCAATTCAACAAACATCAATTCTTGACCAAGATAACTAATTTGATTAACATGTTTCATAGTAAATGGTATGTAGTGGGAGTAGGTTTAGATGAATAATAGAAATGCTAAACTAGAAAAAAGAGCATTCCTCAAAAATTAAAATATGAAATATCTCCTTTGTTCGAACTATACATCATCAGCAACAATGGCAGAGCATCACGTGGTCGGCGACACATCAATTCAGCTAGCTCGTGCTCTCTGTCAGCCATGTCCATATCACCCCGTGCCACCTTGCTTCCTCTCTGACCCACTTCCCCCCCGGCCTTGTCTGCCAAGCCGTCAACTCCTCTCCTCCCCTAACGCCGACTCCGCCATCTCCTCCCTCAAGTGCGTCCTCGACCGCCCCTCAGGAAGCTCGTCTCCCAGTCCCCTCCCCTTGATGACGTCCCAACCACCACCTCCCTTATCAAACCCCTCCCCTGCTCCCACTCTTCCCAAAAAACCCACGACGACTCCATTCTCGACCTACTAGAAGACCCCTAGGTCTCCGACTGACTCAAAGAAGCTGACATCAACCCCTCCCCGTCTGTGTCCAGGTCGAGAACCTCTGTGGCAAGGACAACAAGAAAATCGAGTCCGGCTCTGACGACACCGTTTTGGGATTTAGGATTCCGTTTGGAGGAAATTTGGGATTTATTTTCTAAATTGTATTATAATAAAATGGGGTCAGGCACACTTGGGGGTTAGAGACCATCAAGGGTAATTGTCATTCTCACTTGTTCGTGAACTCCGTCAGGGTAGAGAGTTGACTAATTATAGTTTAGGATATTAACATATCAAATGTGAACCTTTAGATTATTAAGTTGTGAAACTGAAATAGTTCAGGGTATTTAGTTGCAATTAAGCCTTTATGTTATTATAGTACATAACATGGATTTTTCTATTTCAAGTGCTAGAGATTTAATTTGTATTGATAGGGTTTGAGCTCAAATTTGTACCGTTATTTTAACTAGATATGTGGTACTTCCAGGTCTTGCAGTGATGAGTAGGTTGGCCAGAAACCAACTTCAACATCCAGATTTCACTTTTGAAGACAGATCACTGGATTGGGACAATATTGAAACGTAGAAAGCTGATACAGAATCCACAAAATGGTTGAACAACAAGGCATCGTGGAAGAAATACTGTCACACTGTTTCACTGCTCTGATTTCTTCTTTTGAGATCATTGAAATCCATTTTTAGTAAGTACAATTATCACATTATAGCCCAGTTATGTATTTCTTCTCTGATTTAATTCTTGGTTGAGAGAGTTTTGATGTAGTAAAGTAAATTCGGGCGTGTGCTGATGAAAAGGTGTAAGCTGCAATAGTAGTACAATATAATACGAGTTATATCTTTTATTTTATGCAATGATAGATATAGATTAGCTTTATTAGTGCTCATCAAGTGTCTTTTATTTTCTAGGGAAAAAAGGTTTAAAAGATTTATAGATATGTTTTTTGCACGTTGATTATACTGGAATGGAGGTACTTGTATTATCAGCCAAATATTGTAAGTGCCAAGGATTAACCCCAATGGGTAAGGTGTACGAGAAGAACTCTCAAAAGGGGAAGAAAAAAAAAAAAAGAATCGAGTCAGTGTGAGGAGTCCTAAAAATAATTAGTATATCCCATTTATTTTACAGGTGAATGTATATGATTGTTCCAAATATTCAGAAATTAGACAGAAATACATAAGTTATTTGATGGGAAAATATGCAAGATGTTCCTGAATTCTTAGCTAGTTGATTGATGGACATAAAAAGTGTATATATATATATATATATATATATATATATATATATATGTGTGTGTGTGTGTGTGTGTGTGTGTGTGTGTGTTGGACAGTAGGATACGCTTTTCATCCAATGGCTTTTCTTTTTGTTAAAAGATAGGTATTAACCTAGTATAGTATACTAGGCTAAATATTAACAAAAAGGAAAGTAGATTTGATTTGATCCTCGTAAAAAAAAACCAGATAATATTTGTGTTGAAAAAGATTTATGTGACCACCGCTGTTGCAATTTGGTCTAGCTAGCCCTCAAATGGGAAAAAAAAAAGGAGGATGATAAGAGTAGAGGAGCATCTTGAACCAACCACATGATCTATAAACGAAGATAAATGGAGTAAGAGATGAAAGGGATTGTGAGTAAATAATGAAAATAAATAAACAAACAAATGAAGGAAGGAAGGAAACACTAGTGGTGTGTGGTGGTGGTGGTGGTGGTGGTGATAAGGAGTAAAAAACAATGAGTCCACCGTTGAGTTGAGTTCCTCGGCTTGGGCTATGGCTATCTTGGTGTTTGGGCCTTTGGGTTTATAGAGATTAGGTTAGGTGCTTCAAATCCTCCTCCACGGACTATTCATTCCATTCATGTCCTATCTTTAGGCTTGTGATAAAGGCATTACAAAGAACACTCATGACTGTCCATATTTTAACCTCTAAAAATTATAAGTTTGTTTAGGGGTGCCCAAACTAACCTATATAAGTAAAAATTATTTCTTTTCTTTCTTTTTACCTTGAAATGAAGAATCTATCATTCTCTCCAAGTCCTAAAACCTAAATCTAACTTTGGAATTTGATTTTTGAGACGATTTAGTACATTATCATCATCGTTTTTTTTCTTCATGAATTGATCAAAAAATCAGGATATTATTAATTTTACAAAAGTACGCCAACAAAACGCTCGGAGCCTAGAAGAAGGAAGGTGACTCGCGCAGCCAGTTGACTCATTTTCAATAGAAAGGAATAGCTGTCATGCTAAACCCAGCTGGCTGGTCAATCTCAGTGATCTTATCGGCCGACAAACCGGAGACTAGCTAGCCTAACAAGAGAAGTACTCGCCAATGGAAGTAAGTACTTAACCTACCGAGCCTATCAATAATAGAGAGGTTAAACGGTCTTTCTAAAATATTATTTTAAGTAAATCTATCTTCTTGTGGTCCCAAGTGGAAGAAAATTTTGATTTGGTGATTCTCCAACGAATTTTTTTTTTTAAATTCGGTATGTCTTCGATAACATACGATGAATAAGTTTTTCAAGCATTCGATCGTCACCAAATTATTTAGTTTTATTCGACTATTGTAGGAGCCATACGAAATTCTCTTCGATGAAGAAGTCGGATCATGCAATCCATTAAATGTGCACTACACTCCTTCTGAAGAACATGTCGGTTGTTCCGAAGCACCTACGGTACGCAAAATGACAACCCTATTTCGATAGTCAACAGTCATCGTGTAAGGACTGCATAAATTACGACAGTCCTATATAAATATAGGACTGTCATAATTTTGACAGTCCTATATACTGTGTGGACTGTCAAAATACTGATATCCTGAAGATAAAAATGCTGAACAACATATTTTTTTCAAGACTGTAAATTTTTTGACAGTCTACTCAATACATTAGTCTGTACAAATTGTGACAGTCCTAATTTGGATTGCCAATTATTTGAAGTTATTAATTTTTAGATTATTTTATATTGGTTATAGGACCAACCTTGTATAAATGCTGTGGTACATCCTGCTATTGGGGTTGATGTGGAGAATGTATTCTCAACAGAAATTCGATTTGCATCCCATGAAGAAGCATTAGATTGGTGCAGAGAAGTTGGAAGACGACATAACATAGTCATTGTCATTGCAAGCTCGATCAGATCTCGGCTGGGCCAAAAATATTTAGAGCTGGATTGCGAAAGAGGAGGTGTGTTCAGGCACCATCGGGAAAAAAAAATTATCGTTGAAAAAAAAGGCCCTAAGAAAAACGTTGGGACGAAAAAATGTGGTTGTCCATTTAAGGTGTTGATTGTAAAAGTAGAAGATGTGAAGTGGATAGTCGAAGTTAAGAATGGAATACACAATTATCCCATTCCAGAGACACTTACGGGTCATGCCTACGTGGCACGGTTGAACAAGGATGAGAGAAAGTTGGTTGAAGAATTGTTCCTTTTCGGAGTTGCACCCAAACAAATTTATTCTGCTCTGCGACAAAAAGAAGACGAGAACAAGTTAACCATGAGGACGATCTATAATACTTAACGAGAGCGAAATGTAATAGTATGAAAGGAAGAATGAAGATGCAACAAGTATTGAAGTTGCTTGGCGAGCATTACTATGTGGAGTACCATAGAAGACATCCACAAAATGATGAACTCCTTTCATTGTTTTGGGCTCATCCTGATTGCACACACTTGGCTAGGTCCTTCGCAGACGTATTGGCCTTTGATTGTACATATAAGACTAACAAGTTCAAAGTGCCTATTTTTCATATTGTTGGGTTTACGTCTACGGAAAAATATTTTCAGTCGCTTTTTGTTTTATGAAGAGTGAGACAGTTGAGGATTACACTTGGGCGTTGAGGAAACTATAATCCCTTTACACACGATACAAATAGCCCTCTATTTTTGTTACCGACAGAGAATATGCCCTGATAAATGCTATAGATATTGTATTTCCTCATGGGCATAGACTACTATGCACTTGGCATATAAATTGAAATATCCAAGCTCAATGCAAGAGCAAATTTGAAAATGTGGATGGTAAAATCGACATGCTTCGCTTCAAAGAATTCTACAGTGATTGGAGTCTTGTATGGCGAGCAAGTACTAAAGACAGCTACAATACATAAAATTTGTTAGGTTATAAATATTTACATATCTTCAAGTACATTCTGTAGGGCGGCCAATGTGTGTGGACGTTTGTCATCTTCCTTAGTTGGCTTTCATCTGCACATTCTAGAAAGGTGCTCGTCATACCCTCGGTTAAGTTTAGCCCGCTTCAGGGTTGGAAAGTGCTCGTATATCCATGCCTTCACGTAACCAAGTTGACAATAGTAAAAAAATTTACAACAAAATTTTCTATTATGTATACAAGTTGACAAAGATATATCTTTACATGGAGTAGAGTCTGACATCCAGATATTGCCTTGGAACCGACGCAGGATAACGCACCAAGCTCGTGGTAAATGTATGCTAGTATACCGCCTTCCCAAGATAATTCTCCCACCGTGTCTATGTCGTCAAAATTCAAGAGATATTTAGCATGTATCGACGTTTCAGACTTATCTGGAATGCCGACAGCCCCTAAGATGAACTGCATATATCCATGGGCCACATTATCGCTATTATCCGCTTCGGGGTCCGGATCATCGAAGGTCTCCTCCAAATATTTTAAAGGAAGTCCGTACGACTTCTTGATGTCTTGAAGGGTTGTATAACTCGTCGCATCAACTCCGAGACAGCCTGATACATAATCCACGATATGATCGTAAAAGTTAATGCTCGATTCGTCAAAAGTGTGATTCATCATGACTCGACCATCAACCCTAAGTCCCAATATATGATAGACGTCATCCAGGGTAATCGTCAACTCCCCTTTTGGGAGATGGAAACTGTTAGTTTCTGGATGCCATCGTTCTACAAATGCTGATATGAGTGCATTGTCCACCGTCTTATATGAGTAGTTACCCAAATTTTGTAAACCGGTGGGATTGATTTTAGCCTTGACGTCGTCTCCGAAAAATTAAAACCCCCATTTTTGCCGTGGTTGATCACCGTTAACATACGAGAACTCTCCTGAAAAGTAAACAATTGGATGAACTTAGAACTATATATAAAATGTAGTTATCTATAAATAATTGAATAAACTTAGAACTATATATAAAATTATCATAACGTAATGTACTTACCGGATTGTTCCATATTTGGTATGCAATTTGGTTCTCGATCGACGGCAACATAGAGCAACCGTTTGGACGAGTCTCGATTGGACTATCTGGCTGCTGAGAAGGTCCTGAACCATTAGTAGGCCGATTTTCGAGGGTTTGTGGCCGAGTCTCGACTGAACTATTTGCATGCTGAGAAGGTCCTGAACCATCAGTTGGCCGGTTTTGGACGGTTGGTATGTCTTCATCGGAGGAGGAAGAAGAACCAGAAGTACTAGGAGCACGTCTCTTCGAACGAGTTACAGTCTTCTTCAGTCGACGTTTCCTAACTTGAGGGGGTGCCTCGGGGTCGACGATAGTGAGGGCCGTCTCAACAGCATGCTCAACATTGCGTTCCTTATGCATCGACGCAGTGGAGCGTCTTCTTATGATATCTTCATCCTCAAGGCCCTTCCGAGAGTCGTGACTATAAGACAAAGAAGATATATATATTTGAACATCCCAAATTTAATTGAACAATCAGGACTGTAGAAATTTCTACAGTCCAATATGTATATAGGACTGTTGAAATTTCTACAGTCCTCTATACATAAATGACTGCAAATATTTCAACAGTCCACAATGTATATATGACTGTAGAAATGTTTACAGTCCGACATTTTTCTGTCCCGAACGTTCGAGGAAATTCGAACTTGTATATCCTTAAAATATGGTTCGAGATTCCAGAAATACGTCGAAACTATATCCAAAACCTATTTTAGCTTATTTCACTATAATTTTAAGCCTCTAACGAAGATTGAAAAAAAAAATTTGGAAAATTTTCGAAATACAATTAAAAATAAAAAAATAGAGAAGGAGAAGGAGGAGGAAGAATTGTACCTTGATTTTTTTGAGAGTTTGGGAGCCATCGATAATGGTTGTAATTTGAGGAGATGAAGATTACAAAATTTTAGGTTTCAAATGGATTTCGGCCAAGTACCGGCGGTGGTGGAGGTTTGGGAGATTTGGGGGGGTGATGTTGGACTAGTATGAGTAATATTTGGGCTAATATGAGTAAAATTTATTCATTAATGGACTAGCCTCAAGTATTTTTTGTAGTGCCTTTATCACAAACCTATTTTTATTATTGTATATTACGCCTTTCTCTTTCTCTCTCTTTCTCTTTCTAATTAATTAATTAATAATCGCTCTATAGGAGAGGGGAGAGGGACGAAGTAACAATGTATCATAGCAGCGGCATGGTAACTTTGTACGGCGACAAAAACAACAAGCACCTTTGATTACTACTCTTACTCGTCTTCATCCTCCTCTTCCTACTTCTTCCTTGTAAAAAGCTAGAATAACACCTAGGAAATAAGGGTAGTACGTGGGATAATCTCTAGGTCAAGTTTCGAGAGGAGGGATGTGCATCTGCAACGAAAAGAAACTGAATTCAGAACGTATTCTAAAAATTTACAGTACCAATGGTATATATATACTATTCTGCTTATAACAGTTCAGGTTCTAACTAGTTTCTTCTCTCTGATCCAAAATAGATATAAGTTGTTTCTCATATGACAAGTTGGTACGGACGACTAGTTCAGAATGATTTAAAATGTGGCTCGAATCTAGATACCTACACAATTGAGATACATGGAACACATAATGTACCTCACAAAACAAGACGAAAAGGAGAGACGATAATCAACATCTCTCACCCGTTTGAGGATGTCGAACAGACCAATGTACCTCGGAATAAACTTTTCGTAGCATTCGCTACCAGATAAACCCTAATAAAAATACTAATTGAAAAATGAGCAACTTGAAAATTTTGAGATTTTTCTCTCCTACCTGAAACCCCCTCCTATCTCTTACTGATGCTGGAACTCGATGTCCGGACCTACTCGGTAATGTCCCGTAGCTTTACCACTAAGCTACACCCTAGGGACAAAAAATAATTAAACTAGAGTTTAAGCATAATAGCTAAAAAAAATATTTAGAAAATTTTAGAATTTTTCTAAAAAAATTGAGTTTAAAATAATTAAAAGTTATTTAATAGTAATTAAACTAGTGCCAGACACGTGTTATATGTGCAACATATTTTAGAAATGTTGATACCATCTTATGTAGCAAAGACAATATCCAACCAAACTTATTCAAAAAAAATAAATTATTTTTTAATAGTATTTTTTTCGTTAGAAATTGTATTTGTTGATACCATCTTATGTAGCAAAGAAAATATCCAATCAAACTTACTCAACAAAAATTATAATTTTTTTTTATAGAAAATTATCAAGATGACAAAAATTCTAATAACGAAATTTTATTCATCAACACGACTCGACTTTCTGTCCTCGCTTACTTATAATGTAGTGTTCTGCTCCTCATTTGGTGGCATTGTGTTGGCAATCCTATCGGTATGGGTAATCGGGACATATTGAAATAAGACCATTTCTCTATTTGGATTGGCTCTTCAGAATCAAATCCCATATGTAATGGATCGTATATTGAGAAAGAGCTCTATATAAGAGTCATTCATTCAGACCTTTGTACTATTCGTTTTCGTGTTGTTTTCGATGTTGGTTTTATGGATGTATTTTCGTTGATGTTTTTTATGGTTTTCATTGCTTGCGTTCATCGATTTGCGCATTCATATCGAACTCTGGGAGAAAGAGAAGAGAATGTATTGATCCTCTGATGGTGCAAATGCAGGTCATCGCGTAGGTGAAGTCTAAGCGAAGTATTGGAGATTATTTCCTCTCGGTAATTCTCTATTTGTGTCTTTGATCATTCTTCCTTGTCTTCACACTTTAACAAAATGACTGTTTTGTTGCTTTCTTCGATTAACCATACCTTAATAAAAAAAATCAGATAATAAGAAAGTAGTCATGATATATTTTGCTTGTCACCTAGAATTATGAACCGTTGCTAGCTTGTCATACATAATTGTATATCATGGTTACTGCCATAGATAGAATGGATTCATTGATTTATGTTGCAACAAGTAGTAAGGAACACAAGCGATAGCTCGAGGCCAGTAGACTATACAATGAGAATATGTTGCATAGTTAGATTCAAATTGTGTTGTCTTGCATGCTTGTTTATTAACTTAGTTCTTAGACATGTGTGGTCATAGACAACTTGTGCACAATGTCTTGTTCCTCGAATGGTTTGTGACACCCCGATCCTACAGAATCAAAAAGTGACCACTGGACGTGATATCGTACAAGTCTGGATTTTACTTGTACAAGGAAAAACGAACACAATAAATGATATTTCTCAAAAAAATAACGACATTGCAGGAAAAATAACCAGACAAATTAAAGACACAATAATAATAAAAAGGAATCTCTTTATTAATATTTACAAGGTGTCACGTCCCAGTCCCAAAATACCGAGGGAATAGCCACATGGCAATGGCCAGCAGCACACTCCAATAGGCAAACCCAATTTAATGGACCCGTTAAAGTGTACTTAAGCTGTAAAACAAATATAATGGTCTACGATACATGTCACAGTCTAATTCTAATCTCATCCACATAAGGTAAACACAATTCAAATGTCGGACTAATCAAAAAGAAATATAATCCAACAATAAGTCTCAATAAAAATATCTCGGAGAACAACCCGATAATGAGTTTAATACAGTAATCCAAGAGACAGGAAATAGAGTATCTAGAAACAGAAATGTCTGAGTATATAACAAAATACTCAGGAGAAATCCTCTGACACCACCTCGTCTTCTGGTGTTGGTACTGCTCCAGTGTCAGCTCCTGTCCCGTATACCTCAGGGTAAATCTCCTCTGCTAAATCTGGGGACATAATCCGGATCCAGGTCCTCAGGGGACATAGCAAGGTATAAGAATAACTCAAACAAAATAAAATGTAGTAAATAAAAATATATCAACATGGCAAACTATGTAACCAGCTATGTGATATGCAAATAAGAGCATCACTAGTACTCAGGCTGAGACCACTACAAGCTCTGTGCCGGGGAGCCTGTAGCAGTAATATCATGTAGTGGGCCAAGATCTGGAACAGAGACTAAAGCACCGCAATAATAAATATATATGTATGTAATCAGCCTGTAGCCTGTAGCCTGTATGTCTCTCCCCACCCAATGTAATCACACGTCTCATGTCCACGACGTCTCATGTTCATAACACGCAAGATCATAACCTCTAACTATTACAGCGAGTCATAATGATATCTATGTATATGCAAGTCTTATGTCACGAATCCTGTAAGCCTATACAGAATCACCATGAATAACTCAGAAAAGATTATGTCACATGAATAGTGTCAAGTGTCCTACGGTATGACGTACTTGATAAAGCAAGCACAAAAATATAGGATCGTGTTATCAACTCTCTAAGTGACGTTACACGACTCCGCGTACGGCATCGACACTCGAATATTATTCGGACGTTAAGCAACGTCTCACGGTCTTAGGTTGAGCAGATACATCACAGAAATAAATCAAGCAAATAATATTAAGACAATTATTGCAAGTTTGGCAAGGTACACTTGCTTGGAGTTTGAACTCCTTCAGTTGCTCCGGTAACAGCTAAATCTCCAGGTACGCCTCCGGATGCTGAAACAAACATTATCATCACTCTCAGAATACATGAAATAGCTAGGATTGACTACCCATAAGTCCAATTTGGACACAGGAACAAAATTGACAGATTTTGGTCAAAGCGGAATCCGTATGTGGCCCACTTCGCACCAAAAAATATGCCAAAGACAAAGTTCTCCAAATTCATCAAACTTAGTGTCTACGAGTCCAGAACAATGATACAAACCCAACGGAATGTCCAGAACTGGATTCCGATGAGCCGATCACAAAATCGCCCGTCAAGTAGAGCCTTGGGCCCCACGAAAATGGGGTTTCGTCAACGTTTTCAGAATCGAACCAAACTTGAGTCACAGGACCAGCGTAATGCTACAAATTCGATAGCGCAAGTTTCGTTGCGAAACGACAAGCACAAACGAAATTATGACGGGTGTCAAAATGGCCCGATACGGGATTTTTCGACGGATACGCATTGATTCCGGTGTGCACGCACATCCAAATCAACTTCCACAAAATCTCACACGTCTGCATTGACGATACGCGCCTTTCGATGCAAATTTCATACGACGAAGTCGTCTCTTTAGCGGGGCGCACCCAGTTTCAAAAAAATTTGGATTTTGAAAACCAAAATTTTGGTCAACTTTAACCGCGAATAAAACACATCATATAATCAATTAAATTAAACTAATTAAAGGATTTAAAACTTGTTTATATTGTCTAATTTACTGTTCAAGTGAATTTTGAAAATATTAACTAGGTTGGAAGAAAAATGGCCATGAACATGGGACTTCAAGACAGTTTCCAGAACCAGAAATTGGGTTATTTTTTCCTGTTTTGCGTCGCGGTTTGCGACCGACACATGACACGATACCCCGAACTAATTGTACATGATTCGAGAGGGTCATACAGCGAACACAACGCAACAAGCCGTTCGAAAATCGACACAGCGTGAAAGAAGAAAAACTCACCGGAAGCTGAGGGGTCGAGTTCGTCTTTACTGCACGTGGACGGTGGCGGGGCGGCGGTGCACAGTCGTCGGCGGCGGCGGCTGCTGCGGCTGCTGCGACTGCTGTGGTGGTGGTCGTGGATCGCAGCGGTCGATGGTGGTGCTGGTAGTGGCGGCGGGTCGTCGGAGTGACCGGAGTCGGTGGGTCGTCGTCGTCGCCGGAGTGAAGTCGGAGGGGTGAAGTCGGTGGTGATGGCGGTGGCTGATGATGGTGGTGGGGGTTTATATAGGCTAGGGCGGCGGTAGTTAGGGGGAGGTGGACCGGAGAGGTCGCCAGCGGGTAGGGGAGAGGAACCGAGGGGTCGTCGGCGGTTGGGTCGCGGCGGCGGGGAGGTGAATGGCCGGCGGCGGAAACGGTCGGGGGATTTAAAACTTTCGGTTACTGTAGCTAAGGGTTAACGGGTCGGGTACGGGTTGTGGGTCGGGTTGGATCCGATCCAATGGGGTTGGTTTGGGGTCAATTGGGTTTGGTTTGGTTCGGTTCAAGTTGGTTCGGTCTGGTATAGTTTGGTCTATTTAAAAACAATATTTTTAGTTAATAAAAAATAGTTTTTGAGCCCAATAAATTCTAGAAAAATTACACATCATCATATTATTAATTTTACACTCAAAAATATAATTTTTATAGTATTATAATATTTAATTTAATTCAAAAAAATATTAATCCCTGAAGAACATTTATTTTAATTAATAAAAATACAGAAAAATCTCAAAAATTATAATTAAATTTTTAAAAAATTCGGGTGTTTACACAATGGATTACAAATACAAGCCTCTTAATAGTCGGCTGAGACTTGCCATATTTGGCTTATATAGACTTGCTGACTCGGTCTATGTACACTGGTACAATAGATCTATGTTCTATGCATTATATTAGAACATAAATCATCATCTTTACGAGAATAACTTATGCACACCCAACCAGTCCCGTGATGCCCACAAACGTGGGTTAGTACATTCTGTGTACTAGTGAGAGGGTTGATCCAACTCACCTAAAATCAACATTAAGTAATTATGTGATAGGAATATTATTAATAGTGATCTTGATATGTTGTCTTAGGGTGGTCAATTAACAATTCATATGTGACAGGAAAGTAAAGCATATAGGTTTACTCACGTCTGACAAAAATATAAAGCATAGATGATATCACTACTTAGTGATTCCTTACCCTCGGTCGTTTAACATTTCCTGTTGTCACGTCCCGACTCCGCAGAGTCAATAGTCGTCCCCCGGACGTGATGCCGTGCGAGCCTAAGTTGCGCATCGCACAAGGCAAGAACGTGCATTTGATAATTCTTTTGAACATAAGTAAAATTACATCGCATTAGAAAGTTGAACACAAAGTATATGAAGAAAACATGCTTTTTCATTAATAACTTGCAGAGTAATTTACATAGAGTGAATACATTGGATATGCCATTTCGGCTACATTGATTGAAATAACATAAAAGACATAACAAGCTGCCATGAGATAATACTTGTCATCACATACATTATGCTCTTGTATACTTGAAATCGAATACCTCCAAAATGAACATGCTTCAAAATACTTCAAAATAGGAAGAGCTTTAAGTCGCCTCTCTAACTTCAGCTAGTGCCGCGCATGCTCAAGATTCTCGACAAATGTAGAGTTGGGATCAATACACTTGGGAATGCACTGGTAAGCGGGACAAACACACTCGCCTAAATCGACACTGCTTATTAAGAAAATTATGCATTCAAAGTTATCTTGCTATTTAGAACTATGGTGAATTGCAGTTCATATTGATAGCATACTTGAAAACAATAAAACATAGAACGATGTTCCTTATCAGGGCTAGCTTACCAGCGATGTGTCCGTCCCTGCATAAATACAGAGATAAGACTTACCACTCCTGCATAAGATAATATGTTAGCATGTGGTCTATCTTATATGCGGTCATTGGTGATATCGACACCATGAAGGACTATTACACGGCATTGCGATGCGCCCTATCAGTCCGGGTTGCAAGTCCAACTGGAGGTCTCGCAATGCCTCGCGCCGAAGCACGTTCACATAAATTTTTCTAGGTCGATTCGGTTCCGGTGCCCCGGATACCGTTTCGAGGAAAGCCAAACATTGTGCACAAGTTGTCTATGACCATGCGAATGCGTGAACAATTGAACTATAAAACATATGCATTGCACGAAACAGAATAAGTAGTATTATCTATATAGTCATGCGATAGTTTATTTTCCTCAAATCCGTACGTTCCATTTGGTAGCCCGTAGGCACCATGTCACCACCAATGTTTCGGGTACCGCACCCCTTCCAACAGTTTCGTAGTTTCGAGCCACAGCTGCTCGCTTCGCATATGGAGCTTGTGTTGTAGGTCTCGCGCATAGATGCACTAGACGATTACAGTTATCCCATGTTCTAATCATAGTGGTAAGCATGTATTGTGGCTATCATTTTCTAGTTACATTCAACCGGGCATCGTCGATTTAAACGTTTCGAGGCGATAAGAATTCGTTGACATGAAGGAGTAGAAAAGAAGGATAAGAACCACCCACCGATTATAAAAATGTGCCGAGAGAAGGAGACCCGCTTCGCAACGATCAAACGTAAGTTACACGCGTTCTTGCAATAGCACCAGCATCGTGTTAGAATCATTTCTCCTATCCTTCCTCTCGAAATCCTCAGGAAACGAATGCAGAAATCGATGCGAAAATATATTCATCAAAACCAAGCAGCGAAAACGTTCAAGAAAACCATACAGTGAACCGGTCCCGTTGAAGGGACTCTTATATAGAGCTCACTCGCCGAGACAGACACAATCCACTACATCTAGGACTTATTCCAACAGAAGCCAATACATTTGTTGGAAATGTTCTCATAGCATTCGTCCGAATCGATTAGATGTCGCTAAGTTATTCGAAACTAAGTTATGACTAAGACAGACTAGCCACATGCCCATTGTATAGTGCGTCTCCCGGTCAGAACGGAGCACTACATCTGTAAGAGTAATAACTTACTCTACCTACATAAGACATTGTTAGCATGCACAATGTTTATATGAGGTTACTGGCCTTGGGCCAACTCGACTATCCTGGAATCTACGGCACCCTTTGCAGTGCAGGTATCGGCCCCACTAAAGGACTCGTAATTCCAATGCTAGTCCGTCGACACCATCTTGTTCCCCCTAGGTCGAAGCAGATCCATGGCCCCTAAGTACCGCTTCAAGGAACCTAAACCCTGTGCACAAGTTATCGGTGACCATGCATGCATATGCAACTTTTAACTATAAAAGAACATATCATGCATGTATAGAAAACTTGCGTAAGTATGCCACAGTTCTCATTTGCCTATTGCCTTGAGCCGTAGCTCGCAATATCAACTGCTTAGTTTAGGGACTTTCTTGTCCAATCCAGGGACTTATCATCTGTGTTACTACATTCCTCAAGTCGTAGCTTGACATACTCACTGTCCAATTCTTGGTACTTACCATAAATAGTGACGTAATGGTCCTGATTCTCTTGTACGACGGTACAACATAATCCAGCATTCTAAAACAGCACATGCTAATAGAATTGTGATTATTTATCTTTCATTAACTTTTGTAAATTCTTGCTAGATACTTCAAGCAATAACATGCACACATATAAATATCATCCATTTTATTATGCATGTTGATAAAGGAGCGAAGAACCAACACGATCTCCTAGCTCTCTGAGTGGTCCCTCCGCATAAACTCAAGTCTCGAGCTAACCAACCATCATAATGCACAGTGCGAAACAGGACATTACACGGTTGACGGAACACTATAGCCGGTTCAGCCTGAGGGAATGGTATTAGCTGAAATGCTAGCACAGGGTGATGGATGTATCTTATTGTTCGATCAGGGAAGGGAAGCAGGATTAAGAAGATATTCAGCACAAAAAATTCTTCGTCTTCAGCTGGAATGATTAAGAACACGTGAAAGAAGAAGCCACTTCACAACTCTATCTAATATTTGAGATGGAAACTGTAAATAGTTCCAAGTTTGGAGCACCACTGAGACAACAATATTATGTCTGAATGACTAGTAGATCATCAGAGACTTGACAGGGTTACAGTTGATTAAGGAAGCTGACAAGCTTCAAATATATATATATATATATATATATATATATATATATATATATTTGGGTTTGTCCCTGTGAAAAGTGGAGACAACTCAGAAGCGTTCATGGTGGATGATAGATCCATCAGAACCTACAAGATCACAAGGAGAATCTTCACCAAACTCGGTTGGCAGCGACTTCCAATGCAAAGAAGGCTCCCACTCAGCATCTTCGATAACATTGATAATCTCTTCCAAGACAACCTTGCTACCCTCAGCGGAGAAATGGATCCCGTCACTGAAATCAAGTAGACGCGACGCCGTAAATTACATTACAAAAAATATCATATCAAAGCTAGACATGGACACATTTTGGAGACACCGAGATAAAATTACTGAAGCGTGTTCTCACTCATCACTTCGTACACACAGGACAAGTCATGTACGGAACACGTCTTTCTAAAGATAAAATGTGAGTAGAAGGCTTCAAAGTGTAAGAAGATAAAAAGTGCCCACAAGGATCATATATATCGACAAATATATAAAATGTGGCATATGATACAAATTCAATTACTCACGTAAAGCAAGTTGTTTTCCAATTATCCCTCTTTTGTATTGCTGTCCAGAGATCAATAACCTTCAAGTCCATCTCCTTGCATAGGTCAATACATGCTTCAGAGTATTGATGGCATCTCTCATTGCTTCGAATAAAGCCGCTTGATAAGTTTCTAGATTGAATATAAAAAAGTAAGGTTTGGGATACAGGACTAGAAAACAGCAAGTTAAACTAAAACCTGGCTAGTAGACTACTTCGGCAAAAATATGCATGAGAAATTAATTAGCTGGAGCATAGGGTAGTAGTACAGTACTTTTGTAATTGGCAGATCATTTCCTCATTGACAGGTGGGCTACTAAGGAAAATTATCCGCGTCTTCACTGAAAGGCTCTGAAATGAAGCATAACGACATGTCAGAATAAGAGAAGCATGTCCAGTAATTTTCCATCATGTTCATTAGAAAAGGATACCTTCAGATGATTAGCAGTCTTTCTCATGTTTTCAATGTACTCAGGAAGTGGTACATGAGGACCTAGGCCAGATGGACTAGGTCCCATTGAATCATTACCACCAAAATAAACTATTACAAGAGACGGTTGCACAGGTGCATCCTGAAAAATAAAAACAAAAGAAAAAAAAATCAGTGAAATGATTACTTGAACCATGATGTATACTTGACTAAACTGGATAGAAATTTAAATTGAATAGGATATTTTTGAATAATGTATAGGAATGACAAAGGAAATTAAGTTAAAGGGTTCAGACATTATTAGGATAATATTCATGATAAATACGAATATAAAGTACAATCATACTTGTATCCATATATTAAATAACCGGGTAAAGTATATATTTGTAAAGAATCGGATATGGGATCTGGAATCTGTTTGACATAGAAATGTTTACTTAAACCATGATGTATACTTGACTAAGCTGTATAGAAATTTAAACTGAATATGATATGGATAGGATATTTTTGAATAATGTTGAGGAATTATAAAAGAAATTAAGTTAAGGGTTAAGATATTATTAAGATATTATTCAGGATAGATACGGATATAAAGTACTCATACTTTTATCCATATATTAAACATCCAGGTAAAGTATATATTTGTTAAAGAATTGGATCCGGAACCTGGAATTTGTTTGAATCTAGGCCATAGCTGGATTCTCCCTTGATACCAAAAGCAACAAAGCCTTCGGTGGTAATGTTATGAGTTACTTGTTACCATGACCAGATATCTAATTGATGCTTACACGAGGACATGAAGCAATATCAAGTGTTTCATTAATGTGCCCAAGGGCGTCATTTGGCGCTTGCATCCTAGAGGATGCATGTTCAATTAGTGGAAACATCCACCATGAATAAGGTTAAAACAATAAAACTGCATGCATACATCCATCACGAATGTGGTTGAAACAATTTGGGGAAATTGTATGGAATTTTGAATATACGTCACAAGTTCATATATATTCCAAAATACACTGAGAATGAAAATTATTCAAGAGTCCTGCAATTAATTTGACGATCTTGGTGTTAATTTCTTTATTAGGTAAATACCAGCCCATCAAAACCATATAGAACCAACCATCAAGAAAGTGAAAGCATTATTGGAATTTTAGCTTTGATAAGATAAACAAAAAAAGTGCAACTGAAAAGGTAAAGGTCAGTTATGTGTAGCCCAGCCCAGCCCAGCCCAGCCCAGCCCAGCCGGTCAGTTCTAAAAATATTTTGAGCTAAGCTAAGCAAGAGAGAGAGAGAGAGAGAGAGAGAGAGAGAGAGAGTTTGATCTTCTTCTACAATCTGAAATGAATAGCTATATATAGTACTAGCTGATAACTCAAGTCAAACTTGGTAACTAGCAAGTAGTAGGTAAATAGAAACTTGGTTTAATACATGGCTTAATTTTATTGATGGATGTGACTACATATATATAGGAGAGGCTAACCCCTCTCTCTACTATTCTACTAGATGTGGGACTAAACACCCACTAATACTCTCAACACTCGCCCTCAAGATGGACGATAGATATCAATTATCTCCATCTTGTCACATAGTTTAGAAAGACTCGATGAATTAAGGCCCTTAGTCAGACAATCTGCAACTTGTTCTTCTGAGCGAACATGATCGAGCTTTAATATCCCTTTTTTAGCTTCTCTTTGATGAAGAACCGATCGATCTCGATGTGCTTAGTTCTGTCATGCTGGACTGGATTGTTAGCTATACTTATTGCAGCTTGACTGTCACTCATAAGACGCAACGGTATTCCCTAGTCCAGCTTCAACTCCGTCAGCAGTGCTCTTACCCACAACAACTCTGACACTCCCAGAGCCATAGCTCTATACTCAGCTTCAGCAGTCGATCGTGCTACCAGAGACTGTTTCTTGCTTCTCCATGAGATTATGTTACCCCCCACAAAGACACAGTACCCTGAGGTAGGCCTTCTGTCGTCCATGCAGCTTGCCCAATCTGCATTGCAGTACCCCTCAACACCCAGGTGCCCATTTTTTTTGAACCATAGTCCTCTTCTAGGAGTCCCCTTCAGATATCTCAGGATACGAAAAACTGCATCCATGTGACCCTTCCTTGGATCATGCATGTAGCGACTCACTACACTCACAGCAAATGAGATATCAGGACGTGTGGCCTAGATAAATCAATCTGCCTATAAGTCTCTGATATCTCTCACGATCAACAGGCTCTCCTGCCTCTGCACTAAACTTATCTTTCTGATCGATTGGAATGACTGCCGATCGACATCCCAACATACCAGTCTCTGTGAGAAGGTTTGGTACATACTTCCTCTGAGAGAGGACGATCCCATCTCTTCCTCGAGCCACCTCGATCTCAAAAAAATACATCATCATTCCCAAGTCCTTCACTTCAGACTACTTGGCAAGTTTTGACTTCAGTTGGGTGATCTCCTCATTATCACTTGTGATCACTATATCATCCACATACACTGCAAGTATGGTGATGTGACCTCTTACATGCTGGAAGAAAACCGTGTGATCTGCATTGGTCTGGCGGTACCTCATGTCTGTGACAGTCTTCCTGAATCTATCAAACCAGGCTCGAGGAGATTGCTTGAGCCCATACAGGAATTTCTTTAGCTTACACAAATTTTCCGTCGACTGCTTCGTGCAAAACCCCGGAGAGGAGGGGGGTTCTCCATGTATACTTCCTCTTGTAGGTCCCCATGAAGAAAAACTTTCTTCACATCCAATTAATACAGCTGCCACCTATAGTTTGCTGCAAGGGAGACCAGGATTCTCACATTGCTCATCTTTGCCACTGGAGCAAATGTCTCACCATAATCGATGCCATAGGATTGAGTGAATCCCTTTGCAACCAACATTGCCTTGTACCGCTCTACCTTTTCTTTTGGCGTCTCGTTTACTGTGAAGATCCATTTGCATCCATCTGCTCTATTTCCTTTAGACAACGGAACAAGCTCCCATGTCCCATTTCTTTCGAGTGCCCCAAGTTCCTCCAACATTGCAGCTCTCCACCTTGAATCTTCCTTCGCTTCCTGCCAGCACTTAGGCAAAGATGTGGTGTCTAACGATACAATAAATGCTTGATAGGTAGGGGATATATTAGAGTAGGATAAGAAATTGGCAATGCCATGTTCATAACCATAACGATTATGGATTTTTTCCGCATTACTGCGAGAAGATCTCCTTAAGAGAATATGAGGAAGTGGTGAAGAGATCATACCATCCGAATCAGAGGGATCCGCATCCGAATCAGAGGGATTCGGTGCGGGAGGTGAATCTTTAAGTGTTGGGACATGATTAGGCGAGGGACATGGCACAATAGGGACAATAGGCACAGTAGTGGACTGCTACTTTCTTCTTCTGTAGACTTGGAGCTCTGTAGATTGTTCTGTAGTCTGTTCCTCCTCCTATACTGGAACATCACTTTCTTCCTCCTGATTGTCACCACTTTCTTCCTCCTGATTATGTGCATCCTCATCACTTTCCTCACCCTCGCTATCTCTCCCTTGTTCCCTTGGACCAGCTTCCATCATTGGACATGGAACTGATCCGACAATCATGCTTGGGCTCATATCTCCCTCACTCCTAACACCTCATGTGTTATGTGTGTCACTAAATGCGAAGCCTTTACCTGAAAAATTGTGGTAGTATGGTTCCATCTCTCTGAATATAATGTCCATGCTTACAAAGAGCCTTCGCTCCACCGGACTCCAACAAGACTATCCCTTCTGAGTTCCTGAGTAGCCAACAAAGATGCACTTCACTACCCGAGGGTCCAACTTTCCTACCACAGGTCTGTTATCTTTCACAAAACATACACATCCAAATACCGTTGGGGAAACAATGTACTTATTCTCTCCTATATGCATCTCAAACGGCGTCTTCCATCCTAACACCTGAGAGGGCATCATGTTGATGAGATATGCAGCCGTCAACACGACATGCCCCCACAAGTGTTTAGGAACATTCATGGCAAACATCATTGATCGTGTTACTTCCAACAGGTGATCGTTCTTCCGCTCTGCCACGCCATTCTGTGCTGGTGTATAGGCACACGAAGTTTGATGTTGTATCCCATGGGCTGATAAGTACTCTTCAATAGCCTTGTTGGTATATTCTGTCCTATTGTCAGATCTCACAATCTTTACTTTAGCACTGTACTGTATTATAACCTTGCGATAAAAATCTTGAAATCATGCAAAGACATTACTCTTACACTTCATTAGGTATACCCAAGTGACACGAGTGTAGCAGTCAATAAAGGTGACAAACCATTTAAAACCATTAACTCCAGATGTAGGACAAAGTCCCCATACATCAGAGTGTATCATATCAAAAGCAGCTAAACTTCTATTTCCAGAACTCAATAAGAGCTTATGGTATATTTTTCAAGCTCATAAGCATCATAAACCAACTTTTGTTTATTAGCCTTTTAATACATAGATGAATACGTTCGACTCAGTAGACTGAATGAAGAGTGTCCTATGCGCTGATGTTGAAGTAATAATTCTGCTTCTACTGTTCTTCGCGGCTGCTCCGGTTGTGCTTCTTCCACCAGTGACGCTAGTGATGCGTCCAGCCCACCCCTGTCCAAGTACCATATCCCCTTATGCCAGGTTCCAGTCCCCAGCCGTCTTCCCGTTCCCTTCTCCTGAAAAATCACCTTAGGAATGTCAAAGGAAACAACACAATTAAGTTGAAGAACAATGGCACTAATGGACAATAGAACGAAAAAAGATGGAGCATGCAAGACATCGGTAAGGGTTATGGAAGAGGTGCATTCAACTGTGCCTTACCCATAATGGGTCTAGCCGTACCATCAGCAGTCTGAATGCTTTCAGGCGTCGTCAGGTAAGTGTAAATGGGCACCCGTGACATGGCTGGATGTCCCAGAGTCAATTATCCAACCTGGTCTGTGGATAGTTGCTAGGGCATGGGCAGGTATACCTGTGCTTGTATGAGCATAGTGGATGATGTTACCCCCGGAGGTGGTCAGAGTTGATGCCCCAGAGGTGTTGGCTCGACTGTCGCTGGTTCCAAGCTTCATGCTTCTCCATATCTCTAGCATTTCCCTCTCACTGGGGGTCATATCGGGTGACTGACTCTCACTTCCCTCTTCTGCCAGGTTTGCCTTGTGTCCTCCGGAATGATTACTTCTGCCACCAGCATAGCCTCCTCTGCCACCCCTACGCCCTCCACGGCTGCGTCCGCGGCCGCTGGACTGGCCTCTCAGGGGTTTCGTACAGAATCTGAGAAAGTGTCCAGGGTCTCCACAGTTGTAGCACCCTCTCCCTCCGGAAGGGTTTGGGTTAAAAGCTGCTAAAGCTAATTTTTCTCCCAGAGAGGTAGTGGTGCTAGGCATCAGCTTCATTCGTGCATCTTCTTGTGCCATAGCAGCTATGGCCTCCTTCAGTTATGACAGCCTGGGTTGAGCAAGTAGGATATTCCTCCTCTGCTCGAATGCTGGGTTGAGCCCCTTCAGGAACTTTATCATCCTGTCGCGAAACATACTCCATGAACTTCTTATAATGTTTCGCAAATGCCGATTCCACTTGCTCATCTTCTACGCCAATGGGGTTATAGTGGTCGAGATCTGACCAATACTTATTCAGTAGAGCCGCATACTTAGAGATGGTGTTATCTTCTTGGACCACCTTATCAAGTTCATCTTGTAGTTGAAAAACCCTCATATGGTTGTCCGACCCTGAGTACATATCTCTCAGCATCATCCAAATGTCACCAACACCCTCCATTACTTCCACGTTGTCCAACACTTGGTCGGTCAATGAGGCTGTCAACCATCCAGCAACAACATTATTGACGATCTCCCACACAACAAATTCCTGTGAGGAGTGATCTTCAGGTGCCTAGGTTTGGCCATTCACATAGCCCACCAAGCCTCTTGCCTTCAGAGTCCACATCGTCTGACGCGACAACTTCAAGTAGTTGGAAGTACCCTCCAACTTTATCTCCAGTTTCTCTAACTTTCCAATTTTGTATGGTAAATGATCCACATCTGCGTGTGCACCACGGGAGCTAGTCACAGTCAGCCTCTTGGAGAAGATATCGTCCACCAAAGCCTTCATCTCTTGGACCGTCTGCTTGCCGTAGATCGTCTCCATCGTCTTCTTCTTATCCTCTTCCATCAACAAGATCAGCAAGACGGTGACAGATCTAGATTCTCCCCTTTGATCGTCGTCTTCTCCGCATCTATTGTTCTTCCTTCAGCGGTAGCGGCGTCCCTCAGAGTCGCTGCTTACGTCCCGTGCACGGCTTCGACCCGAGGTCGCATGACCTGACGAGAAGGAGGAACCGACAGTTGTAGTCGAGATCAGGAGTTCACACAAAAGTTCCCTTACTGATATATCTTGATCCAACAAGCAACTATATAATTAATATCCCGATTACAACTTGCTGCTACAAAACAATAATCAGAAAATTAAAATTTTCGATCTTCTGTGCAATCGCAGTTGCATATGGACAGAAACAAGTTACAACTTGCAAGAGAGAAGACGAAGAATAAGATCGTCGGGGTCGGGGGTCGCCGGGATCGCAGCGGCAACAACAGCAGTCGCGACAACAACAACATCAGTCGGGACGGGGTAGGCCGGCGGTGCTGCGGCACGCGGCCAGGCGGTCGCCGGGACCGACGGGGGCTGCTGGCGGCGGGGCAGGATGACGACGTTGCGGCGGGTGGCCAGGCGATCGGCGGGAAAAGAAGGGAGGGGGAGGGCAACTGTGAGAGGGTTAGGGTTAGGGTTTGGAGAAGGGTTGGGGGTTTGGCTCTGAAATACTTATCTTAATTTTATTGAGGGTGAAACTATATATATATATATATATATATATATATATATATATATATATATATATATATATATATATATATATAGGAGAGGCTAACCCCTCTCTCTACTATTTGACTAAATGTGAGACTAAACACCCACTAATATTCTCAACAAGGTAGGTAGTTACCTTGGGAAAGATTTGATGAAGCACCTGGAGGGCACGTCTTGAGTTCCAACCTGAATACCCTCGCAAAACTATGTCAGCCTGCTGTTGGAATAGATAATAAGATTTAATGAATGAAGGAAAATAGGAATGAATGAGAATTGGAAATGGAATTGAAATTTTAGAGAGGAGGTAGCGCTTCACCTTGCGAACATAGATGTTGGCAAGGGCAGAACCCCATCCATCGTTGCTGAAACTGAACTGTACGATGGAAGATCCAAACAACACAAACACAGGACGATTTCCCAGACCCACCATCCTCCTCCTTCTTGATCCCCTTGTGATTCCTTTTCTTTTCACTACTTTATTATATCCTCCAGACTGACACACGCTTGACTCTAGAGACTATAATGGAGTAAAGAAGAAATATAGATAATACTGAGTGGATATGTATATCTCTATCTCCAGCCCAGCCCAGCCCAGCCCAGCCCAGCCAAGAAATTGACATTCTATCCATCCATCTCTGTATCAAAAAATCTTGACTGAAGTAACTGCACGCACCGGTCCAAATCTCATGAATAATGTGATGATGCCACATGACATGAACGAGCAGTAATAGTCAGTCAGAACACAGTTGTAATAGATAGAACTCAAAAGAAGAAACTGCCAACAACGACACAAACCACGCCAATAAAAAACAAGCCACCTGATATTAGGAATCACTTCAGGCACCTTACCACAACACAACATAGAGACTTGTTAGATCAAATAAATGAACTCCATGGAAACTCGTCCAACCACTTGCAGCACTTCAAGTGCAATTGTAAATGCCCTTTGCCCGCCTATTCAAGGAAAACACTACAACTCTGCATACTAACCCAGGATTGATGCTAATAGCATTGAATTTATGTTAGCTAAAAGTAGATGATAAATTAATAGCATCTGCCAGGACTGCTATGCAATGCCATCATAAAATGCTATCCACCACACCAGCTTCGATGTATCCCATTCCCTCACAGCTTTTGTTTGGTGTAGTGGCCCTCTTTTCACACACCGCCGCACAAAATTCACTTTCCCTTTCTATAGACTTAATGTGTAGTACGAAATTAACATTGAGTAAGATAACTATAAAGTAGTAAATGCAAAACCTTACGAATTTGTCCAAGCATCGCATCGGCTGCATGGGTGATGAGAAAGAAGGAACGAACAATAAAAACATCTCGCAATCAATCCATCTCCAAACTAGTCAAGTGAACAAGTCATATCCAGTACTCCAAACCAGTGAAAGTAAAGGAGCACCGTGTACAGTAACAACAAATATTCCTTCAGGGGGGAAAGATAATATGAAGCAAAATTACCAAAATTTGTCAGTCTGCAAACTAATAGAATAATACATTATTATTCCTCAGCGATGACACATCCATCCATCAAAAGCAGCACTACTAATTTGCTGTGCACCCACCAAGAATTTCTGGTCCCATTGTGTTGTTCTGTGAAAAGTCCACTTGGAGGGGTTGATGGTGGCAAGGATTTCCAATGCAGGGATGGTTCCCACTCGGTGGCACCTTTGACAACTTTTAGAATCTCTTCTACAACAATCTTGCTCCCATCAGAGGATAGATGAATCCCATCACTGATTATGAAGCTTGTCACTTGCAGGTCCATAACAGAAAGGTCCACAAAGATGAAAGTTATCATATTAATCAACTACCTAAGAATATGAATACAAGGATTCAAAGGACGTGTGCTGTGTTATCAACATATTCAGGAAGCGGTACATGAGGACCTAGGACAGATGGATGACCTCCCACGGAATCATTGCCACCAAATAAACTATTTGATGAGGACATCGAGACGCATGCTTGACATGTGTATACGAGAAATATGTGATATAAACCATTTTTGATTTTAATAGGAAGATTCTATTTTATTTTTGTTTTATTTGGATAAACTGTATGCTTGTTAGTATCTATCCTTTAGTTGGATTTCTCTCTTTTTAAGTCTCACATCAAGAGTAGTAGTTTTCTTTTGTGTTTCTCCTCCTATATATATGAGACATGTCTATTGTAGAAAATATAATTATTAAATATTAAATGCATGATATTTTTGTTTTAGCAATTATTGTGTGTTTGTTTTGATTGATGTGTGAAACCTAATCCAACCTAGGTGCGGAGGTTGAACCGTATCCTAGTTCAATAAAATTTATTTTTTCTCTTCCACAAAAGAAAATAAAAAATAAAAAATCCGACCACCATCATCGTCCAGAACCTTGTCGAAACTGTAGTTTACCATAATAGGACCCTAACCGTCGTTTGACACCGTCGTCATCAAACATCTCCTTCGCTACCAACATCAACCAACGGGCAAGTTTCTAACGGCTACTAGGTTTTCTCTTTTTAATTTATTAAATATTATTAGGTATCATTATTCTCTAAAAATCTCTAATATATTATTAATTCATGTTGTCCACAAATATTGAAAGAAGAGTAATTTCGTTTGAAATGACACAACCAACTATCTCTATATTAATTTTAGGATTGTGCTAAAAATACAATATTTTTTCTGAAAAGATTACGTGACTTGAATTACATGTATGTTAATTTCATAAGATGATAATAATTTTCTACATCATCTTCCATAAAATCAACTCCTGATATTAATCATGCTTCTTGGTGAATGTATTTTGTACAATTTGAATGATGAATACTTGTACAAAACATGTATTGTTGGTATATTAGAATATTCTTGGTATATTTGTTGGTATATTAGAATATTCTTGGTATATTTGTTGGAATATTATAATATTCTACAGGGGTTTTTAATGGGGTATTAATGTAAGATGCAGGTTGTAAGACTATAAATAGCCAAGAGATTATCAATAAAAAATATAACAATTACTCCAAAATATTCTACATGGTATCAGAGCCCAAACCCTAACCACCACCTCCCAAACTTTAGCGCCACCGCTGCCACACCGCCTGCCACCACCGCTGCCGTGCCGCCACCACCGTTGCCGCTCTGCCCGCCACCACCGCTGCCGCACCGCTCGCCCGCCATCACCGTCTCCGCTTGCCCGCTACCACAACCGCGAAGCTGCGACTCCCGCGGAGCCTTCTGCCATGGTTCCTGGCGTCTCCCACGGGTCGTTCCAGACGTTGACATCGAAGGCCTAGATCTGAGGGAGGAGAGACATGATCGAGTCTAGGAGAGGACGAAGAGGGCGAACGTGAATCGTCGGACGGGTGTGAGGTGATCGAAGAATAGGAGGATCGATGGAGGAGATTATCAAGAAGTTGGACTCTGCGGAGGTCGCAACGTTGATGAAGCTGATGAAATTGTCGGCTGGTGAGAGCGCGACACGAACATTGGCAAAGTTGGAGCTTCCATCCATCGATCTGAAGCTTGATGGACCGACCACCTACCTGAGTTGGTCACGACGGATGAGGAAAACCCTCGCAGGGAAGGACTTGGAGGGTTTCTTGTTAGGAGAGAAGACAGAGCCGGATGAGGGCTCGGCAGGACGCGATGAATGGAAGTCCACTCATATGGTGGTATATATTTGGTGTCACGTCCCGATCTTCCGCTGGAATCGGCCGTCCCCGTTAGGCCCGAATTATCGCGCCAGCGCTCCCGCGGGACGATTGTTTCCATCGGGAAGTGATGCCGCGCGAGACTGGAGCTGCGCCCGCGCAAGGCAAATACCGGAACGACTGTTGATAACTAGTTCACCAAGTCGATATAGCGGAAACATAGAATAAACACAAGTATGAATACAAAACAGCTCTTTATTGATAATGAATAAGATTACAATCGGCGCTAGACCAAGATTACAAGTCGCTCAAGCTCTCTCTCTAAGAATAAAGACGTGCCAAACGGCTTATAACTTGGGATGATACATAGGCAATATTCCAACATTATGTCCTGTATATGTGCTACATCTCCAGACGCAACACTCCAAGGCTCCAGAGCGAACTCTACGCCTTAGCGCACACGAGGGGACATTCCGCACTGAACGAGGTTCTCCCGCATACTGCAAGCAATATGGTGGGTTATCGGTACATGAATGCACTGATGGGGAGGCTTCTTGTCCGCTTGATAATCCAACACGTTATATTAGTTCCGTGCATCAACTATTAAGTGATCTTGCTATTCTTGCCTTTGGATCAATTTCATGCATAAGATACAAAGCCTATCTCGTGTGGCAGTGCGCCGTGCGATACAAGAAACACGGCGATACTTACCAACTTACCATTTGTCCTTCCCTGCCTAAGTATAAAACCAGGTTAAACCTGTCACGACCCGCACCCGGTTTAGGGGCACGAGTGCGTGGGTACGTCCAGCCTACGCCGCAGCATCGGCGGTAGAACGTTGTCTAGGTCATGTAACTATCTAATCAAACTCACGTGAATACCCAACTCCATAAGGAGACGTGGATATCATAAAATAATGTTAGAAATACTCAATCACCTAAACTAAAGCACGATGAGATATCAAGGCAAAAAAAGAAGTACAAGACAAGTCTAACGACAGAATAATCATACCTGCAATCAGTAACATCCAATCCCCAAGTGTGTCAGAAACAAGTCCACTAAGGTCACCGTCTGGAAAATATTTTCCAGTCAGGAAGGAGCAAAGTACATCTCTAAATAGCAGTTCTTTATTAATGATATAAACTATGTAGCAGTTCTAGATGGAAATATATGAGATGCATGTATAGGTACGGGAAATATACAATAAAAGAAATACTGGAAATATTGTAAGTAAATGCAGGAAAAGAAACAATATGTCAACGAGCAAGAATCCTATGACTAAGTGTGTGAGTACTAGCTTTAACATGTGATCGGCTTGGGAACTTGATCAGGCTAGTTACATATGATTAGCTATGATTCATGTAAGGTCAGGCTAACCGTTGGTTAGCTATGATGCATGTAGAGGTCAGGCTAATCACATGTAACAACTATGAAGCATGTAAATGGTCAGGCCGCACCCGACGTGAGATGTGGGGTGAGCTATGATGCATGTAAAGTTGGATATGATCACATATCTATACTAAAATACTCCCCACCCCCGACTGGTATAGTAGATCCAGTCATGGTACGCTATGGCACGGGATTCCCTAGGGAGGTAGCAAGTCTCCCCGGGAATCAGTGTCTGTACATGCACAAGATAACAAGGAAACAAGTCTTGTACAAGCTACACCATGAAAAAGGAATAACATCTCATGACGAGATCCGTGTATACCAATCCGTGTAACCAACGTGTCAAGAGCATGGATATCTACACTAGATACAGTGAACATAGGAGATATCATAAATTAGAAACTAATCAGAGAATGTACTCGCCTTGGGTCCTTAGCTGGTAAATCCAATATCCTGTCCCAGGGTATCGTCTGGAGAATCCGACAGTCCTATAAACATATAATAAATAATACAATGTTTGCATCAGATGCTACACTAACACAGAATCAAAGTACACTGGCCTCAGGGCTACGCTAGGCATGGAACTTGGTCAACTAGGATCATCTAGTAGATATAAATATACATATCTGTATACCAATCATGTTAAATATATACGTATACATTAATATTAAACATTAATGAAATACCTAATTGCATACATATAAATACATAAGTACTAATACATTAATTTAATTTTTACACTAATAATATAGTGTACATTTTATAAAATACAATTTTTATGGAAATACCAGTATACATATATGTATATTAATTTTATTAAATATATACATATACCTGTATATATATACTAGTTTGAAAACACACTTATACATTTACACATACACCAAAATACGTTTATACATATATATACTAATAAAACATTTTCATATATCATATATATATATATATATATATATATTAATACATACATATACTAATTTATATATATACCATGCTTATACATGTTTAACATTTAATTAAATAAATAATATACATGTACATATATTAAATTACACCTTACTAAACTAATTACATAAAAGCTAACTAATTATATATTAATATAACCAAAATCCTTACATAACTAAATTCATACATAAATAAATAAGACTAATTATATATATTAACTAACTAATCTAATTATATAACTAAACTAATTTAATTATATTACTAATTATATAAACTAACCTAATTACACATAAATTACCCAAATGTTACTCTCAGAATCGAAAGAGAACGGAGAGAGGGAGGCTCACATGGGGTTTCCGGCGTCGACGCGGTGGAGGTCCGCCCGGGTCACGCGGGCAAGGCGTCGGCGCGGTAGAACGTTCATCCCGAAGCGGCGGCGGTCGGGTGCTCGTCTCGAGGAGGCGGTCGACGGATCTGCTCGTCTCGAGGAGGCGGCAGCGAAGCTCGGCGGCGGCAGCGGAGCTCGGCGCACGCGGAAGGAGGGGACGGCGAGCTCGACTCAGAGGAGGAGGTCTCAGCCGCCGACGTTAGGTTAGGTCGAAATCTAGGTTAGGTCGAGATCTAGGTTAGGTTTTATTTTGAATTTCTGTGAATCGTGTCAGGGTTGGATCGTGTCCGAGTGTTGGACACGAGGATGGATGTTTACTGTGGTGGAGGTGGATGTGTCCGGGTGTTGGACACAGAGATGATGTACTGTGGTGGAGGTGGATGTGTCCAGATGGTGTCGGACACAATCTCATTGTAATGTTGTAATACTGGACACAGGAATGAATGGATACGATAGGACACCCGGGGTCGGACCCGAGGCCAACACGGCTGACACGGTAATGCTGGACACAGGGACACGAGCACACAAAACAATGGTGATGGCTTGTGGGAATTTGTGAGGGCTAGCTAATAATTTTGGGGATTAGGGTTTCTTGGGAATGGTGTGGGTGAGAGACTTTAAATAGGGAGAGAGGGTGTGGAATAAAGGGTGAGGATTGGCCCAATTAATGAATGACCAAGATTAGATATGAGTGAGTTTTTCATGTGGGAAATGAGGGTGTGAATGGGAGATGGTAAACTTGTAAATTTTAAAAGAAAAGATTATAATTTAAGAAAAATATTTTAAGAGGCTTCCAAGGCTAACTGATTCCCAATTAGCTACTAATTAAACCCATATTTCAAAACCCTAGAAGGTATGTAATTTATTTATTTACTATCCCAAATGGATATAAAATTTATTATGAAAACAACTAGTCCTTCAAATAATTTTATTAAACAATAATTTCATGATTTCAAACCAATAAATATTCGAAGCTAGAGTAATATATATACATATTATTTATCTATTTATTTTATAATAAATCGACATTTAGGAAAAATAATTTTTATAAAATATTTTAAATCACCTTCTAAAATCAAACATTGCTCAAAAATCTAATACTAAAACTCAAGGAGAAAATATCTTATAAACTTGATATTTTAAAAATAATAAAAATCTAAATATTTCGGAATTTGGAAATCGGAGGTTACAAAACCCAACACGAATATAGATATATAAAATCCCAAGATCGCATAACGAACACATGTATGCTACGAGCGTGTTTCTAAACCGAGTGCACGATCTACACAGTTTACAATACTCTTATCATTCTGTGTGACTCAGGTTGTGCAGATTACTCAGATGTCTTATACTCATTTTACACCGGCATATTATACTTGTATAGGCATGTTTTACTCTGACTACTCAATTGTGTTTTGAGCTTCAGGTTATTTTGCATCTGTTACTTGCCACAAGTTCCTAACGAACCCATACGCGGGTTGCCTCCACGTATGCAATATACTAAAGACACAAACTTGGTCTTATGACCTGACGAGCCGCCATGGACAAGGTATAGTGTCAGCACGGAAATGGAATGCAATGCAGGTAGCGAGCCTCGCTACACGCCTTCCCGTCGGAAGCAACGACTATATGAAATATTTCTGACCGGTTCGGATCGGCCCCGGCGCGACCGAAAGATCGTCCGCAGGAACCTGAATCCTGTGCACAGGTTGTCCATGACCATTGACGATCAACACTAAGCTTTTTATTATATGCAACACTTTAAGACCTTGAATGAACATAGCTACTTGACACAGTGTTTATACATTTTACTCATTCAAAGATCTCATGATCTGTTATGTTCCATTCCATGCATTGTTTATGCTGCCGTCTTACTACTTATTGCAGTTCCCATTTTGGGAGTTGCCTTGGCGACCCAACGGTCCCAAAGACTTTCCATATTTCTATTGTTTGGCTTGGAACGACTATTTTGATAGTCTTCTACCACAGGTAAGTTAACCAGAATCTATGTTGTTCTTCTGTACCGAGGCCTTATCTATGTGACGAGCATTTCAAGACATATAGAGCAATGTACTTCAAAGAACATATAAGGAACAAAAGCAACACTACAATATGAAATTATAAGAACTGTAAAGCGAGCCTACCATTCCGTTCAACTGATCTACTTCCATGTTCTACACAAAGATGTATCAGATGGGGTTGTTCCCTTAGCTAGATGTGTTGAATTCTTTATTAGCATGCAAGGGGTGATTCATCTAGCGACTAGCATATATCAACTATATTTTAAGTATGCTGGCTAAGCAAAGACAAGTTCATCGTAGCTACCCACCTTAGCGATGATTCGCCTCGGTCGAGCGATACTCCGAGCGAGCCTCTGAAAGTCTAAGTCTGAACTCCTGAAGGGCCAAGTCTGGAATTCCTTTGCCTCAAGCAAGTCTTCTCGCTGAGCAAAGCGGGTCGGGTTATCGCACTTGTGCCGTTTGAATCGGCTATCCGCCTAGATGCGGAGTGGGTCATTATATTATACACCACTCAAAACAAGTCTCGTCCTCGAGACTTTCTGAGCGTAAATCGTTCTATCGCACACTATGGAATCTAACTCAAGCGTATCAATCTGTATCATTAGATCCGTTCGAACATAATTTCCTACTCGCTTCTTACTCCGTGTTACGTGCAGGGTCTGCCTTATTGAATGGCTCTATCATTCAATCCAACTTTTGACTCGGTCTTTACTGCGACTTAGCGCGGAACATATATCGCTTAATACGGAGTATGTTATAATCTATCATAAATGATGATCTTGGGCTGAGGCAATCTTACTTCAGTTGCTATACTCGTCCATGCGAATCCGAATTTTTTTATTTACAACTGCATTCGAGTTATGCATATCGCCAAGTCTAGATCGTACCCATATTCAGGGCACCCCCCAAATATGTGTATTTCAACTAAGCTTAGTGACAGCTAAGCCAGACAAGCTACTCGTAAAAATCTTTCGAATCGCCGATCGCTTCGCTATCTGAATAACTGAACTCTAGTTCGTTTTAGTTATCGTCTACTCCAATCTCACCCAAATTCAAGTATTGCATTACTAGCAACGCACCTCTTCCAAGCAACAATTTAACTTGTTATGCCAACTTATCTCGAATATCACCAATTCCAATTCTAATAGTTCCGTCCGACAATTCTCTAATACCGTCTTATTCCTCAGCGTCGCATAACTTATCCAACCAAATCAATTATCACTCAATTCCTATCTTCCATTGCATTCGTGTCATGACCCGCACCCGGTATAGGGGCACGAGCACGTGGGTACGTCCAGCCTACGCCGCAGCATCGGCGGTAGAACGCTGTCTAGGTCACAATAAATACTAATATAACTCACAACCTGTCAATGATGTCAATCTCCATAAGAAGGACAATATACATCTCACAATATCCCATAATGTAAACTCAATCACAACTACTATAAGAGTATAAAGGCATGATAAAAGATAAGAAGAATGACATAGTCAACACCATGTCTCAAAATATAGATAAAACACAGTCTAGCTGTCCAGCATTGTCACGCCCAATTTCGTAGAATCAATTGAGGCGTCCCCCGAATCGTGACCGCCGTGCGGGCCTGGGGTTGCGCCCGCACAAGGCTTTAATGATTTGCATAGCAAGCACATATTCAGAGTACGCAGATAAATTGAAACACAGATTTGAAATATAGAAAAGTTCTCTTTATTGATAATGAACATCTATTACAAACTCTTGAACGAGTCAGCTAATATGCCGAACGGCTTACAAAAGTGTTGACTCAAAATGAGATAACAGTCCTGTACATTATATCCCTTTATAACTCAAAATGATAAAGACCTCCAGGCTGGAGGACGGCTTTGCCACAAAGTTGCATTTGTGTATGAAGAGTTGCAAGCTTCTGGATTCAAAATGCTTCAAGGGGCGCGGTGAAGATGCGCCAACAGCTGGACTGGATCGGGAAGACGACTTCGGCTCCTCGCTCGGTTCGCCTTGGTGCGGAGAACCTGTTTCAACGAGGGTCAGCATGTCGAAACATACTGGTGAAGGCGAGCTAGCCGAACTATACCAATCAATACGTTGTTTTAATGAAGCATGCATATTTGTGGGTTTCTATCTTGCCTTAGTTCATTTATAAGTAAGCAGCATATAGAATTTACTGAAATGAACGTGCCACCATTCGGTAGATTTTTATCTGCCCGTCTGAATTGCCTGCACAATACTTACCATGCCTTCCCTGCCACGAAGACACAAGTTAGTATGCAACAGGTTTAAATATACATAGTGGATATAGTCATGGACAAGGATGGGATGCAACGATAAACACACGATGCGTTGCAAGCCGTCCAGTCCGCACACGATGACTATGCCACAGGTGATCACTAGCTTGGTAGCCATAATGGACTAGTCATGGACTAGGATAGCATGCAACGAGAGCTCATAATGGATACACGATAAACATATGATGCGTTACAAGCCATCCAGTCCGCACACGATGACTACACACAAAGTTTCGCCCGGATCGGATCGGTGCCAGTGCCCCAGCGACCGTCTGCAGAACTTATACCCTTGTGCACAAGTTGTCCATGATCGAACACACGATGTTTAGTTAAGTTATCCATTCACGCAGTTGAGGCAACACGAGTAATGCACAATTATAGAAGAAGATACATTCTAACTAAAATTGATGCATATGATGAACATTCCGAACGAACAAGCATGCAAGTAAGTAACCGTTCACAAGTTTGATTGACAAACAGTACTAACCAAGTCTATTCTCTTTTATCTTGGTTTCTTTTATTATTACTTGGTATCGTTTGATCGGGGCAAAGAAGAATGCAGATTTTAGGGCGTGAAGCTTGGAAGCAGGGCTAGCTAATCGGGTTGGTAGCCACTCACTTAGATTATTGGAAGGGAGAAGGAAAGAGGCGCTTCACGACTCCGCTCGTAAGCCGCCTACTGCTCGTTCACCTGCACACGAACAGCTCGATTAATACTTCTTCCTCTCTTTCCAATCTCAAAATAGAAGTGCAGTTCAATGAACGAAAACAATCAAAACCATCGAAACCGTTCAAGGAAAACAAGCAAATCCCAAAACCAACTCAAAGCACGAAAGCAACAAGCGACATCGAAAACTGAGGCAATAAAAGATAGCAGCGGAGAGGTCCCTCCTGACTCTGCCGCTAAGCCGATCCTTGGGGCGCGGTCCACTGAATATGGGAATCGATTCCGAAGAAAGAAATCCATAACGAGGACGAGTTCTTAATTCAATCTATCCTGATCGAACGATACCGTTTTGTGTTTCTTAGCTGCGCTCTCCGCACCGGGAGAACGGGGCGCTACATCCTACCCAACCAATTGGAAGTTTCGTCCCGAAACTTAGGAATAATGCTTACCGTTAGGGATTATCTCGTCGAGGGCGACGATCAGGAAGGTTCGGGCAGGAGCTAATGGCATGGCCTGGATCACCACAAGCGAGGCATAACCCAAGTCTCTTACGACATTGGTTAATGGTGTGCCCAGATCTCTTACAGAAGTTACACCATTCCTGATTTCCTCTCCGGGGACCGCCGTGGTTAGGGCGCTTTGCAGCGGTGTTTCCTCTATCGTTGCCTTGGCGTTTGTGATTGTAGGTATGCACAGTGCCGGTGGAAACGTGAGGATACTGCGGTTCGAGAGATAGGGCGTGATTAATGACTTCACGCATTGTTCCATATTGATTATTGGCCACGTGTGCATGGATGGCAGGGCACAAACCACCTTCAAACCTTCTAGCTCGACTCGCTGCATCAGGTAAATAGGCCCTAGCGAATTTGGAGAGTCGGTTGAATTCGGCGGAGTACTGCTTCACTGTCAAACTGCCCTGCCTCAGTTGCACGAAATCATTCTCCATTTGACGTTGTACTGGAGGGGGTATAAACTCCTCTTCAAACGCGGCACGAAAAGTCGTCCACGAGATCGCCTCCTCTCCGTGATCAAATTGGAGAGATCGCCGATGCACGTTCCACCAATCGTGTGCGTTGAGGCAGAGCTGTAGTTGCGCGCAGGCGACGCGCTTCTCTTCGGGGACCTCTAACAGAGCGAAGTGATCTTCAAGCGCGGGTAGCCAATCTAGAGCTACCACTGGGTCCTCAGTCCCGTTGAATGGGGTGTTGCAAACTTTCTTGAAATGGCCCAAGTTGAAGGCAGTCACGTCCTTCGGCCTTGGGATTTGAGGCGTCTCCACTTTAAGCACGGGCTGTTCCACCGGAGTCGTTGTTGTTGCGGTGGAATGGTTGGCAGCCAAAGTCTGAGCGATCTGTTGTAGGGTATCTACCTGCTTCTGTTGGACTGAGAATCGGGTCTCTAAATTGCTTTCGAACTTGGCTTGGAGAGCATCATCTTTTTGTCGTTGCGATTCTAACATTTGCATCATCCGCTCTAGCGGGTCGACTTGAGATATGCCGCGCTGGCTCTGAGAGCTTCCCGAATTCCCCGAACTACTTTCTTATGTTTTGTTTGGTACTTGCGCTGCAGATTACGCTGGTACCATTCCTTCAAAAGAAGGTAAATTACATTAGAATCATAATGTATTATGGACTTATTGCATGAACGTATCTCATTTTGGCCTAGCGAGTTCAAGAGTTCGCACAGGAATTGATCGTTAAAGGAACTTTTCCAGCACGAAGTCTAAGGAACTTGAATCTGTGCTCTGATACCATTATGTCACGACCCAATTCCGTAGAATCAATTGAGGCATCCCCAGAATCGTGACCGCCGTGCGGGCCTGGGGTTGCGCCCGCACAAGGCTTTAATGATTTGCATAGCAAGCACATATTCAGAGTACGCAGATAAATTGAAACACAGATTTGAAACATAGAAAAGTTTTCTTTATTGATAATGAACATCTATTACAAACTCTTGAACGAGTCAGCTAATATGCCGAACGGCTTACAAAAGTGTTGACTCAAAATAAGATAACAGTCCTGTACATTACATCCCTTTATAACTCAAAATGATAAAGACCTCCAGGCTGGAGGACGGCTTTGCCACGAAGTTGCATTTGTGTATGAAGAGTTGCAAGCTTCTAGCTTCAAAATGCTTCAAGGGGCGCGGTGAAGATGCGCCAACAGCTGGAATGGATCGGAAAGACGACTTCGGCTCCTCGCTCGGTTCGCCTTGGTGCGGAGAACCTGTTTCAACGAGGGTCAGCATGTCGAAATATACTGGTGAAGGCGAGCTAGCCGAACTATACCAATCAACACGTTGTTTTAATGAAGCATGCATATTTGTGGGTTTCTATCTTGCCTTAGTTCATTTACAAGTAAGCAGCATATAGAATTTACTGAAATGAACGTGCCACCGTTCGGTAGATTTTTACCTGCCCGTCTGAATTACCTGCACAATACTTACCATGCCTTCCCTGCCATGAAGACACAAGTTAGTATGCAACAGGTTTAAATATACATAGTGGATATAGTCATGGACAAGGATGGGATGCAACGATAAACACACGATGCGTTGCAAGTCGTCCAGTCCGCACACGATGACTATACCACAGGCGATCACTGACTTGGTAGCCATAATGGACTAGTCATGGACTAGGATAGCATACAATGAGAGCTTATAATGGATACACGATAAACACACGATGCGTTGTAAGCCATCCAGTCCGCACACGATGACTATACACGAAATTCCGCCCGGATCGGATCGGTGCCAGTGCCCCAGCGACCGTCCGCAGAACTTATACCCTTGTGCACAAGTTGTCCATGATCGAACACACGATGTTTAGTTAAGTTATCCATTCACGCAGTTGAGGCAACACGAGTAATGCACAATTATAGAAGAAGATACATTCTAACTAAAATTGATGCATATGATGAACATTCCGAACGAACAAGCATGCAAGTAAGTAACCGTTCACAAGTTTGATTGACAAGCAGTACTAACCAAGTCTATTCTCTTTTATCTTGGTTTCTTTTATTATTACTTGGTATCGTTTGATCGGGGCAAAGAAGAATGCAGATTTTAGGGCATGAAGCTTGGAAGCAGGGCTAGCTAATCGGGTTGGTAGCCACTCACTTAGATTATTGGAAGGGAGAAGGAAAGAGGCGCTTCACGACTTCGCTCGTAAGCCGCCTACTGCTCGTTCACCTGCACACGAACAGCTCGATTAATACTTCTTCCTCTCTTTCCAATCTCGGAATAGAAGTGCAGTTCAATGAACGAAAATAATGAAAACCATCGAAACCGTTCAAGAAAAACAAGCAAATCCTAAAACCAACTCAAAGCACGAAAGCAACAAGCGACATCGAAAACCGAGGCAATAAAAGATAGCAGCGGAGAGGTCCCTCCTGACTCTGCCGCTAAGCCGATCCTTGGGGCACGATCCACTGAATATGGGAATCGATTCCGAAGAAACAAATCCATAACGAGGACGAGTTCTTAATTCAATCTATCCCGATCGAACGGTACCGTTTTGTGTTTCTTAGCCGCGCTCTCCGCACCGGGAGAACGGGGCGCTACAAGCATAAAGTCTCCACAAGTCTCAACATAAACTAAGAATAAGTCTAAACATAAACTCAATAACCTCGAATAAGTCTCAGTGCATAAGATAAATACTGTCTAGATAGCTGCAGATAATGTCTCCTCTAAAGGAATAGTCTCCTCTAAGATCTCTGGTGTGTAGTCTGCATCTATACTTGGTCCGTAGTGTGTGGTACAGAAATCCTCAAGATCCTCTGGAAAAATATCCAGTCAGGATTGGAACAAAGTACAAGCACTAACAGGAGTTCCACATATATTGACAAAATCTATAGCACAGTGTAAAGAAATACAAGACATATATGAATACTGGCAATAAGAGATACTGGACATAATAAAGTACTGCAAGAAATGCTGGAATAAGGAAATACTGGAACATCATCATCAATGTACATCTAGCAATGAAATAGAAATACAAGTGCATGCTAGAACAATAATCTAGAATATAATGTGTACTAGAACAATAATTAGAACATGTAGAGATGTTAGATCAATATACTAGAGATAAATGTCAAGAACATCTAGCTAAGTGTGTAAAACATCAGCATATCATGTGATCGGCTTGGGACTGATCAGGCTTGCTATGTATGACTAGCTATGATTCATGTAAGGTCAGGCTAACCATCCGGATAGCTATGATGCAATCAATAGTCAGGCTAATCATACATAACAGGCTATGAGGTATGTAATGGTCAGGCTGCACCGACGTGAGGTGTGGGTGAGCTATGATGAATGTAAAGTTGGGTATGATCACATAAGCTACTAATATTTCCCCATTTTCCCCAGCTAGCACGATGGATTCCAAATCACGACTCCTCGTGACAGCTCTCGATAATGCCAACTCGTGTAAACAACAGTGTCAGAGTCATGTACGCTATATAACTAGAATTATAGCGATAATAAACATAATGGAAACTGTCAGAGAATGTACTCGCCTGTGGTCCTTAGCTGGCAATACCAATACCCTGGTTCCAAAGTATCGTCTGAATGATCCAACAGTCCTATAGACATATCATATAATACAATATTGCATCAAACATTACACTAACACACACAATCAAAACACAGAGAACTCAGAGTGTCACGCCCCAGTCCCAAAAATATACGGGACCAGGCCACGTGGCAATAGCCGGCTGTCACGTCTCCGAGGATAACCCAATTTAATGGATCCTAGCGAAGGGTGCTACGCTGTCCTAAATACTAACAAGTCCAATACCAATCAATAATAGGTAATCTAATCTCATCCATAATATAAACAGCAAGAAAGTACTAAAATAAATACTGGAAGATAAACGCCAGTCTCAAAATATCATAGTACAAACCCAGAATGTCTGGTGGGAACAAACCCACTACTATGACAAAATAAAAGTACTGAATGACAGATAAAAAGAGAAATATATAGGGCATTGGCTGACTAGATAATGATGCTCCCAATCCTAGGAAGAAGGCCTACCAAATGATCACGAAAACTCTGACGGTAGCACCTCTAGCTCCTCCTCGGATGCGTACCTCGTCTCCTGTCCGGGTCCGTACACTGTGGGATAATATGCCTCGTCCAAATCTGGAAAGGGACCAGGTCCTCAGAGGGACATAAAAAAATACATATAGAAGAGAAAAGGATTTATTAATGTGTCGTGTCCAACGGGGTGGATACCTTAATGCACTATTGCACAAAAGTGCCCAACAATTAGAAAATTATACAAAGTGGGGTTTTATGGTTTAATTTAATTAAAATAAAAGCAAATGGTGTTCTAAAATTAATTAAAAGTACATGGGACTAAAATTAAGTGGGACACAAGTATCATGAATAAAGTAGACTCAGAGTAGAACATTACCCTAATTTGGGTTGCTCAAAATGGGTCGAGATTGTGTCTCCAATTTCAATTTATATAGAATTAAGTAGGGGTTTGATTTATATAGAATTAAGTAGGGGTTGCTCAAAATGGGTCGAGATTGTGTCTACAAAAGTGCTCAAAATGAATAAAGTAGACTCAGAGTAGAACAAATCAGAGTAGAACACACAAGGATACAAGGTTTAATTTATATAGAATTAAATGTAGTCGTTTGGGACGAATATTGTGCGTGTAAAATGAAGAACAACAAGACATGATTATGAGTCACACAAGGATCAAAATAACAGTCTGGCACGTCTGGGACAAGGGTGTGAAATCGGTTGGAAGGCAATGGCTAGTGTAGCGCTCTAATTATCGAAGCAACGGTAAAGTACAACAATTAAATAAAATCATCATTATTAAATACAATTAAATATAATGCAATCATTTACACATTAATTATGAAAAGACAAAAATACCCTAATCTGAAATATGGGGGTGACAAGTCTACCCTCCTTAAAAGAATTTTGTCCTCGAAATTAAAATAAACTGGCACAATCAAACAATCAAACAAATAATTATACCTCAAGTCTCGAAGAGATATAGATACTGCTCGTGCATTTTGTCATCTCTCTCCCATGTTGACTCGCCTGGAGAGTGATGTCTCCATGCAACACGAACCAAAGGAATAGTCTGGTTCCGCAATGCTTTCTCTCTACGATCCAAGATCTCAACGGGTTGTTCAGGATAGCTGAGCGTCGGTCCAACTTCGATCTTCGAGTGATCTAGTATGTGACTAGGATCTGCTACGTACTTTCTCAACTGCGAAACATGGAACACGTCATGCACTCCATCTAGAGCAGGCGGCAAGTCAAGTCTATAGGCTACTGTACCGACCCTTGCAATAATACTGAAGGGCCCGATGTATCGTGGACTAAGCTTTCCGCCTTTACCAAAATAAATCGTGTCCCATGTCGAAGAAATTCGTAGGACCACCAATGTCACGCCTCGATCCCGTGGAATCGTTAGTCGTCCCCCGGGCGTGACCGCCGTGCGGGCCTAGGTTGCGCACCGCACAAGGCTAAGTATTTTTGTTTCGCATAGCGAGCACATATTCAGAGTACGCAGATAATTGAAACACATATTGAAACATGGAAAAGTTCTTTTTTTATTGATAATATGAACATCTATTACAAACTCCTTTAACTGAGTCATAAGGATTGCCTCTATGGGCTTACAAAAGTGTTGATACAAAATGAGATAGCAGTCCTGTACATTACATCCTTACTAAACTCAAAATATAAGACCTTGGGTCGGAACGACTGCTTTGCCACGAAGTTGCATGGTTGCTTGGTGGCTAGCTTCTAACTTCAAAATGCTTCCTCTTGTTCTTCAAAATGCTTCAAGGGTAGCACGGTCGAGGCGTGCCTACAGCTGGACTGGATTGGGGGTTTGTCTCCTGCTCCTCGCTCGGTTCTTCCTAGCGCGGGGAACCTGTTTCAACGAGGGTCAGTACATCGAAATGTACTGGTGAAGGCAAGCTAACCCAACTATACCAATCAACACGTTGTTTTAATGAAGCATGCATACTTATTGTGGGTTTCTATCTTGCCTTAGTTTATTTTACAACAAGACATAGATATAGAATTATTGAAATAACCCGCCACCGTTCGGTGACATTTACCTGTCCGTCTGAACCACCTGCCATTACTTACCATGCCTTCCCTGCCAAGAAGACACAAGTTAGTTGCAACAGGTTTAAATATACAAGGGGATCACTGGCACGTTGCCATAATGGACGGGCTAGTCTCAGTACGGAGTGCCGTGCGACGCATAGATCAGGACGTCCCAAGGCATTCCGTCCTATAGCAGGCGACTATCGTGAGTTCCGTCCGGATCGGATCGGTGCCGGTGCCCCAGCGACCGTCCGCAGGAACTAAGACCTTGTGCACAAGTTGTCCGTGATCAACGCAGTACACTAAGTTAGCAATCGAGGCAAGTCAGGGCATATCAGGAGCAGGGCAGTACAGGGCAAGATTTACTTTTGCATAGCCTATCTGTTCAGTTTATGGCATTGAAAATGAGTTCTATACATAGCACAGTTCTAAGAAGAAATATACATTCTAACTTATATTTATGCATATGATGAACATTCCAAACGAGCAAGCATATAAGTAAGTAACCGTTCATAAGTTTCATTTGACAAGCAATATTTCCCAAGTCTATTCCCTTAATATCTTGATATCTTTTAGTTATTTTCTTGGTATCGTTTGATCGGGCAAAGCACGAACACATGATTTAGATGTGAAGACTAGCAAGTAGGGCTAGCTAATCGGGTTGGTAGCCACTCACTTTGGTAGTCGGAAGGAAAAGGAAAGAAGTGCTTTAGGCGTCCGCTCGTGCGACGACTACAGCTGGTTCACCTGTATTGACACGAACAGCTGATCAGTACTTCTCCCTCTCTCTCCCTTATCGGAATTGAAGTGCAGTCCTAAGAACGAAAGCAATGAAATCCATCGAAACCATTCAAGAAAACCCAAGCAAATCCGAAAACCAACTCAAGGCACGAAAGCAACAAGCGACAGCGAAAACTAGGCAACAAAGAATGCAGCGGAGAGGTCCCTCCTGACTCTGCCGCTAAGTCGATCCCGGGGGCACGGTCCACTGAATATGGGAATCGATTCCGAAGAAACAAATCCATAACGAGGACGAGTTCTTAATTCAATCTATCCCGATCGAACGATACCGTCTTGTATTTCTTAGCCGCGCTCTCCGAATAGGGGGAACGGGGCACCACATCCTACCCAACTAATTGGAAGTTTCGTCCCGAAACTTAAGGAATAAAACCTACCACTAGGAAATAATAAGGGGAACCGTTCCCTCATATCAGATTCAAGCTCCCAAGTAAATTCTTCGACAGAGTGATTCCGCCAAAGCACGCGCACTAGAGGAACCGAACGGGTCCGAAACAGCTTTTCTTTTCTATCCAAAATTTGTACCGGCTGTTCTACATATGTCAAGTCGGGCTGAAGGTTCAGTTGTCCCAGGTCTACCACGTGGCTTGGATCGTACACATATTTTCTAAGTTGGGAAACATGGAATATATCATGTACGTCAGCTAGGGATGGTGGTAGAGCGATCTGATAAGCAACTGAAGCAACCCGCTTTAGTATTTCGAACGGGCCGACAAATCGTGGACTTAGCTTTCCCTTTGCTCCGAACCTGCTGACCCCTCGCATGGGCGAGACCTTGAGGAATACCCGGTCACCTACTTGAAACTCTAGCGGTCTCCGATGAACATCCGCATAGCTCTTCTGACGACTTTGAGCTATCTTTAATCTGTCCCGAATCAGCCGAACCTTCTGGACGGTCTGCTCCACGAGCTCAGGGCCAAGTACTTGCCGCTCCCCGACTTCGTCCCAACAGATAGGAGATCTACACTTTCGCCCGTATAGCGCCTCATACGGCGCCATTTGAATGCTTGATTGATAGCTATTGTTGTAAGCAAATTCGGCTAGAGGTAAATGAAGGTCCCAACTAGTCTTCGTGTCCAAGGCGTAGAGTCGCAACATGTCTTCGAGGATCTGGTTGACGCGCTCTGTTTGGCCATCGGTCTGTGGATGGTAGGCGGAGCTGAATTTCAACTTCGTCCCCATTGCTGACTGCAGGCTTCCCCAAAAACGTGATATGAATCGACCATCTCGATCGGAGACTATGGTTACGGGCACGCCGTGGAGTCGGACGATTTCGTTGAGATATATCTGAGCCAGGCGGTCGGCACTCCAAGTAGATTTGATAGGCAGAAAGTGAGCTGACTTGGTGAGTCGATCGACGATAACCCAGACTGCATCATGTCCCCGTTGCGTCCTCGGCAAGCCAACAATAAAGTCCATCGTTATATCATCCCATTTCCACTCCGGAATAGCAAGGTTCTGAAGCTCTCCGCCTGGTTTCTGGTGTTCGGCCTTTACTCGTTGACAAGCCATGCAATGCGACACAAACTGCGCCACATCCCGTTTTAAGCCGTGCCACCAAAACGTCGTGCGAAGATCCCGATACATCTTTGTGCTACCCGGATGAGAAGTATAACTAGCGTAGTGAGCTTCCGTGAGTATCTCTTGTTTGAGGGCCGCGTCATTCGGAACACATAGTCTTCCCTTTACTCGAAGCATCCCATCCGCGCTTACCGCAAAGTCGGACGCCTTTCCTGCCAAGATGAGGGCATGTATCTTCTGCAGGAACGGGTCGTCCTTCTGAGCGGCCTTCACTTTGTGTAACAAGTCGGGCTCGAGGCGCAGTTGAGCTACTTGCGCCCACTTCTTATATCTTATTTTCAGTGTAATACCCAGTGATTCAAGATCTCGGCGCAGCCTATCATCAATAACCAAACTCCCTACAAACACTCGACTCAACGCGTCAGCTACTACGTTTCCCTTTCCAGGCGTGTATCTGATCGTGAGATCGAAGTCGCTGAGGAGTTCAAGCCATCGCCGCTGCCGAAGATTCAAATCCTTTTGAGTGTACAAGTATTTCAGGCTCTTATGGTCGGTATAGATTTTATACGGCACACCATAAAGATAGTGACGCCACAGCTTCAATGCAAATACTACCGCGGCAAGTTCGAGATCATGTGTTGGGTAGTTCTGCTCGTGAGGCTTTAGCTGTCTAGACGCGTAGGCTATCACCTTATCGCGCTGCATCAGGACACATCCTAGACCTTTTCCTGAGGCATCACTATATATTTTAAAGTCATCCGGTCCGTTCGGCAGAGTGAGAATTGGGGCAGAGATGAGGCGCTGCTTTAACTCCGTAAACAAAGCTTCACAGTCCTCTGTCCAAGTAAACTTAGCACCCTTTCGTGTCAACTGAGTCAAGGGCGAAGCAATCCTAGCAAAATTTTGTATAAATCTTCGGTAGTACCCTGCCAGGCCAAGGAAACTTCGGATGTCGCTAGCTGACTCCGGTCGTTTCCACTGCGTGATTGCTTCTATTTTCTTCGGATCAACTGAGATGCCTTCCGAGGAGATGATATGCCCCAAAAACGAGATACTGTCCAGCCAAAATTCTGATTTGCTTAATTTGGCATACAACTTGTGGTCTCGAAGGGTTTGCAGCACCATCCGCAGGTGTCCTGCGTGCTCATCCCTAGTCTTCGAGTACACTAAGATGTCATCGATAAACACCACCACGAATTTATCGATGAAGGGCCTAAAGACACGGTTCATCGTATCCATGAATGCAGCAGGAGCATTCATCAGTCCAAACGGCATCACGGAAAACTCGTAATGGCCGTAGCGGGTTCTGAAAGCAGTCTTGGGTACGTCTTCTGGCTTAATCTTCAGCTGGTGATAACCCGAGAGAAGATCAATTTTAGAAAACACCGTTGCCCCTTGTAACTGATCAAACAAGTCATCTATCCGTGGCAGAGGATATTTGTTCCTGATTGTGACCTTGTTTAATTCCCTATAGTCTATGCAGAGGCGTAGAGTTCCGTCCTTTTTCTTCACAAAGAGCACGGGAGCGCCCCAAGGAGACACGCTCGGACGGATGAACCCGCGATCAAGCAATTCCTGGAGTTGGCGCTTTAATTCATTCAGCTCTGCAGGTGCCATTCTGTACGGAGGCTTCGAAATCGGCTGTGTATTTGGAAATGTGTCTATAGTGAATTCAATCTCTCGGTCTGGCGGCATACCGGGTAGTTCGCTCGGGAACACATCGGGAAACTCTGCCTCAACGGAAGTTGACTCAACGTTTGCGTAGTCCTGCCGTGTGTCCCGAACCGATGCTAGGAATCCCTCGCAGCCTGTGTAGAGCATTCGCCGAGCAGATTTTGCCGAAATCACCATGCAGGCCCTGGTCGCATTGTTCGCTGGTCTACTGGTGTAACAGAACACGGCTTCTCCGGGCAGACGGAAAACGACTCGCTTCTCTGCACACTCAATAGTTGCCGCGCACGCGCCTAGCCAGTCCATTCCCAAAATGATATCATAGTCCCGTACATCAAGAACTAAAACATCAAGTGACAGCTTTCTCTCTCCAATACAGATATAACCGCCTAGGCATGCTGAACAGACAGGAATTTTTGTACCAGACGGGGTGCTAACGCTTAAATCTAAATGCAACGGAGTCATTTTAACATTGTTCTCCGTTGTGAAGTTTGTAGAAATAAAGCTATGGGTTGCACCTGAATCAAATAGAACACGAGCAGGTATATTATTGAAAAGTAAGGTACCTGACACGACGGTATCCGAAGCTAATGCTTCTTCCCGTGTCATGGTGTAGACTCGGCCTTGAGTTTGATTACGCCCTTGCTGAGGCGCCGCTCGATTTGCCTGAGGAGCCGGAGTCTGATCTGGTTGTTGCGGTGGACGACGCGGACAGCTGCTAATCTGATGGCCTGGATCGCCGCAACGGAGACAAGTCCCAAGCTTGCGGCGACAATCTTTTTCGATATGCCCTGGCTTCCTGCAAAAGTTGCAGGTCTTGCTAGTGTCTCCACGCTGTTTACCGCCGTTATTTGGACGCTTTGCAGCGTTGTTTCCTCTATCATTGCCTTGGCGTTTGTGATTGGAAGTTTGCACAGCGCCGACAGCAATGTGAGGATACTGCGGTTCCAGGGAGAGGGCATGGTTTAATACTTCCCGCATCGTCTGATACTGCAGAACGGCTACGTGCCCGTGAATGCCAGGACGTAGCCCTCCTTCGAATCGTCTGGCACGACTCGCTGCATCCGGTAGATAAGCGGTAGCAAATTTGGCCAGTTTATTAAATTTTGCCGAGTATTGCTTCACCGTCATACTGCCCTGCCGGAGTTGAACGAACTCGTTTTCCCGTTGACGTCGTAGAGGTGGGGGTATAAACTCCTCCTCGAACGCGGCACGAAAAGTCGTCCACGCGATCGCCTCCTCCCCATGGCCAAGTTGAAGAGATCGTCGATGCACGTCCCACCAGTCGTGCGCATTGAGGCGGAGCAGTAATTGGGCACAGGTGACGCGCTTGTCTTCCGGCACTTCGAGGAGGGAAAAATGATCTTCAAGCTCGGCGAGCCAATCTAGAGCCACGATCGGGTCCTCAGTCCCGTTAAATGGCGTGTTGCAGACCTTCTTGAAGTTGCCGAAGGTGAAGGCAGTCACTTCCCTCGTCCTTGGCGCGGGCGGTAGTTCAACTTCAAGCGCTGGCTGCTCCACTGGTGTAGCTGTCGTTGCGGCAGAATGGTTGGAGGCCAGGGTCTGAACAAGCTGTTGCAGGGTATCTACCTGCTTTTGTTGGACTGAGAGCCGGGCCTCTAGGTTGCTCTCGAACTTGGCTTGGCGGGCATCATCCCTCTGTCGTTGTTCCGTGAACATTTGCATCACCTGCTGAAGGGAATCTGATTGAGACATGCCCCGTTGGCTCCGAGAGCTTCCTGAAGTTCCGGAATTGCTCTCCTGAGTCCTTGTCTCGCCTGGCGCCAGCGCTGATGGTTGCGCTTGCGTCGTTCCTTGAAAGGAAGGTAAATTACATCAGGATCATAATGTATTATGGACTTATTGCATGAACGTATCTCATTTTGGCCTTAACGAGTTCAGGAGTTCGCTCAGGGATTTATCGTTAAGGGAACTTTTCCAGTTCAAGTCAAAGGAACTTTGAAGCTGTGCTCTGATACCAACATGTCATGCCCCGATCCCGTGGAATCGTTAGTCGTCCCCCGGGCGTGACCGCCGTGCGGGCCTAGGTTGCGCACCGCACAAGGCTAAGTATTTTTGTTTCGCATAGCGAGCACATATTCAGAGTACGCAGATAATTGAAACACATATTGAAACATGGAAAAGTTCTCTTTTTATTGATAATATGAACATCTATTACAAACTCCTTTAACTGAGTCATAAGGATTGCCTCTATGGGCTTACAAAAGTGTTGATACAAAATAAGATAGCAGTCCTGTACATTACATCCTTACTAAACTCAAAATATAAGACCTTGGGTCGGAACGACTGCTTTGCCACGAAGTTGCATGGTTGCTTGGTGGCTAGCTTCTAACTTCAAAATGCTTCCTCTTGTTCTTCAAAATGCTTCAAGGGTAGCACGGTCGAGGCGTGCCTACAGCTGGACTGGATTGGGGGTTTGTCTCCTGCTCCTCGCTCGGTTCTTCCTAGCGCGGGGAACCTGTTTCAACGAGGGTCAGTACATCAAAACGTACTGGTGAAGGCAAGCTAACCCAACTATACCAATCAACACGTTGTTTTAATGAAGCATGCATACTTATTGTGGGTTTCTATCTTGCCTTAGTTTATTTTACAACAAGACATAGATATAGAATTATTGAAATAACCCGCCACCGTTCGGTGATATTTACCTGTCCGTCTGAACCACCTGCCATTACTTACCATGCCTTCCCTGCCAAGAAGACACAAGTTAGTTGCAACAGGTTTAAATATACAAGGGGATCACTGGCACGTTGCCATAATGGACGGGCTAGTCTCAGTACGGAGTGCCGTGCGACGCATAGATCAGGACGTCCCAAGGCATTCCGTCCTATAGCAGACGACTATCATGAGTTCCGTCCGGATCGGATCGGTGCCGGTGCCCCAGCGACCGTCCGCAGGAACTAAGACCTTGTGCACAAGTTGTCCGTGATCAACGCAGTACACTAAGTTAGCAATCGAGGCAAGTCAGGGCATATCAGGAGCAGGGCAGTACAGGGCAAGATTTACTTTTGCATAGCCTATCTGTTCAGTTTATGGCATTGAAAATGAGTTCTATACATAGCACAGTTCTAAGAAGAAATATACATTCTAACTTATATTTATGCATATGATGAACATTCCAAACGAGCAAGCATATAAGTAAGTAACCGTTCATAAGTTTCATTTGACAAGCAATATTTCCCAAGTCTATTCCCTTAATATCTTGATATCTTTTAGTTATTTTCTTGGTATCGTTTGATCGGGCAAAGCACGAACACATGATTTAGATGTGAAGACTAGCAAGTAGGGCTAGCTAATCGGGTTGGTAGCCACTCACTTTGGTAGTCGGAAGGAAAAGGAAAGAAGTGCTTTAGGCGTCCGCTCGTGCGACGACTACAGCTGGTTCACCTGTATTGACACGAACAGCTGATCAGTACTTCTCCCTCTCTCTCCCTTATCGGAATTGAAGTGCAGTCCTAAGAATGAAAGCAATGAAATCCATCGAAATCGTTCAAGAAAACCCAAGCAAATCCGAAAACCAACTCAAGGCACGAAAGCAACAAGCGACAACGAAAACTAGGCAACAAAGAATGCAGCGGAGAGGTCCCTCCTGACTCTGCCGCTAAGTCGATCCCGGGGGCACGGTCCACTGAATATGGGAATCGATTCCGAAGAAATCCATAACGAGGACGAGTTCTTAATTCAATCTATCCCGATCGAACGATACCGTCTTGTATTTCTTAGCCGCGCTCCCCGAATAGGGGGAACGGGGCACCACAACCAAATCGCCAACCTAAAACTCTAGGGGTCTACGGTGACTATCGGTCCAATACCGCTGTTTGTCTTGCGCCACTCGTAGTCTGTCTCTGATGAGTTTTACCTTTTCTGTTGCATCCATGACCATTTTTGGTCCTAACAAAGCTCTTTCTCCAACATCATCCCAAGATAATGGTGTACGGCACCTTCGTCCATATAAAGCCTCGAATGGTGATATCTCAATGCTGGCCTGGTAGTTGTTGTTGTAAGCAAACTTTACTAGGTGTAGATGATCCTCCCAAGAACCTCCGAGATCCAAAATGCAAGTGCGTAGCATGTCTTCAAGAGTCTGAATAGTCCTTTCAGACTGTCCGTCTGTCTGGGGGTGATACGCGGTACTGAACTTGAGCTGAGTGCCCAAGCTATCCTGCAGACTCCTCCAGAAATAGAAAGTGAAACGACTATCCCGATCTGAGATGATACTCACAGGAACTCCATGTAATATGAAAATCTGCTGTACGTACATCTCTGCTAACTTCTCTGTCGATGTACCCACTTTGAAAGGTAAGAAGTGGGCTGATTTGGTCAACCTATCTACGATGACCCAAATCGCGTCCTTTCCTCCTGGAGAACGTGGAAGTCCTGAAATAAAGTCCATAGTCACATGCTCCCACTTCCATTCTGGAATGGGTAAAGGTTGAAGCAATCCACCTGGCCTCTGTCGATCTGCTTTTACCTGCTGGCACACTAAATATCGGGATACAAAGCGTGCTACTTCGCGCTTCATTCCATACCACCATACGTGCTCCCTCAAATCTTGATACATCTTGTTGGCTCCGGAATACATCGAGTACTGAGAGCGATGTGCCTCCTGCAAAACCTCTTCGTGCAGCTCTCCACTTGGCACACACATCCTCGTGCCATGCCGTAAGGATCCATCATCCGCAATAGTGAAGTCGTCTATCAATCCTGTCCGAACTTGTGCCCTGATATTCCTTAGAGTCTCATCATTATACTGTGCAGTTCTAATTCTATCCATCAGCTCTGATTTCATCTGCAATCCCCACATCTGAATCTCAACACCTGGAACTAGTACTTCAATTTCCAAGCTCTCTAGATCGGCCAATAAGTGTCTATCTGTTGTCAAGTACATAGCCATCGGATACCTTCTTAAGGCATCGACGACTGCGTTGGCCTTTCCTGGATGGTACTGTAATGATATATCAAAATCTTTCATCAACTCTAACCACATTCTCTGCCTCATATTCAGCTCCTTCTGTATAAATACATACTTCAAGATCTTGTGGTCCATGAAGATCTCCACACGCTCTCCGTATAGATAGTCTCTCCGTACAGATAGTCTCTCCGTACAGATAGTGTTTCCATAGCTTTAGAGCGAAGATAACTGCTGCTAACTCTAAATCGTGAGTGGGGTAGTTCTTTTCATGAGGGCATAATTGTCTTGAAGCATCGGCAATTACTTTTTCGTGCTCCTGAAGAACGCATCCCAAACCTTTTCCTAAAGCATCACTGTAGATAGTGAATCTACCTGTCCCTGATGGCAACGTCAAAACTGGTGATGTAGTCAATCTTTTCTTCAGCTCATCAAATGCGGCTTGACATTCTTTTGTCTAGACAAATTCTATATCTTTCTTGGTCATCCTAGTCATTGGCTCTGCAATCTTGGAGAAGTCTTGTACAAATCTTCTGTAGTATCCTGCTAGTCCGAGAAAGCTCATGATCTCAGCTACCAAACTGGGGGTAGCCCAGGACTCCACTGCTTCGATCTTTTTTGGGTTAACTAAAATTCCGTTACCCGTCACCATATGTCCAAGAAATTCAACCTTGTCCAGGAAGAACTCACACTTCGAAAGCTTCCCGTACAACTCCTCTCTCCTAAGAGTCTCTAAGACCATCCTCAGGTGCTCTTCATGCTTTTCTGGGGTCTTCGAATATATTAGAATGTCGTCAATAAATACCACTACGAACTTGTCAAGGTACTGGTGGAATTGTTTGGATAAACAAAATTAAAAGAAATAATATAGGTTTATACGAAACCTTTCTTTTTTTGCTTACAAGCAAGAAAAAGAGTACAATTAATCATATACGAGGATGTTAAGTACAATAAAATTGATTATGGGAAAGTATTGCTATAGGAGTCTGATCTGCGGTCGATCACTTTGTCCCTTGGACCTCACGATGATGAAGAAGTGCTGTAAAAGAAGAAGAAGCTTCAAAGGTTGCAAGCGGGATTGAATTGTAAACCAACACTCTCTGTCTTTGCTCTCTCTCTCTCTCTGATCTCTGATAGTGCCCTGGCCAATGTCTGATTTGATTCTTTTATTGTCTCGGCCTCTATGGTTGTCCGCCCTTTTTTCTGATGATTGTCTCCTTGTGCGCCCCTTTGATCCTGTGACCAGGGGTCTCTATTTATAGAGATCAGTCAAATAACTGTCCAGTTGGCGTAAAGGCCAAACTGTAAAGAGAGTTGCACTTTTTACGCGGCGGTTATAATAACTGCTACCCACGTTCAAATAACCTTCTGAGTCTGCGTGTGACACGTATCCCTTTATAAGGTAACGCGTATAACTGCTTCTCGAAGATCTCGGCATGCAAGCCACGTAGGTAACTGTCCCTGCGTAAAGATGGTTGGTGTAAAAACCAAATAACTATCTTGTAGGCGTAAAAGCCTAGTTGGCGTAAAAGCCTAGCTGTGAAGAAGACTGCCTCCTTTACGCTGCGATTATGACAACTGCTACCCACGTTTAAATAATCTTCTGAATCTGCGTGTGACACGTATCCCTTTATTAGGTAACGCGTATAACTGCATCTCGAAGATCACGGCATGTAAGCCTCGTAGGTAACAGCACCTTGTGTAAAGATGGTTGGCGTAAAAGCCAAATAACTATCTCAAATAGCTGTCTTGTTGGCGTAAAAGCCAAACTCTGTCTTGTTGGTATAAAAGCCAAACTCTGCGTAAAACTTGATGGTTCATGAATAATAGATAACCAGCGTAAAATAGCTAATTATCCATCACGACTGAGGTTTTAAGCGTATTCTGGGCTAAATAGCCTTATCACATACCTTTGCAAATATGGCCGAGTTGGCGTATTTCGAAAAGATAGCATACGGCGTACTCCTATTGTTAAAAATAGCCTGGTTGGCGTAAAATGCAAGGATGGTGATGTGAGCGTATTAGTCACAGTTTTAGCTCTCCCCATCATGACAAAATCTGAAGGATAGAACAAAATCTCGTGCATTAAATGTAGAGATATGCCCCCATCTCGTGTATTAAATGCAGAGATATGCCTCGAACTCTATGCAGGAAATAGCTTTTGACGTGGCGTCTGATTTTGTCTTTATCTTGAGCGTAAAACTCATCTCTGTCCATCTAGAATAGGCAGCGTATTCTTTGAATGCGTAAAAACGGCTTGTATCAAGAATATGTCGCTAAACGACAGCCTGGGTCTCTGTACAAAATTATCATCACAGCCGTCCTCTCGATCGTCGTGCAGTACTTTTGTCAGGATTCAGGTTCGCTGCTTTGTCTGACAAATTCATCCGAGGAATACGAAGAGTTCCTCGTACAATTTTACGCTTTTATGCGGAACAGCCTTGGAGCGCTGCTTTACGCGGGCAGCTCTGAAGCTCGGTTTTACGCGTACAGCTCTGAAGTCATATTTTACGCCACACAGCGCTGAAGCTCTGTTTTACGCGAGCAATTCTGAAACCATATTTTACGCTATACAGCCTTGAAGTGCTGTTTTACGCGGGCACCATACATGTTGGGTTTTGACTGTATAATACGCGTACAATTCCCCAACATATTTTATGCTTCTACAAGACCCCCTTCAAAAATTTTAGACTTGGCTAAGTCTGGAATACTTTGAATAAGAAGCATAAAATCGGCATATATTCACTGTCCGCCTCTTTCTCTCTTGAGCAATGATGAAGCAAGGCTGGAACTGGCTCGTACAAACATTTTAAACTCCAGGAATGAGAGGATGACAACTTTGGCGCAACAGATCAGGGATTTAACTGCTCCTCCCCAATGATGTACTTTTTTGTTTCTCCTGTAATTTCTCAGAGATAATAAAGATACATTTTCTGACTTTGTGGACCCATCACTTTAGAATATGATAGGCTAAGATGAAAGTGATATCAGAGGTATTATGAACATGACATACTTTTGTTAAGGTTTTGCTGAATGTAAATCTATTCAGAGGTAATATGAACCTGATAGAATATAATCCAACTAAATTTGTATACCAAACACTATCAGAGGTAATATAAACATGATAGATTTACAAATTAGTTAAGCATATCCATTAAGAGGTCATATGAATCTGATAGAATATGATCCAGCTAACCTTTATGCGTGGTATCGTCAGAATAAGATCTTCATCATACTCCGTTAAGCAAAGGAGATCAAGTATAGTACTTCTTCAGGAATTTGTCGTTGATAGGAGCCATTACCAAATTTTTATTAGGTTTGGCTAACCTGTAAGCGCTATTTGTAATCATATAAGGGCCCTCCATTTCTTTATAATTGTTTGTGCGAACTTTGGACATCGTACCAGATATAATATGGACGTAGTACAATACCGTGTTTGTTGAGGACATCCCACTGGGGGATCTTTGGTGGACCTATTATTTGTTGCGCACGTTGAGTACAAATAATAAGTTCGAAACAAGCCCTATCAGAGGTAATATGGATGTGATAGGTTTTGTGGCTAGTAAAGACATCCTGCTGGGGGATTTTTTTGTGGACACATTACTTCTTTGCACACGTTAGTGCAAGTAATAGATTTGAGACAAGTCTTGCCAGAGGTAATATAGCCGCGGTAAAATATGACTCTATGGGGATAGTAGAGAGATATAGTTCAGAGGTAATATGAACATGAACTAACTTTTTCTCTGCTGGGAAAAATGAGGATAGTTCAGAGGTAATATGGATTTGAACAATTCATTTCCATTGCTGGCATCCTACTGGGGGGGTTTTGGTGGACCTATTACTTCTTGTGCACGAGAGTGCAAGTAATAAGTTTAAGACAAGCCCAGCCAGAGGTAATATGGACGTGGCAGTTTTTGTGGACCTAACACCACTGGCGTACTTAGAGTTAAGTACGGGTGCTAAGTTGAGATGACAACCGATATCAGAGGTAATATGGACATGAAAATCGATAGCCAAAACTCGGAAGGTTTGCTCAGAGGTAATATGAACATGACAAACTCAACCTGAGAGAAATATTATGACAGCAGTTCAGAGGTAATATGAACATGAACTAATGTCCGAAAAACTCTTTGAGGAGTGATTCGTTGAGTGTGGTCTATCCAAACATGAAGATAGACTAAAGAATTATTCCGCTGGGAAAATTGATGGGATGATAGCTCAGAGGTAATATGAACATGGCTGGCGTCTAATGAGATTGGTTTGAATAGTCACTGCGAGAGTGTGCAAGTAGACCTAATGATTGCTCCGCTGGGGGCAATTTTGAGGATCCATCATCCATTGCGTATCCAGGATTCTTGGATACGGATGATGACTCTTTCAAGAATTTGTAACGAAGGAGAAAATGTTGCACATAGGCACTCACTGGGGATGCCAAATTGCTGAACATATATATTCAGAGGTCATATGAACATGATAGAATATGATTCTCGATCTTCGACGATCGAGAAAATATTGTACATAGGCACTTGCTGGGGATGAAGAACCAAGATTTGATTTGTACATCTTGGTTGTGGACTTATTACCCATGGCGTCCCTTAAGTACAGATAATAAGCTGAAACGACTAGCACTATCAGGGGTTATGCGAACGTGATAGTAGGAAGTCGAAGAGGAGAGCTTCACTCAGAGGTAATGTGGACATGGAAAAGTTCTGAAAATATCTTACTCAGAGGTAAGGTGGACGTGGTAAGATATAGTAGGGATAAAGAAAAACAGGGCTAAGGAAATATGGGAATGACCATTTTTGTGGTGATAGATTTACTCTGCTGGAGAAAGTGGAGAGGCGTAGTTCAGAGGTATTATGGACGTGAACTGATCGATAGCAACAACCTGGGAGTTTTGCTCAGAGGTTACTTGGACATGGCAAACTCAGCTGGGGGAAAAATGAGTTTGGACGTGAACCCATGTCCGAAGAATTCACTGGGGAGTGATTTTCTGAGTGGGGATAGTCCTGAAGGTTGCTCATCTAGGGAGACACCGTCTTCTCGTTATAAACGCAAAGTGATGATCTTGGCGTCGATCAACTCCTGGATTTTCCTTTTCAGCACATAGCATGCCTTCGTGGGATGATGAATGTACCGATGAAAGAGACAATATTCTGGGTCATCGACCTTGCCAGTCTTTTCAGGGTATCTGATGTTGGGTAGCCGAAGTTTGTTTTCCTTCATCAATATATTGAAGATTTCAATAATGTCATCCTCATTGAAGGAGAAAGTCTCCTTTGGCTTTCGGGCTCCCGATACCTGAGTCGTACGGTCCTCAGGGAAGATGGTCATAGTTGCATCATCTTCGGACTCAGAGAGAATTCTACCCCCAGCTTTGGATGCTGCTCTGTTTTGTCGAGGGAGACCACCCCCAGCCATGTCGTTGTCTGGTTCTTCTTCTTGTAATGCCGAAGAGTAGTTTAATCGGTCAAAAACTGACCGTTTTGCTTTAGAATAGCAAAGGTTAATTAAAACCTCATGACTATTATAATTAGGAGATCCCCTGTCTTCGTGTTTCTGGATCAAGAAATCACACAAATCAGGGAAATTATCAGAAGAAGAAGAAGGCTTATTATGCCTTTTTACATCAGTGGGAATGTGTAAATTAGGGACCATAACCCTTTCTCGGCCATAGGAATACAGCAGTCCACCCATGTGAGTGTGTCACGACCCGCACCCGGTATAGGGATGCAAGTTGGAAACAACGTCCAGCCTATGCCGCAGTATCGGCAGTAGAACGCTGTCTTGGTCTACTATACTATCTAAAATCTCACAATAATATAAAGTTTGCCAACAATAGCTCACACAAAAACTCAATCACAATCTAAAGCACGAGAAGATATGAAGGAAGTCTAACTATACATCAAAAAAATATAAATCATCAACAATAGAAACAAAAATCAATAACTCAAATAGAAGCCGAAAACAAATCCGGTACCAAAAATGCCAAAGAGAACTAATTATGCTACCTAGTGAATCCGGCTAAAACTCCCGGTAGTCACTCCAGAACTAGTGGGTCCAAGTCTGCACCATCTATAAGTCAAAGTCCAAAGTATGTCGGACATCAATCTCTCGGATTCTCTGAAAAATATTTTTCAGTCAGGAATGGAGCGAAGTACATACCTCTGAAAGCAGTTCTAATAACATAATCGAGCATATAAACAGATATAGAAATAAAATACAAGATCACTAAACATATGAATGATGAACAAGATATATACAGGTAATGTACGAGAATATATAGATCAACAATATGAATATCACAATATGATGAAGTAAACTGCAATCTAAACTATCTAATGTGCCTTAGAATACGAGTTCATTATGTGATCGGGTTGGATAAACATGATCAGGTAAGACGGATTACAAGTGAAGTATGTAATCAGAATGTACACGATTTGTAACAATGGCTTTGATCACATAATCAACTCCTACTCTCCCACCCCCAACTAATACCGATGGATCCAGTCGCGACACGCTACGAACACGAAAATATAACCACTGTCACGAGCAGTGGGTGTATACGAATATCATAACCACCGAACACGAGCGGTGGGTGTACACGAATAAGCACACTGAACACGAGCAGTGTGTGAACACGAAGTAACATCAATACCCAGTATACACGATGAGATACAATGTACACGAGTACCCGCTGAACACGGTAGGGGATAACATCTCATGACGGGATCCATATAGTACCAGTCCGTAAAATCACTGTGTCGGGATCAATGTATACAATTCTAGAACATGCATATATACAATATTATGAATTGAAAACTATCAGAGAAAGGTACTCGCCTGTGGTCCAGAGCAATGAATGTCAAACTGTCCGAACTGGTGTCACACAGACCTATATATATGGAATATTGCATTAATACAAGGTTCTGGAAAGAAAAGAAGTTAAACTAGTCAACTTCTAGGTCAACAAGTCAATTCTAAGTCAAAAGTCAAACTAGGTCAACTCTAAGTCAACTATGTTCAACTATAGTCAAACTATGGTCAACTACCCATTTCTAGGTTGCATGAGTCTAACTCAAATATATTGGGCTCACACACTATGAATCTAGGCCATACAAGCTACATCTTAGGATACTAAGATACCGTATCTCAGGATACGCAAACAAAGAATAAATATAACACATATGTACATATCAAACAATATTATATATATAAAATCCTAATTACCAATGCTAAATGGATACCTTGGTTTCGAAACAACTTGGTATCGCAATACTAAACCTCTATCTTGATACCCAAACCCAATACCTTGGGTATCTTTAATACCTTGGCATTTACCTTGGTATCTCAAGGTAATGTCACTCTAGTATATATATATATATATATTAACTATCTAACTATAACTATAAACTACCATATATTTAGTATTTATACAATACTATATATCTTATTTTAGTCACCTTAATACCAACCCATAATTAGTTTATAACTATCATATTTCTATGCCAATACCTACTACTCATACCTTGGTATCTCTTGATACTTAACTTGGTATCTCAAGGTAATGCCAAAATCTTCATATATATATACTAACTATTCATCAATAACTATATGTATACATATATCAATCCAATATAACTTCTAGTATGTACTAAATAGAATAAATACTAACTACCAACTACACACTAAATACTAATACATATATACGTACATACATACATACATACATACATACATACATATAATATAAATAACTAAAGATACTCATAACAATAGATAACTAAAATATACTAACTATTTCAATAATATTATATGCTACAACTAAATATATTATACATATAGTATACTAAAGCACAATTAGAAAATTAGGAACATATATACGTAGTATATATATATATATATATATATATATATATATATATATATATATATATATATATATATATATATATATATATATATATATATATATATATATATAAAACTGCCAAACTGTCGCTGAAGCTTCTGCCCACTGTCGCTGAAGCTGCTGTTGATATTGATACACTGCTGTTTTAGTAACAGTTTTCTGCAACTGTCGCTAAAACTGTCACTAAAACTCCTGATACGCTGCTGATACTGCTGCTGTTTCAGCGACAGTTTTCTGCAACTGTCGCTGGCTGCTATCGCTAAAACTCCTGTTCTCCTCTCCCTCTTATGTTTATATATACAATGCATATATAAATATAACCTATATAAATATATATATATATATAACACCCATAAATAGATACAAAAATATATATAACTATAATATATAACACTATGACAAATAACATATATATAACATACATACACCTCCACATATATATGTACATATTAAATACATATGACAATAGCATAGTAATATATACATATATAACAACACATATATGTATACGTATATAAAATCATACATTATATAAATACATAACAATATATAATATAACTATATATATAACCATATATAAATATATCTACTATATTATATATACACATACCACCACTTATAAATATATATCTACATGTAGAAAAATAGCTACATAATAATATACATGTATAGTATATATACATAGATGCATAGATCTAAGACACAACATTACATAAATATATATATACACAATATTATATATATATGCATATATATAATTATATTTCTCCATGAAATAAGAACACAAAAGAATTAGATCTACAATTAAATTGCACATACATGGACCGTATCACCCCGTATCCCACTAGATCTAGGATACACATGCGACACGAGTCCACCACACATCCAAACGTACCCCGAAGGACACGAACAAGTCATATATATTATTTATGAACAATACGAAGAGTCAAATATAAATCTACGTGTCCGTATCAAAATGTGATATGCTCAAAGTCCCGTGTCGGAGGAAAACTCCCCCAAATCAATACGTATCACCAAATTGATGGGATACGACCTACACGTACCCAATTATGGACACAATACTAGCCCCAAACACACAAGCACATGCCAAATTGATCTATAGGACCAATTGACATACACAACAAATGTTAATCTCGGAATTCCCCCAAAATTAACACAAAAAGTACCATAACTTTCTCAATAGGCCTCCTATGAACACAAAACCAAATCCTATGGGTAGCCTATGCATATGGGTTAATTTTCCATGGTTAAATCTCAGATTGAGAACTTAAATTAAGGGAAAAAACTGAATTGTACCTATTGGGAGATGGATTCCCAATGAAACCTCCAAATTTGGTGAAATTGGCCTTCAACTTGTAGATTCTTGCTCCTCTTTGTAGATCCATGCTTCCTCCTTGTAGATCTATGCTTCCTTCTTGTAGATCCATGCGCTAATAGCCTCCAATGGTGATTTGGGAAATAATTGGGTGGAAATTTGGTAGGGATTTGGTTGAGGGAATTTTCTAGATCTAGATTTGGAATAAAAAAATGAAGAGAGAGAAAATTTTCATCCCCTTTATATAGGCCTCACTTGTCCGCTCCCTCAAGCTACTATGTAAAGTCTAAAATACCCCTTGGGGCCTCTCATAAAGAAATTAATTAAGGAGGAAAGCTTCTAGTCTAATGGGTTTAACATAATTAATCCTCCTCCTAATAATTGGGCTTCTAATTATTGGACTCAATTCTAACTAGAATTAAATGTTAGTCCATGAGTCTAAAATAAACTAGTTGGTCTACTAACACAAGTCCAAAAATAAATCTAACATGCTAATAATAAATAAATAATATAATAAATAAAAATTTAACATGCACAATATTTAATTAATTACCAAATGACTAAAATATCCTTTCCTAGAAAATATGGTAGTGACAGAGTGGCATATGATCCATCATGCGGACAGACCTCTCCTGGCTCAATTTGGAGTTTTGCACAGGTTCTCGTGAAACAGGGAAAGTCCGCGTAATATGAAGTGGGTACTTTCTTTCCTTGTGGGCGTAAAAGCCTAGAGGTTGGGAGATTCGCCATTTGTTTTCTCTTGATGTGATCCAAGGGTCCATCTGTCTCATCATAGACGGGAGATATAAGTATACGCACAGGGCGTGTTTTAAATTTTTGGATTGACGCTGAGGCATTGCCAGAAGTCTTGCCTGCCGCGTCACAGACGGGAGACAAATTTTTACGCACAGGACGTGTTTGAAACTTCTGGATTGGCACTGAGGCATTGCCAGAAGTGTTGTCTGCCACGTCGCAGACGGAAGACAAATTTGTACGCACAGGGCGTGTTTGAAACTTCTGGATTGGCACTGAGGCATTGCCAGAAGTATTGTCTGCCACGTCACAGACGGGAGACAAATTTGTATGCATATGGCGTGTAGGCGCAACTTTGTTGATCAGAGAGTGAGAGCTTGCAGGAAGGGTAGAAGACGTCTTAAGCATCCATACTTTACGCAGCTTCCTGTTGTTGTGAACAGAGGAGGAGGGAGAACTACCCCCTGCATGAAGCATGTCTTCATAAGCAGTTTGGTCAAACTGGACGACCAAAGTCTTCTTCGTTGATCCGATGAATACAACATCGTGTTGAGCAATTGCTTTCTCGTCAAAGGAGAAAGTCCTCCCCAGTAGAGTCGCCATTCTGTTTGGATAAACAAAATTAAAATAAATAATATAGGTTTATACGAAACCTTTTTTTTTTTGCTTACAAACAAGAAAAAGAGTACAATTAATCCCATACAAGGATGTTAAGTACAATAAAATTGATTCTGGGGAAGTATTGCTATAGGAGTCTGATCTGCGGTCGATCACATTGTCCCTTGGACCACACGATGATGAACAAGTACTGTAGAAGAAGAAGAAGCTTCAAAGGTTGCAAGTGGGATTGAACTGTCAACCAACACTCTCTGTCTTTGTTCTCTCTCTTTCTGATCTCTGATAGTGCCCTGGCCAATGTCTGATTTGATTCTTTTATTATCTCGGCCTCTATGGTTGTCCGCCCTTTTTTCTGATGATTGTCTCCCTGTGCGCCCCTTTGATCCTGTGACCATGGGTCTCTATTTATAGAGATCAGTCAAATAACTGTCCAGTTGGCGTAAAGGCCAAACTGTAAAGAGAGTTGCACTTTTTACGCGGCGGTTATAATAACTGCTACCCACGTTCAAATAACCTTCTGAGTCTGTGTGTGACATGTATCCCTTTATAAGGTAACGCGTATAACTGCTTCTCGAAGATCCCGGCATGCAAGCCACGTAGGTAACTGCCCCTGCGTAAAGATGGTTGGTGTAAAAGCCAAATAACTGTCTTGTAGGCGTAAAAGCCTGGTTGGTGTAAAAGCCTAGCTGTGAAGAAGACTGCCTCCTTTACGCTGCGGTTATGACAACTGCTACCCACGTTTAAATAATCTTCTGAATCTGCGTGTGACACGTATCCCTTTATTAGGTAACGCGTATAACTGCATCTCGAAGATCACGGCATGTAAGCCTCGTAGGTTGTAAACTCCCTCACCCAAAATAGGTATTTTGTGTATATTTTATATTATTATATTTATTATAGATGTTGAATTTATTTAGAGTATTCTCTTAGTTAATTAGAAAATAAATTTTTTAGTATATTTACTTATATAAATATTTATTTAGAATTATTTTTAGGCTATTTTAGATTATTGGAATTTTTTCATAATTTTTAGTTAATTAAAAACTAGTAACACTAATTTTTTAGGACTTTGAAGAATTCATTTTATGTTCAAACTTAATTAAAAATATCACAAAATTTTATTTTAGATTCTAAATGTCAAATATATTTTCTAGAATTTTCTGAATATTTTTAGTATTTATTGGGACTTATTTAGACTAATAACTAATTTTTAGGACTTCTAGAATTTATTGTGAAAGCCCAGGTATATAGAATGGACCCACATAAATATTTTAGTGTTTATAATATTATTATATATTTTCTGGAATTATTTCAGAATTTTTGGAATATATTTAGTATTTAATTTTATTTAAATATTTAAAACTAATTTTTAGAGCTTCTCCTAATTATAGTAGAAAATCTATGAATATAAAATTATCCCAAATATTTTTCTAGGGTTTTTCGGTTCAAAATATATTTTCTATAATTTTTCCAGATTTTTATGATTATTTTTAATGTTTATTTTGAGTTATTTAGATTTAAAATGACTTAAATAATATTTTGATAAATGCAAATCAAAAATAAATAAAATAAATAAAATCATCCAATCAGATTCTGACACATGTCAGCCTATAGTTATCCATTCAGCCGCAGGTACATCTAGATATATATATAATATAATAACCCTAATTATCTCATTATTTTAGAGAGAGAGAGAAATTTGGGAGAATTGTCATCTAGGGTTTCTTCATCTTCCAGAAGCCATTGCGCATAGCTCCGGACTCCAAACGAGACATAGTTTCTTGCGTTAGAAAGATATTAAGGTTAGATTTCTGATTATATAAATTGTTTTTCGAAATTATTAGTATTAAATTCCGGAAAATTCGTAGAGCACAGCATGTCCGAAAATAGACGTGTTTCGATGTTTTTGCAATTTCGGGAGAACCCGGAATCAGAATCATGAACCGTTTAAAGTTTCGGAAATTTAATGTCGATATTATCGACATATATTTTTCCTAGATATTAATTCGAAGTATTTATATACTGTTAATTCTGTAGAACTTCTAGGTTAGAATTTAACCATAGGTGCACAATACAAAATTTGTATGTGCCATAATTCCCAAACGAATTTGAATTCGGACGAGCCGTAAATTCCAGTATGTTTTGATGCTGAAATCTACAGGAAATCATGCATGAAAATTGAGTTTGTGTCGGTTGACTTTTTGGTCAACAGATCGCCTCGATTTGCGTGCCATGAGTCTCGAGTTGATAAAATTCAGTTTCTTTGGACAAAATTTAGGAATTAACATAAAAATCAGAATAATAAGATTAAAATAGGATTTTAGAGTAATTATTCTAGAATTAAATAAATTAAAATAAATTATCTTTTGACGTGATAAATTTGTAATACATAGGCTATTTGGACTGTGACTTGGACTCTGATTCATACCAGCAACAGGACCCCAGGCAAGTGTACCTTGCCAAACTCTGCAGTATTGTTATATATTTTCTTTGCTTCATTTATATTGTTGTGCATGCTTAACCTAGGACCGTGTGACTTACTTAGCGTCCGATTAATAGTCGGGTGCCAACACCGTACGCGGCGTTGTATATTGTCATCTAGAGATGGACATTCGTGACACTTTATATTCTCGTACTTGTCTTACCGAGTACACTATGACCCAGGACACTTGACACTATTTATGAGACAGGATCTTCCTGAGATATTCATGGTGATTCTGTATTGGATACATGACTTGACAGAGATACTATATTCTTAGATACATTATGACTTATTGCATTAGCTATGATCCCGCTTGACATGGACATGAGACGTTATGGTCATGAGAGGCGTGGTTACATTGGGTGGGGAGAGACACACAGGCTACAGGCTGTTTCATATATATATATCTACTACTATTGTGAGGTCGTAGACTCTCGTAGCAGAGCTAGGCACATTACGTGTTATTACCGCTACCGGCTCCCCGACACAGAGCTTGTAGTGGCTCAGCCTGAGTACTCGTGAGCTCTCAACTTGTATTTCACATAGATGGTTATATAGCTTACCCTATTTCTTTCATTATTTGCTGCACTGCATTTATTTTGGCTTATATTTTCTGTACCTTGCTATGTCCCCTGAGGACCTGGAATGGATTATGTCCCCAGGATTTGCAGACGAGATCTATCCCGAGGTATACGGGACCAGAGCAGAAGCAGATACAGGAGGTGTACCGACACCCGAGGACGAGGTGTTAGCTGAAGACTTTTCCTGAGCATCTATATTCCATGCTCAGTATTTACTTTATTTCAATCATTTATATTCTGGACCGTTGAACCATTGTATCAGATATTTATCGGGTTGTTCCCCCGAAGCACTTTGTTGAGACTAGCTGATGATTTACATTCCTTATTCATTCTGTGGATCATATTTTATATCTTGTGTGGATGAGATTAGTTGTGCCATATTGTCGTAGACTTGTTTTACAGCTTAAGTATGCCCTGATGGATCCATTAAATTGGGTTGTCCATCGATGCGTGCTGCTGGCCATTGCCACGTGTCTGGTCCCTCGGTATTTTGGGACTGGGACGTGACATGGTTTTTGTGGTGGCCCATGCAGGTCTACGACTAAATTGTTCGGTTTTAACTTAGGGACCGAGCAAGCCTGCAACTAGGATTAGAGTATAGGATCTCATCCACACTGACTATGACTCATCCTCCTTCCAATCCATTCCATTCGGATAAATTGCATCCTGCTTGATTCATGTGCTTCCCTATTAGTTTCTTGAGTATAGCCTCTCTTAGAATATATAAGTTCCTGTTGTTAGATGATAAGTAGGGTAACATTCCTATTAAGAGTACAGCTAGAGTATTGACACCCCACTAAGTCTAGAATATCTAGTGAACTCTAGAATTCCTTATCTCTAGAATTGGTTTACCATTACCCCCTGATGAATTATGAAGACTTGAGAGTAGTATAGACACTACTATAGTTAGTTAGAACTTTTACCATAATGTTTGACCCTAGTATTGAGGAACCAATAGGAAACCAAAATTTAATATTAGGACTGAACCTAACCTTCCAGTTAGAGAAGTATTGGAGAACTACAAATTTAGGTTCTTGTCTTGAGATAAGCAGACAGTACCTTAGAAAGCCAAGAGCAATGTATAGAATATTTTTCTAATCATACCTCAAACCTAGCAACTAGCATACCACTTTCCCTTAGAAAATCATGATGCTATCTAGAGCCCCTATTCTAATTTCATATATTGCTCCTCTGCGACCATAGCGCTCATTAGAGTGCGACGACTGATTACATTTCTTCTCTTCATATTTCAACTCGTGCCAACTAACCCTTCTGATTATAGACCAAGTGATTTTATTCTATGCTAGGATATATATATAGCTTGCTAGGATTAAAGCTGTAGTCTTGAATTTGAAAATTTTGTGCTTGGTAGTTAGAGTTCGATAAGTTTGAGTTAATCTTGTAGATTATGACCCGATGATTATCCCTTAATGTTAAATCACGTAAATTGTACCCCCACCTCGATACAAGTTATATTCCCTTTCCCTTGAGACTAATAACCTTTCCATTCTCGCTATTGATACATGTTCTATGAGCACTATGATTAAGACTTAAGGTGACACTTACCTATATAATGCAATAGGAGACCCTAATAAGTACCAAGATCTTTCCTCATATACCCTAATAAGAGTTTCTATTCTATTTTACATGTGCAAGGTTATTTGCAGGATCCTCTTAAGACTGTCACAGTAGTAGTTTAATTCTTATAAGTTGGGTAGTATGCTTCACAACCTAGTACCACATAGTCCACTTGACCCATCGAGATAGTGTAATTGAATGACATTAATTGTATGCTAGCATAAGACGACAGTATTTATTCAAACAATAGAATTTAGAGGTCCTTGCCCTGTTTGGTCGACTAGCGACTTAGACAAGGAAGTTGTATGATAACTGTAGAGATTGTATAGTCTTAACTTCTTGTGGACTTAAAATATGCTGTGACTTCTTTCATCATGATCTAGCGCATTTATATTTCATAACTACCTTGACTTATGCTGCTATTTTATAGCCTAGTTTTGTAAGCTTATTCTTTATTGAGCTTGTTCATGACAAACGTATTATTGGGAAGGCCCACAATAATATATTTCAGAATCAGTGTATTAAGGTCTAGCTAACCTTAGTGTGCTTGATTCGCCCTTCGTAACGCTACTTTATGTGGATTGAGATATGTAGTGATTAGTAGACGAATATACTTGCTCTAGACATGTCTGACATATCGTATCGGTTACATAACTGTGCTAATACGAGCAGTCGAACAAAGGATTACCAAAATAGGATTTCAATCCACAACAGCTTTGACAATTCTCATTTGAATTCTTTAAACGCCTTGATCCCGATACTTCTATTCTATTACGCTGCCCTTGAACTCTTTATTATTGGCCACCGTCTTCCCTTATTTCGGAAAGACGAAACCTCGTGCTTGGTAAAGTTTGATACGCAGAGAGTACTGGATATACCCCATAGGACGATCACATATTTGAGGATTATTCTTCCGCAATTAAGGACATATCATCTATGATATAATCGGCATCGAAGTTTTGAGGATTGAATTACATGAGTAAATAAATTAAGGAATATTTTCTTAAAGTATATAGCCTTATGTGATAGATGGATAAATTCTAAGTTGGGTAGCAGTGCATTGTCAACTCGAGGAAATTTTTTTTTAGATTATGATCGAGTAAGATTAGATTGGGAGAGGTTTAAGCCATTTTAAATTTTAAGAATTTTAGAAGAATGACTAAGATGATGAGGATCAATGAATTTTAAAATCTTGATATTGAGGACCCCATATTTATACCTTAGGTATATGATTTAAATTTTGAATAGTGAAAGTAAAATCATCAATTCGAGTTTAGAGGATAAAAATATAGAATTTCAGACTTGAACATTGGTGGAATGCATTTAAATTATTTTTTAATTTGATGATTTAAATTAAGAATTAAAATTTGATGGTTGGACTACCTATTTAAAATATTGAGGATGTGAATAGAATTTAAAAAGTTGAAGAATACAAAAATTTATAAGTGAAAATAGGAATAATATTGGACTCGAATTACTTCTAGAGGAGATTATGATAGTTGGAGATCGTGAGGTAAAATTTGATATGGGTTATTTAAATCTTGAAGATATTATATGGATTCAATTTAAATTTGGATATTGATAATTTGGAAAAGTGAGAAGCGATTACAATAGGTTGAATTTTGATTTGAACAATGATTATCTTAATTTTGAAATAATCGCGATAGATTTGAATAGATTTTGTTATTTAAATTTTTGGAAGAGATTACGATTAACGTACCTTATGTACGAATGTGAAGGATTTAACAAATTATGCCTTATTTTAATTTCGAGGACGAAATTATTTTAAGTTGGGTAGATTGTAAACTTCCTCACCCAAAATAGGTATTTTGTGTATATTATTATATTATTATATTTATTATAGATGTTGAATTTATTTAGAGTATTCTCTTAGTTAATTAGAAAATAAATTTTTTAGTATATTTACTTATATAAATATTTATTTAGAATTATTTTTAGGCTATTTTAGATTATTGGAATTTTTCCATAATTTTTAGTTAATTAAAAACTAGTAACACTAATTTTCTAGGACTTTGAAGAATTCATTTTATATTCAAACTTAATTAAAAATATCACAAAATTTTATTTTAGGTTCTAAATAGTCAAATATATTTTTTAGAATTTTCTGGGAATTTTCTGAATATTTTTAGTATTTATTGGGAGTTATTTAGACTAATAACTAATTTTTAGGACTTCTAGAATTTATTGTGAAAGCTCAGGTATATAGAATGGACCCACATAAATATTTTAGTGTTTATAATATTATTATATATTTTTTGGAATTATTTTAGAATTTTTGGAATATATTTAATATTTAATTTTATTTAAATATTTAAAACTATTTTTTAGAGCTTCTCCTAATTATAGTAGAAAATCTATGAATATAAAATTATCCAAAATATTTTTCTAGGGTTTTTCGGTTCAAAATATATTTTCTATAATTTTTCCAGATTTTTATGATTATTTTTAATGTTTATTTTGAGTTATTTAGATTTAAAACGACTTAAATAATGTTTTGATAAATGCAAATCAAAAATAAATAAAATAAATAAAACCATCCAATCAAATTCTGACACATGTCAGCCTATTGTTATCCATTCAGCCGCAGGTACATCTATATATATATATAATATAATAACCCTAATTATCTCATTATTTTAGAGAGAGAGATTTGGGAGAATTGTCATCTAGGGTTTCTTCATCTTCCAGAAGCCATTGCGCATAGCTCCGGACTCCAAACGAGGCATAGTTTCTTGGTTAGAAAGATATTGAGGTTAGATTTCTGATTATATAAATTGTTTTTCGAAATTATTAGTATTAAATTCTGAAAAATTCGTAGAGCACAGTATGTCCGAAAATAGACGTGTTTCGATATTTTTGCAATTCCGGGAGAACCCGGAATCAGAATCATGAACCGTTTAAAGTTTCGGAAAGTTAATGTCGATATTATCGACATATATTTTTCCTAGATATTAATTCGAATTATTTATATACTGTTAATTCTGTAGAACTTTTAGGTTAGAATTTAACCATAGGTGCACAATACAAAATTTGTACGTGCCATAATTCCCAAACAAATTTGAATTCGGACGAGCCGTAAATTCTAGTATGTTTTGATGCTGAAATCTACAGGAAATCATGCATGAAAGTTGAGTTTGTGTCAGTTGACTTTTTGGTCAACAGATCGCCTCGATTTGCGTGCCATGAGTCTCGAGTTGATAAAATTCAGTTTTTTTGGACAAAATTTAGGAATTAACATAAAAATCAGAATAATAAGATTAAAATAGGATTTTAGAGTAATTATTCTAGAATTAAATAAATTAAAATAAATTATCTTTTGACGTGATAAATTTGTAATACATAGGCTATTTGGACTGTGACTTGGACTCTGATTCATACCAGCAACAGGACCCCAGGCAAGTGTACCTTGCCAAACTCTGCAGTTTTGTTATATATTTTCTTTGCTTCATTTATATTATTGTGCATGCTTAACCTAGGACCGTGTGACTTACTTAGCGTCCGATTAATAGTCGGGTGCCAACACCGTACGCGGCGTTGTGTATTGTCATCTAGAGATGGACATTCGTGACACTTTATATTCTCGTACTTGTCTTACCGAGTACACTATGACCCAGGACACTTGACACTATTCATGAGACAGGATCTTCCTGAGATATTCATGGTAATTCTGTATAGGATACATGACTTGACAGAGATACTATATTCTTAGATACATTATGACTTATTGCATTAGCTATGATCCCGCTTGACATGGACATGAGACGTTATGGTCATGAGAGGCGTGGTTACATTGGGTGGGGAGAGACACACAGGCTACAGGCTGTTTCATATATATATATCTACTACTATTGTGAGGTCGTAGACTCTCGTAGCAGAGCTAGGCACATTACGTGTTATTACCGCTATCGGCTCCCCGACACAGAGCTTATAGTGGCTCAGCCTGAGTACTCGTGATGCTCTCAACTTGTATTTCACATAGATGGTTATATAGCTTACCCTATTTCTTTCATTATTTGCTACACTGCATTTATTTTGGCTTATATTTTCTGTACCTTGCTATGTCCCCTGAGGACCTGGAATGGATTATGTCCCCAGGATTTGCAGACGAGATCTATCCCGAGGTATACGGGACCAGAGCAGAAGCAGATACAGGAGCTGTACCGACACCCGAGGATGAGGTGTTAGCTGAAGACTTTTCCTGAGCATCTATATTCCATGCTCAGTATTTACTTTATTTCAATCATTTATATTCTGGACCATTGAACCATTGTATCAGATATTTATCGGGTTGTTCCCCCGAAGCACTTTGTTGAGACTAGCTGATGATTTACATTCCTTATTCATTCTGTGGATCATATTTTATATCTTGTGTGGATGAGATTAGTTGTGCCATGTTGTCGTAGACTTGTTTTACAGCTTAAGTATGCCCTGATGGATCCATTAAATTGGGTTGTCCATCGATGCGTGCTGCTGGCCATTGCCACGTGTCTGGTCCCTCGGTATTTTAGGACTGGGACGTGACACGTATTCCTTTATTAGGTAACGCGTATAACTGCATCTCGAAGATCACGGCATGTAAGCCTCGTAGGTAACAACCCCTTGCGTAAATATGGTTGGCGTAAAAGCCAAATAACTATCTCAAATAGCTGTCTTGTTGGCGTAAAAGCCAAACTCTGTCTTGTTGGTGTAAAAGCCAAACTCTGCGTAAAACTTGATGGTTCATGAATAATAGATAACCAGCGTAAAATAGCCAATTATCCATCACGACTGAGGTTTTGAGCATATGCTGGGCTAAATAGCCTTATCACATACCTTTGCAAATATGGCCGAGTTGGCGTATTTCGAGAAAATAGCATACGGCGTACTCCTATAGTTGAAAATAGCCTGGTTGGCATAAAATACAAGGATGGTGATGTGAGCGTATTAGTCACAGTTTTAGCTCTCCCCATCATGACAAAATATGAAGGATAGAACAAAATCTCGTGCATTAAATGCAGAGATATGCCCATATCTCGTGTATTAAATGTAGAGATATGTCTCGAACTCTGTGCAGGAAACAGCTTTTGACGTGACGTCTGATTTTGTCTTTATCTTGAGCGTAAAGCTTATCTCTGTCCATGTAAAATAGGCAGCGTATTCTTTGAATGCGTAAAAATCATCATCACAGCCATCATCTCGATCATCGTGAAGTACTTTTGTCAGGAGTCAGGTTCGCTGCTTTGTCTGACAAATTCATCCGAGGAATACTGTAAACCCCCTCAACCAATTTAGGATTTAATTCAATTTAAATGAGAGACTAGGATTATTTTGGATACAATTAGAGTTAATTTGCAAAAATATTGTGACTTAATACACCTTATCGTTGCTTCGATGTTTGGAGCACTACACTAGTAGGTACCCTCAAACTAATCATAAACATCTTCTAGACATGCCAGATTACCCATCTGACCATTGTGTAACCATAGATACTCATTATTGCGTCCCATGTTAACTACGCAATATTCATGTAAGGGAACGTCTTGTGCATTATTAATCTAATTAAATTCGAGGTTAAGTTCACCCAAAGCAAGACCTAACCAAGCCCTGAGCATCTCCCATGAGGACTAGCCCCCACCCCGAGGAGTCAGACCGGCCCAAAACCGAGGTTAACCCTAATCCCCTCACATATGTATAAATACACATTCTCTAACCTAAAAACCCTAAAAACCAATCTCATTCCACCTCAAACCCTAGCCGACCCCTTCTTCTTCATCCAGCATCCCCGAACGGACACTCATCCGCCACCGCCACTCCAAGCCATCACAGCCCTCCCCGATCACCAAACCACCACCTCCAACGCCGCCTGCAACCGACGGACTCTGCCATCTTCACCATCAACCAACGACCACCCTCGAAGGCCGCCTCCCTCTCCGCCTCAGCCCTTCGCTGGACCACCGGCTCCCCACCCCAACATCCCCGCGCCTTCACCCAAGCCAACGGCCATCCCCATCACCCCCATCCTCAATCAGTCGACGGAAACCCGGCTGCCACAGCCGATTCTGGCACCGCCAAGCCCCCTGTCCGGCAGACCCTGACCTCCCTCGCGTACGGACCCCCGGCCAACATCACACCAGGCCGCCTGCCGCCGTTGCCAGGCCGCTGTCACCTCCGCAAAACCGCAGCGGCTGCTATAGTTGCTACTACCGCCGCTGACGTCGCTGACCGTGTTCGTCGGGCGACACCGGAGTGCCACCCTCGCCGGAGAATATCCAGAGTTCGAGCACAGCCCCCCCCATGATCAACCTCGAATAGGTAAACCTCGTAGATCACTTCTTCATGGTATCATGCATGGTTGTATCATCGTGTCATCAAGCTGGTATCATGTATCATATGTGGACACAAGCAAATTCTTGGGTAACCCTAGAGATGAGTATGTATGCCAATTGGAGTTAAAATAGTAATTAATAGATGATAATTACCCTAATAGTAGGACTTGTTATAAGCACTTATAATTCACCAGAAACATGGACATTTACCTAGTACAATTAACATGGAAATAAAGGACGTATAATTCAACAAGGCGTATTGTAGTTTCGTAAACCGATATAGTAGTGATTATTGTCTCAAGACACACGTTGACCAAGGACAGAACACGTGTACATCCTAGCTGCATGCACACGTAACGCTGTCTTCGACCAACCGTGAACTTGAGACAGTTCCTAAGAGCAACGTAGTGTCTGCACATATGGTCTTAGTGTCTGATGTAGATTTCTATATTATATTGTGTGTTAGGATCATCGGATCAGCCAGGAGATATCGCAGGAGCAGGCTATTAGCATTCACAGCTTGAGGACTCAGGCAAGATACCTTGCCATATTTACTGTTTAAATTAATGCTGCATATATTGTATGTTATCTTGCTGTTCCATTTTATATGACTGTGCGCGTCTGAAATTTATTCGGGTGCAGTCGACGGATGCGTCGACGATTAGTATACTTGACCTATACACTAGTTGACTCACCCCATTGGAGGATACCCTGATATCTTCCGAGACCTGACACTCTTACACGTTTCACTGTGACATATTCATATTGGGATGCGGGTCCGCGTACTCGACTAGCTATCGGTGCGTGTGATATGCATCACGGTTAGTACGTAACTCATTGCTGTTTTATTCATATAGATTGGCATATAGATACGTGGTGCGCACGTCGAGTATTCGACTAGTGTATCTACATTGGGCGGGGAGGACCACTAGTAGGCGTATGGGATACACCCATTGGAATCCGTAGTATCCGGAGGAGCCGCGGATCTAATGACTCCCTTTATGCAGATTTCCCGTTCTTCGGAGCGGTATGGACGTTATATATACTAGCAGATTCCCCGTTCTTCGGAGCGGTATGGACGTATATATACTTGTAGATTCTCCGTTCTTCGGAGCGGTATGGACGTTATGCCTACACCTACTAATACGTACCAAAGTTGTCCTCATATTGCATTCACTTAGATGGCTAGCACACCCCTTTATTGTATTTATTTTATTCAGTATTTATATATATGACATGCTTCTATGTATCTTGTTACGTCCCTCTGAGGACCTGGTACCTTTCCAGATTTGGACGAGCCTTACTACCCCACAGTATACGGGCCAGGACAGGAGACGAGGTTCGTTACCGCAGAGGAGTTAGAGGTGCAGCCGTCTGAGTTTCCATGATCACTTGGTAGGCCTTCTGCCTAGGATTGGGTGCATCATTATCTAGTCAGCCGATGCCCTAGTCATTATCTTTTATCTATCATTTTAGTACTTTATTTCGTCATAATAGTGGGTTTGTCCCCACCAGACATTATTGGTTATACTATGAGTTCTTGAGACTGGTGTTTATCTTCCAGCAGTTTATTTAGTACTTCTTGCTGTTTATATTATGGATGAGATTAGTTTACCTATTGATTGAATGATATTGGACATATTAGTATTTTAGGATAGCGTAGCACTCTTCGTTAGGATCCATTAAATTGGGATATCCTCGGAGATGTGACAGCTGGCTATTGCCACGTGACTTAGTCCCGTGTAATTTGGGACTGGGGCGTGACATGGTTTTAGTGGTGGTCCATACATGTCTTCATTTCGCTTGTGGTGTGGTTACATACCCAGCGAGCCTGCAGTAGGATAGAAATTACTAGGTCTCCATATTGATTACGTTTTTGAACTTCCTTCGTGTTACTTCTAAATATCTGCATCCTGTTTGTTTGATTCCGTACTCTTTTTAATGAAGTACTCTCTCTTGCAGCAAGATAAACTTGCGCAGTGGACGAGGAGCACCCAGTGCCGCGGTGCCAAGCAACACCACTCAAAGAGAGGAGGTACCACAAGGGCAACCCCTGCTACAGACCCAGCTGATACATTGGCACGAGACTTCTCAAGGCGATCCTACACCACAGCACGAGGGACAAACTTCCCAGACGATCCCCACGCAGCATTGTGAGGGCCAGACTTCAAGAGCTACACCGATGCCGCAGACCGAGAGGCCAACATCTGAGGAGACGCCTACTGCACAGCCAGAGGTTCCATTACCACCACATCCACCCTACATACCCCAGATGCCACAGCTAGATGGAAAGCCACAGATGCTAGTTCTTTCAGACTATGATGCAGGCACAGTGGCATCAGACAGAGATGTTGAGACAGAGTTTGATGGTAGTACTAGAGAGGACACCTGTTCCAGCACCCGTACCAGCACCTCCACCAGCCCAGACAGGTGGCACTGTTAGATGGTTCCGACAGATGGGACCAGATACCTTCTCAGGCAATGAGACTGCAGAACAGATCTCCGATTGGGTCGCCAACACGAAGATGCTACTAGAGGCATCACAACTGCGTCCAGACCTTTGGATGACCGCAGTGAGGGCCCAACTAAAAGGCAATGCCTATCACTGGTAGGATTCCATTGAGCGCAGTATAGGCAAAAACCAGACCTGGGAACAGTTCTTAGAATACTTCAATGCGAAGTACTTTCCAGCCACAGTTAGGAATGCCCTGTACTCCCAGTTTCTACATCTAGAACAAGGGAATATGACTGTGGACGCATATGACGCAGAGTTCAGCCGTCTTAGCAGATTTGGTACTGTCCTGATACCCAATGATCTAGAGAAAGCCCAGAGATTCCATCACAACCTCAATTTTGAGCTACAGAGGTATACCACCACACAGGCAAGGATTTCTTACGAGGAGGTTCTTGCAGAAGTGAGGATCCAGGAGGCCATTGCCAGAGGAGCTGGACGTCCCAGTACGACCACACCAGTCAGAGCCCAGCCTGGAGCAGGAGGACTGATCCGTCGTCCCGGAGTGCAGACACAGCAGAGGATAACACCATACCAGCAAAATGAGCTTCCGTCTTGCAACTACTGTGGTAAAAGAGGACATTACCAGAAGGACTGCCGAAAGAGACTAGGAATATGCATGATTTGTGGAGCGAGCCAGCACTATGCCTGGGACTGCCCACAGCGCAGAGACATAGCACCGCAGATAGGACAGAGGCCAGTAGCACCAGTTCCGAGAATACTACCCCCACCAGGAGGACATCGTCCACCAGCACCTGGAGGATTTTAGAGGGGACCACCCTTGGCCCCACAACAGGTACAGTTTGATCGACCCCGACAGCAGACCGGAGGACAGAGACAGGGACAGGGACAAGCCTTTGCATTAGCAGCTACTGAGGAGGAAACAGAAGGGGAAGCTATCACAGGTACCATTTTAGTTGCATCATTACCTGCAACTGCATTGTTTGATTCTGGAGCTACATTATCGTTTATATCTAGTAAATTCGTAGCAATGTATAGAGTAGCTACCTCCCCCTTACCTAAGAGTTGGAAGATTCTTACCGGAGGAGGTATCGTGCCTGTTACCAGCACTATCAGAACTTGCTCGGTAGTCGTATGTGGTAGGGAGATGAGAGCACGATTCTTGGTGTTACCCATGTCATACTTTGATATTGTGCTAGGCATGGACTGGTTAAGCCAGTATAATGCTGTACTGAACTGCCGGAAGGGTAGCGTCACTTTTAGACCGCCAGATCAACTGGAGTTTGAGTACATGCGAGGGACCGTCGAGCAAGGAGTAGGACAGATAGCTGGAACTTACATGGCTATGGAGATTGAACCCCCACCAATAGTTGCAGAATTCGAGGATGTGTTTCCGGAAGAATTGTCAGGCTTACCGCCAGATAGAGATGTAGAGTTAACCATTGATCTAGTACCCAGAGCAGCACCGGTATCTTCTAATGTGTACCGATTGACGAAGAAGGAGTTAGATGAGCTAAAGCTACAATTGGAGGAGTTGCAGAGCAAGGGATTTATCCGTCCTAGTGCATCACCCTGGGGAGCACCAGTGTTGTTTGTACCTAAGAAGGATGGAATAGTACGCATGTGCATTGATTACAGAGCCCTTAATGCTTTGACTATCAAGAATAAGTACCCCTGCCGAGGATTGACGATTTATTCGACCAGTTGACAGGAGCAGTAGTGTTCACAAAGATCAACTTGAGATCGGTTATCATCAAGTAAAGGTGCGAAGAGAAGACATTCAAAAGACAGCATTCAGGACTCGTTATGGTCATTACGAGTTCTTAGTGATGCCTTTTGGACTGACAAATGCACCGGTTGTATTTATGAACTTGATGAACAGGGTCTTCCACCAATACTTGGACCAGTTCATGGTAGTCTTCATCGACGACATTTTGGTGTATTCGAAGAGCCACGCGGAGCATGAAGAGCACTTGAGACTAGTGTTAGAGACGCTGAGGAGAGAGAGGCTTTATGCCAAGCTGAGCAAGTACGAGTTTCTCCTAGATCGTGTCACTTTCCTTGGACACATCATCTCAGGAGATGGTATCTCAGTAGATCCGGCGAAGATTTCATCTGTGGAGACATGGCCGACCCCTACCAATGTCTCAGAGGTGAGAAGTTTCCTAGGACTTGCCGGATATTACCGGAGGTTCGTAGAGAACTTTGCGAAGATTGCAGAGCCGATGACCCGCTTGACCCGTAAGGAGCAGGAGTTCACTTGGACAGAGGAGTGTCAGAAGGCATTCGACGAGCTGAAGAAGCGTTTGACTACAACTGTCACGCCCCAGTCCCAAAATATCGAGGGACTAGATACGTGGCAATGGCCAGCAGCACGCACCAATGGACAAACCCAACTAAATGGATCCATCGGGACATACTTAAGCTGTATTACAATAGTCAGGGTTTACTAATCTCATCCACAGAACAAAGATAGCAATATCAGCAAAAGAAATAAACAACATCCAGTCACAAGTAATTAAAAATCGGGGAACAACCCAATATTAAGTCTGTTTACAAATGTTCATTAAAGCAGGAAATAAAGAGTTAATAGCCATAAAACTGAGCATGGAAGAGGCAGATGTTCAGGAGAAGTCCTCAGCGATCACCTCGTCCTCAGGTTCCGGTACTACTCCGAAAAGTGCTCCTGTTTCGTACACCTCAGGGTAGATCTCGTCTGCTAAATCTGGGGACATAATCCATTCCAGGTCCTCAGGGGACATAGCAAGGTACAGATAAAATAAGCCAAAAATAATGCAGTGCAGAAATAAAGGAAACAACAGGGTAAATAAATAACCAGCTAAGTGTTATGCAAGTGAGAGTTTAGTCATACTCAGGCTGAGACTACTACAGGATCAGTGTCGAAGAAACCATAGCAGTATTTTCTCGAAGGGCCAGTACGGTACCAAAGCTCTGTGTCAGAGTCTAAGGCACATCCATTCAAATGTTATATATATATATATATATATATATATATATATATATATATATATATATATATATATATATATATATATATATATATATATTCAGCCTTTTGTATGGTAAATCTCTCCCCACCCAATGTAATCTCACGTCACAGTTTACGATGTCTCATGTTCATGTCACGCAAGATTAACTAATGCAATAAGTCATTATTAAGATCTAAGAAAATAGTGTTCAAGTCATGAAATCTGTATCCTATATAGAACCACCTTGAATAGTCAGGAAGATTCTGTATCATGATTTGTGTCAGGTGTCCTGGGTATAATGTACTTGATATGGCAAGTACAAGAATGTAAATGTCACGATATCCATCTCTAGGTGACGTTACACAACCCCGCGTACGGTGTTGGCACCCGACTATTAATCGGAAGCTAAGTAATTCACACGGCCCTAGGGTTGAGCATGTACAACAGTCATAGGAAATAAATCAAGAGAGCAAATGAATCAATATACTGCAATTATGGTAAGGTACACTTGCCTGGGTTTTCAGCTCCAATTGTAGCTCTGGCTTCAGCGGAGATTGCAGGCAGTACTCCGGTTGCTGAAATAGACATCACTATTAGATCCAGAAAATATTAATTAGCTAGAAATGCTTGTCCTTGAGTCCAATTTGGAGACAAGGGCAAAAATGATATTTCGGGGCAAAACGGGGTCCACATGTGGGCCGCTTTGCACCAAAAAATGCGTCAGGGTCAAAGGTCTCCAAATTCATCCAACTTAGTGTCAACAGGTCAGGAACGATGATACGAACCCAACGGAACTTCCAGAATTGGATTTCGATGAGCCGTTCTTAAAATCGCCCGTCGAGTGGAGCCTGTGGGGCCCACGACACGCGATTTTGTCAACGTTCTCAGAATCGAACAAAACTTGGCTCATAGGACCAGCGTATTGCTACGAGTCCGATGGCGCAAGTTTCGTCTCGATCCGACGAGTGTACACTAAGTTACAGCGAGATTCAGAAAGGTCGGATACAGGACGGTGTCCGCGGATACGCATTGATTCCGGTGTGCACGCACATCCAAATCAACTTCTGCGAAATCCCGCACGTCCGTATCAACGACGCGCACATATCGGTAAAGACCGCACGCGACAAGTCGTCCCGTTTGGCGGGGGTACTCAGTTCCGGGGTAAAACAGGCGTTGATTTTCCTGTTTTTGGATCGCGGTTCGCGATCCCCACAGGACACGATGCACCGAGTGGGTTGTACGGACACCGAGGGGGTCATGCAGGCTACGCGATGCAACTGACAGAACGAGAAACAGAGCAGCGAGGAGAGAGATATGGGTACCTGAACAGGGCTCCGGGAAATCGAATTCTTCATGTCCGACACGTGTCCGCGTCGCGTCTACCGTGTCCTGGATACTGTGTCCAAACCGTGTCCGAGCTAGGGCATCCGTGTCGGGCCGCTGGGAGCGGGGGTTCAGGTCGGCTGAGGTCGGCGAGAGCTCGGGGAGGTCCAGGGCGGCCGGGCGGCGAGGTCCGGAGGCGGAGATGGGCTCAGGCGGCCGGTGGAGGGTCGGCCGGAGTCGGCTGTGGGTGGAGATGGTAGCTCTCGGGTCGAGCGACTGGGGCTGTGGAGGTCCGGGAAGAGTTCGTCGGCGGAGGGGACAGCCGGAGGAGGGAGGTGAACGTCGGTGGTAGCTCAAGCGGCAGCGGCTAGGTCAGGCGGGGCAGCGGCTAGGTCAGGCAGGTTTTATAGTCGGAGGGAAGGAGAGGAACAGCCGCGGCGGGTTAGGGGAGGCTGAGCGAGGGGCCGGGGACGCGAGCGGGTGGCGGCGGCGGACGTTCGGGAAGCCGGAGGGTCGCCCGGCGGCCGGAAGCTGAGGAGTCAGGCGTTGTTTGGGGGAGAAGAGAGGGCTAGCGGATTCGGACGGACGGGTCGGGTCGGGTCTGCGGATTCGGCCCGATCCAATAAAATGGATTACGGGTCGGGTCGGGCTAGTAGGTCGGGTCTGGGTTAGACCCGGATCCGACCCGCTAAGGATTATTGGTTTGGTTTAAATGAACCCGGTTCGGTTCAGAAATTGGTTTGGTTTATTTAAAATAAACCCGGTTTATTGTGGTTAAATTAATTAATTAGTTTTTAGGGCTTTTAAAATGCTTTTGGGGTCCAATAAATTCCTGAAAAATTATTCTATGTCTAATTTTTCATTTTACACCATAAAATAGTATTTTTATAATATTTTAATATTATTTATTATCATTTTAAAAATCATTTAATAATTAAAATACCTGAATTTAATTACAGAAAAATCCCAAGAAATTCCAGAAAATTGTGAAAAATCCAAATTTAAAAATTCTTGAAAATCAGGGGGTTTACAGTCTACCCCCCTTAAGAGGATTGCGTCATCGCAATCAAAGAATAACCGGTCAACAGAGATGACACGGTTGCAAACATTGTTCGAAGCACATCAAGATCAAGGAGAATCAAGGTTGAGAGTAACACCTAGGAAAAATTATTTCTCTAAGCATTAAATATTATAAAATTTCCCGAATAAAGGAAATCTAGAAAAGTACAGTTTTAGAAAACCAGTTTTATCCTTTAAAAACTTATTAGTTTAACATTTATAAAATATTCTAAATTATTGGCAAGTTCAAAATTACTTAGATTAACACTAGGTTATCAATTATTAACAATTGAAAACTGTCAGGTCAAGTCTAGGGTCACGAACCATCGGTACGAACTAAGCAATAATAGGAACAGAACTACAAAAACTTACGCGCATTAGCTACTCCATGGTTCTGCGCGTCTCCTACAGTCATCGCGAAAGCTTGGCTGCGTCCTTGAGGAGGTGCCCTCTGCTGTTGCTGGGCTTGCTGGTAGGGTGCTGCTTGAAGTGCCAAGGGTGGGTAACGCCCCGTTCCGCTCAAGCGGACTGCCGTCTCAAACGGCAATAGTGCAACTATCCCGACCGACTTTGCCTCAAACAAGAAGCAAAAGATATCCAGACTTGCCCCTACAGGAATCCCGACTTAGGCTTTCAGAGGCTCGCTTGACGTGTCGCTCTACCGAGGCGAATTATCGCTAAGGTAGGTGGCTACGGTGAACTTGTCTTTGCTTAGCCAACACACATAAAATCTGGAATATTTATGCTAGTCGCTAGGTGATTCACCCCCTGTATGCTAATAAGAATCCAACGCACCTAGCTAAGGGAATAATCCCAACTCATATTGCTTATGCTAGAACATGGAAATGAAATACTGCTTTTATGTACATATGTTCAGACCCTCGCATGCTGCCCTAGAACGTGTTACTCGGGAAAGTCCCTAACGATCTCGCCTCTCGGCTTACCTTCGGGCCTGAGCCAACGTGAATATTGTATTTATACAATGCATGCTTGTCTGCTTGAATGTTGCCTTGTTTTCATCCAAACCCCCGAAAGACTACTAAGTAGTCGTTCCGTGCCTGATTGATCTTGGCAAGTTATTCACTGTACAGAAAACAAGATCCAAGTATCTCGTGTACTCGTGTACTCGTGTTTCAGTGCACTCGTGTTCTCGTGTTCCTGTGCACTCGTGTTATCGTGTTCTCGTGTATCTCGTGATAATTGATTGACCCAAAAGAAAGTGCATATCGCGGACAACTCGAAAACGAGGTATAGTTCCACGGACGGTCACCGGGGCACTGGGGCCGATCCGATCCGGATGGAACTTCAGGTGTGGTCCCTCGTATTCGGGCGAGTGGTTTGCAGCACCTCGTGTATTTTCGTTGCATTCCACTTTCCCGGGACCACATCACGTGTGTAGTCCATCGTATGCGGGCAAGATGGTTTATAGCGCATCGTGTACTCATGTTGCATTCCATCTTGGCCTTGGACTACTTCATGTACAATCCATCGTGTACGGGAGAGATGGTTCGTAGCGCATCGTGTGCTCTCGTTGCGTTCCACTCTCGTCTGGGATTAGTCCTTTATGGCTATGCCAGCGAATCCTGTTCATATAGATAAGTCATCCTCGCTTAGCGGCTATTCGCGTGCGAGTCATTGCATCGCACCAAAGAACAACTGAGCACACCGAGTACTGTCCCGTTCAACGACCCTCGTGTTTGCATATGCTATGCCCCTGAATGTTTATACTTGACCATGCTCGAATTAACAATGTTTGCCTTGGACAGGGAAGGACAAATGGTAAGTTGGTAAGTCTCGCCGTGTTTCCTCAAACATCGCACGGCGCACTGTCCGACACGTTAGGCTATTCAATATTTGCATGAAACTGATCCTAAGGCAACTAGAAAGACAACTTAATAGTTGTGTACGGAACCTGTATAACGTGTTTGGATTTGTCGAGCGGGCGAGTAGCTTCCCCACCAGTGCATTCAATGTATTGATAATCCACCAGTTTGTATGCAGGGTACGGGAGAACCTCGTTCGGTGCGGATGCCTCCAACGTGCGTGCTAAGGCGTGGACATCATTCTGAAGCAACGGTGCATCCGGAACTGAAGCACATATACAAGACATAATGTTGTGAACATAGCCCGAACTCGCCTGAACATCGCCTCTACAAATATTCCACTGTTGTAGCCACTTGGCACGCTTTTACTGTTTCAGAGAGAGAGGCTTGAGCGACTTGTAATCTCGGCTATACGCCGCCTGTAACACATGTTCATATCAATAAAAGAGCTTGCCTTACTTTAACTTGTGTTTCAATGCTTCCGCTATATTTGTCAACTCAGAGAACTTGTTACCGATCGCCTATGCGTTCATAACTCCGCTACACTCGGACAATCTGTGCGACTCTGTGGCTTAGAACTCTTACCGCCAGCCAATGAATCACGGCCTTGCACGGGTGCGGTTCACGCTCGTGCGGCATCACGCCCGGATGGGTCAAGCGATCGTTCCGCGGGAGCGCTGGCGAGGGTGATTCCCGCCTAGCGGGAACGGCCGATTTGCCTGCGGGAGATCGGGGCGTGACATGTTGGTATCAGAGCCTGACTTCTACGCCTTTGGACTTCGATTCGATATCTCTGTTTTGAAAGCTCGTTCGTGGGTTATGTGCACGCTCTCTCTCAATACCTCGATGGGATGTTCCAACAATAAGTCTAAATATTTTCAAAATGCATTTTGAATGATATGCTTGCTTGTCTGGTTGTATGCTGCGAGTGGCCTTTGTGCCAACCTGTACGAACCCTTGAGAGTATCGCTAGTAGCTTGTCCGATTTTCACTAACTCTAAGTTTGGTTGAATGCATCTATTCGAGGGACGCCTTGAACTAGTGCACCATCCAAGACTTAGGAAAATGGTGAAACTCGAGTGCTGAGACTTCTCTATCACTAAACTGGTTGACGTGTTCACACTAGAAATGCATGTCGAAGGTGCGCACGATCCAGTCTAAGCGATATGCTGATTTTGATGCTTGTGCAAGTGAAGATCCAAATGAACAAGTACAAACGACTTGTCTAGGATTGCTTCAACCCTAGATTACTGCTTGTCCTTAGTAAGTCTCGAGGACGAGACTTTTTCTAAGTTGGGTAGGATGTAACGCCCCGTTTCGCTCAAGCGGACTGCCGTCTCAAACGGCAATAGTACAACTGTCCCGACCGACTTTGCCTCAAACAAGAAGCAAAAGATATCCAGACTTGCCCCTACAGGAATTCCGGCTTAGGCTTTCAGAGGCTCGCTTGACGTATCGCTCTACCGAGGCGAATCATCGCTAAGGTGGGTGGCTACGGTAAACTTGTCTTTGCTTAGCCAGCACACATAAAATCTGGAATATTTATGCTAGTCGCTAGGTGATTTACCCCCTGTATGCTAATAAGAATCCAACGCACCTAGCTAAGGGAATAATCCCAACTCATATTGCTTATGCTAGAACATGGAAATGAAATACTGCTTTTATGTACATATGTTCAGACCCTCGCATGCTACCCTAGAACGTGTTACTCGGGAAAGTCCCTAACGATCTCGCCTCTCGGCTTACCTTCGGGCCCGAGCCAACGTGAATATTGTATTTATACAACGCATGCTTGTCTGCTTGAATGTTGCCTTGTTTTCATCCAAACCTCCGGAAGACTACTAAGTAGTCGTTCCGTGCCTGATTGATCTTGGCAAGTTATTCACTGTACAGAAAGCAAGATCCAAGTATCTCGTGTACTCGTGTTCCAGTGCACTCGTATTTTTGTGTTCCTGTGCACTTGTGTTCTCGTGTATCTCGTGATAATTGATTGACCCAAAAGAAAGTGCATGTCGTGGACAACTCGAAAACGAGGTATAGTTCCACGGACGGTCACCGGGGCACTGGGGCCTATCCGATCCGGATGGAACTTCAGGTGTGGTCTCTCGTGTTCGGGCAAGTGGTTTGCAGCACCTCGTGTATTTTCATTGCATTCCACTTTCCCGGGACCACATCACGTGTGTAGTCCATCGTGTGCGGGCAAGATGGTTTATAGCGCATCGTGTACTCATGTTGCATTCCATCTTGGCCTTGGACTACTTCATGTACAATCTATCGTGTACGGGCGAGATGGTTCGTAGCGCATCGTGTGCTCTCGTTGCGTTCCACTCTCGTCTGGGATTAGTCCTTTTATGGCTATGCCAGCGACTCCTGTTCATATAGATAAGTCATCCTCGCTTAGCGGCTATCCGCGTGCGAGTCATTGTATCGCACCAAAGAACAACTGAGCACACCGAGTACTGTCCCGTTCAACGACCCTCGTGTTTGCATATGCTATGCCCCTGAATGTTTATACTTGCCCATGCTCGAATTAATAATGTTTGCCTTGGACAGGGAAGGACAAATGGTAAGTTGGTAAGTCTCACCGTGTTTCCTCAAACATCGCACGGCGCACTGCCCGACACATTAGGCTATTCAATATTTGCATGAAAATGATCCTAAGGCAACTAAAAAGACAACTTAATAGTTGTGCACGGAACCTGTATAACGTGTTTGGATTTGTCGAGCGGGCGAGTAGCTTCCCCACCAGTGCATTCAATGTACTGATAATCCACCAGTTTGTATGCAGGGTGCGGGAGAACCTCGTTCGGTGCGGATGCCTCCAACGTGCGTGCTAAGGCGTGGACATCACTCCGAAGCAACGGTGCGTCCGGAACTGAAGCACATATACAAGACATAATATTGTGAACATAGCCCGAACTCGCCTGAACATCGCCTCTATAAACATTCCACTGTTGTAGCCACTTGGCACGCTTTTACTGTTTTAGAGAGAGAGGCTTGAGCGACTTATAATCTCGGCTATACGCCGCCTGTAACACATGTTCATATCAATAAAAGAGCTTGCCTTACTTCAACTTGTGTTTCAATGCTTCCGCTATATTTGTCAACTCAGAGAACTTGTTACCGATCGCCTATGCGTTCATAACTCCGCTGCACTCGGACAATCTGTGCGACTCTGTGGCTTAGAACTCTTACCGCCAGCCAATGAATCATGGCCTTGCACGGGTGCGGTTCACGCTCGTGCGGCATCACGCCCGGATAGGTCAAGCGATCGTTCCGCGGGAGCGCTGGCGAGGGTGATTCCCGCCTAGCGGGAACGGCCGATTTGCCTGCGGAAGATCGGGGCGTGACAGGGTGGCCTTGGTTGATGTCCTCCTGGTGCTGGTAGAGCTTGTTGGTTTGCCCTTGGTGCTCCTTCTCTACGTTCAGGGTAATCCCTCACTGCATGCTGTCTGGATCCGCAACCTAAGCACAGTCTGAATTTACGTCTACACTCCTTCTCAACATGGCCTATCTTGCCGCAATAGTAACAAGTAGGAAGAGTCAGGGATTTGGATGCATCTCCCTGTGGTGCTTGATGCAGATGAGCTTTCTTGGCAGCTTCTCCATTCGTTGCTCTGGCTGGTGCTGATGTGGAAGGCCTCTTCAGGTTGGATTCTCGTCTGATGACACGCTCCATACGTCGAGCTGCAGCAAGGATGTCCGTGTACGAAGTAAGTGCGACGGATCCGATCATTCTTTGTAGCTCAAATTTTAGCCCATCAAAGGACTTCTCAGCCTTTTATTCTTCTGTTGGGATCAAGGTAGGGGCAAAACGGCTCAGACGAATGAACTCGGCGTAGCATCCTGAGTGAGGCGATTAAACTTGTCCCGAAGTTCTGATCGAGCGATAACCGAAATATACATCTCTTGAAAGAGTCTGGAAAACTCTTCCCAAGTGACTCGGTCTGGTCCGAGCCGTCTCTCTTCAGATAGCCACCAGTGATGAGCATTGCCCGTCAATTGTATTCTGACGGTAGTCATCCAACGTTCCCTTGGTAGCTCAGCTGCTTCCAATTGATGTTGTATGTTGGTGAACCACTCATGAACTTCTGTGGGCTCCTTCTTGCCTGAGAAGGTACGGGGCTTCAGTTGGCGGAAATCAGTGATAGAGCCCGTCGGTTGCCGTCTAGCTGGTAGGTTGGCCTGCTCCAGTGCATTTACTAGACTGTTCCTCAAGTAATCAGCCTCGCGACGCTGAGCCTCGTGTTGGACTTGTTACTGGGCTTGCATCATTGCGTAGATCATTTGAAATATTTGTTGTCCGTCAATAGGCTGTCCTTGTGGGAATACAGGCATCGGTGGAACGAACTGCGGCGGCGGTGGAATGTCATCACGCTGAAATCTAGAAGCTTGCTGATCTGCTTGGCTGCTTCGGTGAGTAGAGGGATCTCCACTCAATAGTGTCACTTCATCTTCTCCGTAGGTGGCTACATCACCTATTGGTGTTCTTGCTGGAGTTCCGTCGTTTAGTGGTGAATCCATTACTCTGCATCAAAAATAAACTATAAGAGGCGCACAGGAATCAAGGCAAGATGCAAGTCAAAAATTAGTTCGAATACGATATAGATATCAAAAATGATTCAAGCAAGTGGATGAGATCCTAAAAACTTATCCTATTCTTATTGCAGGCTTGTTCGGTCCCTAAGTTGAAATCGAACAATTTAGTCGTTGACCTGCATGGGCCACCACAAAAATTATGTCACGCCCCAGTCCCAAAATATCGAGGGACTAGACACGTGGAAATGGCCAGCAGCACGCACCAATGGACAAACTCAATTTAATGGATCCATCAGGGCATACTTAAGCTGTATTACAATAGTCAGGGTGTACTAATCTCATCCACAGAACAAAGATAGCAATATCAGCAAAAGAAATAAACAACATCCAGTCACAAGTAATTAAAAATTGGGGAACAACCCGATATTAAGTCTATTTACAAATGTTCATTAAAACAGGAAATAAAGAGTTAATAGCCATAAAACTGAGCATGGAAGAGGCAGATGTTCAGGAGAAGTCCTCAGCGATCACCTCGTCCTCAGGTTCCGGTACTGCTCCGAGAAGTGCTCTTGTTCCATACACCTCAGGGTAGATCACGTTTGCTAAATCTGGGGACATAATCCATTCCAGGTCCTCAGGGGACATAGCAAGGTACAGATAAAATAAGCCAAAAATAATGTAGTCCAGAAATAAAGGAAACAACAGGGTAAATAAATAACCAGCTAAGTGTTATGCAAGTGAGAGTTTAGTCATACTCAGGCTGAGACTACTACATGATCAGTGTCGAAGAAACCATAGCAGTATTTTCTCGAAGGGCCAGTACGGTACCAAAGCTCTGTGTCAGAGTCTAAGGCACATCCATTAAAATGTTATATATATATATATATTCAGCCTTTTGTATGGTAAATCTCTCCCCACCCAATGTAATCTCACGTCACAGTTCACGATGTCTCATGTTCATGTCACGCAAGATTAACTAATGCAATAAGTCATTATTAAGATCTAAGAAAATAGTGTTCAAGTCATAAAATCTGTATCCTATACAGAACCACCTTGAATAGTCAGGAAGATTCTGTATCATGATTTGTGTCAGGTGTCCTGGGTATAATGTACTTGATATGGCAAGTACGAGAATGTAAATGTCACGATATCCATCTCTAGGTGACGTTACACAACCCCGCGTACGGTGTTGGCACCCGACTATTAATCGGAAGCTAAGTAAGTCGCACGGCCCTAGGGTTGAGCATGTACAACAGTCACAGGAAATAAATCAAGAGAACAAATGAATCAATATACTGCAATTATGGCAAGGTACACTTGCCTGGGTTTTCAGCTCCAATTGTAGCTCTGGCTTCAGCGGGGATTGCAGGCAGTACTCCGGTTGCTGAAATAGACATCACTATTAGATCCAGAAAATATTAATCAGTTAGAAACGCCTGTCCTTGAGTCCAATTTGGAGACAAGGGCAAAAATAATATTTGGGGCAAAACTGGGTCCACCTGTGGGCCGCTTTGCACCAAAAAATGTGTCAGAGTCAAAGGTCTCCAAATTCATCCAACTTAGTGTCAACAGGTCAGGAACGATGATACGAACCCAATAGAACTTGCAGAATTAGATTCCGATGAGCCGTTCTCAAAATCGCCCGTCGAGTGGAGCCTGTGGGGCCCACGACACGCGATTTTGTCAATGTTCTCAGAATCGAACAAAACTTGGCTCACAGGACCAGCGTATTGCTATGAGTCTGATGGCGTAAGTTTCGTCTCGATACGACGTGTGTACACTAAGTTACAGCGAGATTCTGAAAGGTCGGATACGGGACGGTGTCCGCGGATACGTATTGATTCCGGTGTGCAAGCACATCCAAATCAACTTCTGCAAAATCCCACACGTCCGTATCAACGACGCGCACGTATCGGTGAAAACCGTACGCGACCAAGTCGTCCCGTTTCGCGGGGCGTACTCGGTTCTCGGGTGAAACAGAGCGTTGGTTTTTCTGTTTTTAGATCGCGGTTCGCGATCCCCACAGGACGCGATGCACCGAGCGGGTTGCACGGACACCGAGGGGGTCATGCAGGCTACGCGATGTAACTGACGGAACAAAAAACAGAGCAGCGAGGAGAGAGATATGGGTACCTGAACAGGGCTCCGGGAAATCGAATTCTTCGTGTCCGACACGTGTCCGCGTCGCGTCTACCGTGTCCTGGATACTGTGTCCAAATCGTGTCGGAGCTAGGGCATCCGTGTCGGGCCGCTGGGAGTGGGGGTTCAGGTCGGCTGAGGTCGGCGAGAGCTCGGGGAGGTCCAGGGCGGCCGGGCGGCGAGGTCCGGAGGCGGAGATGGGCTCAGGCGGCCGGTGGAGGGTCGGCCGGAGTCGGCTGCGGGTGGAGATGGTAGCTCTCGGGTCGAGCGGCTGGGGCTGTGGAGGTCCGGGGAGAGTTCGTCGGCGGAGGGGACATCCGGAGGAGGGAGGTGAACGTCGGCGGTAGCTCAGGCGGCAGATGCTAGGTCAGGCGGGGCAGCGGCTAGGTCAGGCGGGTATTATAGTCGGAGGAAGGAGAGGAACAGTCGTGGCAGGTTAGGGGAGGCTGAGCGAGGGGTCGGGGACGCGAGCGGGCGGCGGCGGCGGACGTTCGGGAAGCCGGAGGGTCGCCCGGCGGCCGAAAGCTGAGGATTCAGGCGTTGTTTGGGGGAGAAGAGAGGGCTAGCGGATTCGGGCGGACGGGTCGGGTCGGGTCTGCGGATCCGGCCTGATCCAATAAAATGGATTACGGGTCGGGTCGGGCTAGTGGGTCGGGTCTGGGTTAGACCAGGATCCGACCCGCTAAGGATTATTGGTTCGGTTTAAATGAACCCGGTTCGGTTCAGAAATTGGTTTGGTTTATTTAAAATAAACCCGGTTTATTGTGGTTTAATTAATTAATTAGTTTTTAGGGCTTTTAAAATGCTTCCGGGGTCCAATAAATTTCCGAAAAATTATCCTATGTCTAATTTTTTATTTTATACCATAAAATATTATTTTCATATTATTTTAATATTATTTATTATTATTTTAAAAATTATTTAATAATTAAAACACCTGAATTTAATTACAGAAAAATCCCAGGAAATTCCAGAAAATTGTGAAAAATCCAAATTTAAAAATTCTTGAAAATCAGAGGGGTTTACAACAACACCTATCTTGACCATACCTTCTGGACCCGGAGGATTCGTGATCTATAGCGACGAATCCGGAAAAGGATTAGGATGTGTCTTGATGCAGCATGGAAAGGTTGTAGCATATGCTTCTAGACAGTTGAAGACACATGAGAAGAACTATCCCACTCACGACTTAGAGCTTGCAGCAGTGATCTTTGCTTTAAAACTTTGGAGGCACTACCTATACGGAGAAAGAGTGGAGATATTCACTGATCATAAGAGCCTGAAGTACGTCTACACTCAGAAGGACCTAAATCAGAGACAGGGACGTTGGCTCGAGGTGATGACAGACTTCGAGATTGAGCTACAGTACCACCCGAGAAAGGCCAACGTCGTAGCTGACGCGTTGATCAGAAGACCCATGGCATTCTTCTTGACTACCCAACAACATCTACTGAGAGATCTAAAGCAGATAGGTATAGAGGTTGTTATGCCCGGAATAGACAGACAGTTGTTGAGTTTTCAGTTGCAGTCGACATTAATGGAGAGGATCAAGGCTGCTTTGCCAACAGACGCCAGATTTTAGAGGCTTAGACAGAGGACAGAGGCTGGAATACAGACGGGATTGCGTATACATGAAGACGGAACCTTGAGATGTGGAGATCGTCTCTATGTTCCAAATGAAGAACTTCGGCAGGAGTTGATGACAGAGGCACACAGTTCGACCTACTCTATTCATCCAGGAGGCACGAAGATGTACAGAGACCTGAGACAGTACAACTGGTGGCATGGAATGAAGAGAGAAATAGCCCGCTTTGTGGCCAAGTGCCTGGTGTGTCAGCAAGTCAAAGCTGAACATCAGAGATCTGCAGGATTGCTTCAACCGCTCCCTATACCAGAGTAAAAATGAGAGCACATCACCATAGACTTTGTTACGGGCTTTTCGAGGAGTCCTAGTGGTCGTAATGCAGTATGGGTAATTGTGGATAGACTCACCAAGTCTGCACACTTTTTACCCTTTAGAGTTGGGCAGTCGACGGAGGTCTTAGCAGATATGTACATGAGGGAGATTGTGCGCCTACATGTAGTGCCAGTTAGCATCGTGTCTGACAGGGATACGAGGTTTATATCTTACTTTTGGTGGAGTATGCAAGAGAGTCTCGGTACCCGTCTGAAGTTTAGCACAGCGTATCACCCACAAACATATGGCCAGTCGGAGCGCACCATTCAGACATTGGAGGACATGTTAAGGGCATGCATGCTTGATTTCGGAGGATCATGGGAGGACCATTTATACTTGGTCGAATTTTTCTACAATAACAGTTATCAGGCGAGCATCCAGATGGCTCCCTATGAAGCGTTGTATGGAAGGAAATATCGTTCCCCAATATGTTGGAGCGACATAGGCGAGAGACAGATTCTTGGGCCAGAATTAGTTGTTCGTACAATAGAGAAGGTGAAGAAGATCCAAGGGCATCTACGAGCAGCACAGGACAGGCAGAAGCACTGGGCGAATGCGCATCGACGACCCCTAGAGTTCCAGGTTGGAGATCACATATTTCTAAAGATCTCACCTACTAGAGGGACTATTAGGTTCGGAGGCAGAGGAAAGCTGAGTCCGAGGTACATCGGACCATTCGATGTGTTAAAATACGTCGGAGAGGTTACTTACAGATTAGCCTTGCCGCAGACTTTGGAAGGAGTCCATGACGTCTTCCATGTATCTCAGCTGAGGAGGTACATACCGGATCCGAGTCATGTACTTGACCATTTTGAGATCACAGACGGCCCGAGTTTATCTAACCAAGAGGAGCCTGTTGAGATCCTGGACAGGAGCGAGAAGGTACTGTGAGGTCAGACTATTCCCTTAGTTTGCATCGCGTGGAGACATCATGCACCAGGCGAGTCGACCTGGGAACGCGAGGAGGATATTCGACAATGTTACCCTCATCTCTTCGAAGGACTAGGTACATTTTAGTATTTTAAAATTTAGTCTGTATTTTTTTTGACATGCATATGTTTTAATTTCGAGGATGAAATACTCTAAGGAGGGTAGATTGTAAACCCCCTCAACCAATTTAGGATTTAATTCAATTTAATTGAGAGACTAGGATTATTTTGGATACAATTAGAGTTAATGTGCAACAATATTGTGACTTAATACACCTTACCGTTGCTTTGATGTTTGGAGCACTACACTAGTAGGTACCCTCAAACTAATCATAAACATCTTCTAGACATGCCAGATTACCCATCTGACCATTGTGTAACCATAGATACTCATTATTGCGTCCCATGTTAACTACGCAATATTCGTGTAAGGGAACGTCTTGTGCATTATTAATCTAATTAAATTCGTGGTTAAGTTCACCCAAAGCAAGACCTAACCAAGCCCTGAGCATCTCCCATGAGGACTAACCCCCACCCCGAGGAGTCAGACCGGCCCAAAACTGAGGTTAACCCTAATCCCCTCACATATGTATACTAAAAACCCTAAAAACCAATCTCATTCTACCTCAAACCCTAGCCGACCCCTTCTTCTTCATCCAGCATCCTCGACCGGACACCCATCCGCCACCGCCACCGCCACTCCAAGCCATCACAGCCCTCCCCGATCACCAAACCACCACCTCCAACGCTACCTGCAACCGACGGACTCCGCCATCTTCACCATCAACCAACGACCACCCTCGAAGGCCACCTCCCTCTCTGCTTCAGCCCCTCGCCGGACCACCGGCTCCCCACCCCAATATCCCCGCGCCTTTACCCGCGCCAACGGCCATCCCCATCACCCCCATCCTCAATCAGTTGACGGAAACCCGGCTGCCACAGTCGATTCCGGCACCGCCAAGCCCCCTGTCCGGCAGACCCTGACCTCCCCCGCGTATGGACCCCCGGCAAACATCACACCAGGCTGCCTGTCGCCGTTGCCAGGCTGCTGTCACCTTCGTAAAACCGCCGTGGCTGCTGCAGTTGCTACTACCGCCGCTGACGTCGCTGACCGTGTTCGCCTGGCGACGCTGGAGTGCCACCCTCACCGGAGAACGTCCAGAGTTCGAGCACAGCCCCCCCACGATCAAGCTCGAATAGGTAAACCTCGTGGATCTCTTCTCCATGGTATCATGCATGGTTGTATCATCGTGTCATCAAGCTGGTGTCGTGTATCGTATGTGGACACAAGCAAATTCTTGGGTAACCCTAGAGATGAGTATGTATGCCAATTGGAGTTAAAATAGTAATTAATAGATGATAATTACCCTAATAGTCGGACTTGTTATAAGCACTTATAATTCACCAGAAACATGGACATTTACCTAGTACAATTAACATGGAAATAAAGGACGTGTAATTCAACAAGGCGTATTATAGTTTCATAAACCGATAACGTAGTGATTATTGTCTCAAGATACACGTTGACCAAGGGCAGAACACGTGTACATCCTAGCTACGTGCACGCGTAACGCTGTCTTCGACCAACCGTGAACTTGAGACATTTCCTAAGAGCAACGTAGTGATTATTCATATAGACTGGCATATAGATACGTGGTACGCACGTCGAGTATTCGACTAGTGTATCTACATTGGGTGGGGAGGACCACTAGTAGGCATATAGGATACACCCATTGGATATCCGGAGGAGCCGCGGATCCAATGACTCCCTTTATGCAGATTGCCCGTTCTTTGGAGCGGTATGGACGTTATATATACTGGCAGATTTCCCGTTCTTTGGAGCGGTATGGACGTTTTGCCTATACCTACTCATACGTACCAAAGTTTTCCTCACATTGCATTCACTTAGATGGCTAGCACACCCCTTTATTGTATTTATTTTATTTAGTATTTATATATATGGCATGCTTCTATGTATCTTGTTACGTCCTTCCGAGGACCTGGTACCTTTCCAGATTTGGACGAGCCTTACTACCCCACAGTATACGGGCCAGGACAGGAGACGAGGTTCGCTACTGCAGAGGAGTTAGAGGTGCAGCCGTCTGAGTTTCCGTGATCACTTGGTAGGCCTTCTGCCTAGGATTGGGTGCATCATTATCTAGTCAGCCGATGCCCTAGTCATTATCTTTTATCTATCATTTCAGTACTTTATTTTGTCATAGTAGTGGGTTTGTCCCCACCAGACATTATTGGTTGTACTATGATATCTTGAGACTGGTGTTTATCTTCCAGCAGTTTATTTAGTACTTCTTGCTGTTTATATTGTGGATGAGATTAGTTTACCTGTTGATTGACTGATATTGGACATGTTAGTATTTTAGGACAGCGTAGCACTCTTCGTTAGGATCCATTAAATTAGGATATCCTCGGAGATGTGACAGCTGGCTATTGTCACGTGACTTAGTCCCATGTATTTTGGGACTAGGGCGTGACAAATACGAAGAGTTCCTCCTACAACTTTACGCTTTTACGCGGAACAGCCTTGGAGCGCTGCTTTACGCGGGCAGCTCTGAAGCTCGGTTTCACGCGTACAGCTCTGAAGTCATATTTTACGCCACACAGCACTGAAGCTCTGTTTTACGCGAGCAATTCTAAAACCATATTTTATGCTACACAGCCTTGAAGTGCTGTTTTACGCAGGCATCATGCATATTGGGGTTTGATTGTATAATATGCGTACAATTCCCCAGCATATTTCATGCTTCTACAGGAATACCTTGTTCATCAAGTTCATGAATACTGCTGGTACATTGGTTAAACCAAACGGTATTACTGTGAATTCAAACTGGCCATATCTGGTCCGAAAAGCTGTCTTTGGTATGTCTTCTTTCTTCACCTTCACCTGGTGATAGCCTGACCTCAAGTCTATCTTTGAAAACACCTTCGATTCGCTCAACTGATCGAAATGATCATCTATCCTCGGCAGCGGGTATTTGTTCTTGATAGTGAGGTTGTTCAGAGCTCTATAGTCGATACACATGCGTACCGTGCCGTCCTTCTTCGGTACAAATAACACCGGTGCTCCCCATGGCGATGAACTGGATCTAATAAAATCTTTGTCTTGTAGCTCCTCAACTTGCTTCTTCAATTCTACCAACTCGTTGTTATTGACTCTATAAACATATTGCGAAATAGGCTCCGCTCCTGGTATCAAGTCTATAGAGAATTCAACATTTCTGTCTGGCGGCAAACCTGGCAACTCCTTTGGAAATACATCCAGGAACTCCGCTATCTGTGGATGTGGCAACTCTTCTTCTTCCATCCTGGCTCCACAAAAAGTACCTCTGCTCCGCTCCTCTGGCGATCTCGAACGCTGGCTCTCCTGGCGATCGAAATACTACTCTACCTCCGTGATAATCTATAGTAGCATGGTGTTTACTCAAATAGTCCATTTCGAGTACAATATCGTATCCCGAAAGTGGCATGACGAGTAAACTCACGCTCAACTCTCGGTCTTCCAATGACACTCTTCGATCCTTGCAATAATCACGGACTAGGATAATGCCTCCTCCTATCGTGATCTTGCAAGTCCTATCTAATGGTTCCGTTTCTAAATGATGCTTAAGGGCATAAGATATAGATACGGAACTATGGGAAGCGCCAGAATCAAATAATGCAAGTGCTGGAATGGAATCGAGAGAAACTGAACCTGAAATCACGTCTCCAGCTGGCTCGGCCTCCTCAGTAGTCATGGCGTAAGCTCGTCCCTGTGGTGCTCCTCTCTGCTGCTGCTGGTGCTGAGCAAACCTCTGTTGCTGCGGTGGAAGTGGAGGTCCTCTCTGCTGGCCTCCTGGTACAGTAGGTACCCTGGCTGGTCCTCTCTGAGCTGCTGCTCCTTTCTGGCGAGTCTGAACGGCTGGGCAGTCCCTCAGCTGATGTGCTGATGATCCATATGACAAGCAAGTACCCAACCTTTTCCTGTAGATGCCTCTAGTATGTCCCATCTTTCCGTAATACGCGCACTGGGCAACGGGCTGATTCTGTCTCTATGGTCGCTGCTGCTGGATATGTCCTCGAACTGGTGCCTGTTGCTGGTGTTGCTGTTGGTACAGCCTCTGTTGTTGTTGTTGAAAGTGTGGGCGCTTGGCCGGTCATGTTACTACCTGTTGCTCCAGAAGCGTCGCGTCCTCTCTTGGGCCTGAGGTCAAAGTCATCTTCGGCAATCTGGGCATCCATCAGAATACTCTCAAATGTAGCAGTGCATCATCCTGAAATACGAGACTTGATCTCTCTATTCAATCCTTTTCTGAATTTTCGTGCTCTGTCTCCTGGGTCTTGAATCATCGATGGCGCAAATTGACTCAATCTGCAAAACTCTGCGGCGTATTCGTCAACTGACATGATCCCTTGGACTAAGTCATGGAACTGACTTTCCAATGCTCCCAAAGCCACGTCAGGAAAGAACTTCTCCTTGAAGAGTTCCTTGAAGTCATCCTAAGTAAGTCCTTCGACAGCGAGTCTCGGCTCTGTACGATACCACGTCAGGGCGATATCAAACATCTGACTGCCAGCGGCCTCGATCTGAAGAATCTTCGGAATCTGTGCTAAGCGCAAGTTCCTTTCTATGTCCTCTAACCAATCGTCAGCATAGAGTATTCCTTCTGTGCCTCTGAACTCTCGAGGCATCATCCTCTTAAATTCCACTATGGTACCTGGCCTCTGTTGTTGCTGGCCATGATGTTGCGGTTGTCGTGCTACTCTCTCCATAGCCTGAAGAGTCATCTGATGAGTATTCTCTATGCTCTCTCTCATCAGCTCTGTCTGCTGTAGAAGCATGAAAAATACACCGGATAACGATACGCGGCATATTGGTGCAGAGCGGCCTAAGCAGAGGCCTTCAGAGCCATCAAGCGTGCAACAGAGCCTTTTCCGCTAAAATGCAGCGTGAAACATAAAAGCTCAAAGGGCCATCTGCGTAAGGCAGTACGTCCAAGCCGCTTCAGCGTAAACAGGGTGCGTCATCGCCTCCAGGGCGTAAAACTAGCATTGAGGTGTGCAAGAGACGCTTCGTATTCTCCGAAGTGAACCTGTCAGAGCCTGCAATGAACCTAACGTCTGGACTTCTGACAAAGGGATACGACTCGACTACCCAGACGACGGCTATAATAATGGCACAGCATTGCGACCCAGGCTGTCAAATACCGCCATCCCCTGTGCGTAAACTGCTTTTACAAGCACGAAGGGACACGCTGCCTTGTTTTACACAGGCAAAACACGAGCTGTTTACGTTCTACAGTAGACAAACTGCCTGCCGCGCCAAAAGCTGCACTCCGTACGGGGTTCGAGGCACGTCTCTTCGTCTAATGCACAGAGCGGTGACAGTTTCTCAAGGTACGTCTCTGTGACTGATGCGCAGAAGGGGTTGCAGACCTTCAAAAATATGCCTCCATATTTAATGCACAGGATGGTGGCAAATCTCGGCATTTAATGCGAGAGATTTGATTATATCTTCAAAAGCCGTAATTCCGGCTAAGACATCCACATCAACACTGTGGCACGGTACGCAGCGGCTTCTACGCCCATCTAGCATTTGTGCTCATTCGGCTTCTACGCCTGTTCGGCCTCTACGACCACTCGGCTTCTACGCCCATTCAGCTTCTACGCCTGTTCGGCTTCTACGCCTGTTCGGCTTCTATGCCGGTTTGATAACTATTTGGCTTCTATGCCATGGTGACAGACATTTGGCTTCTATGCCAACCTCTTCTACGCAATGGATACCTACCTACGTGGCTTCTACGCCGTGATCTTCGTAGCGATTATACGCATTTTGTCCCTTAGTTGGACCCGCGTCACACGCTCATTCAAAGGATCATCTATACGCAGGCATTGGTTACTTTAACCGTTGCGTAAAAGGGTGCTGTACTTTCCACTCCTCGGTTTTTACACCGACGGAGTGGTCACTGTCACTAAAACTTTATAAATAGAGACCTCTATCAATGAGGAACAAGGTCAAAAAATTGGTCAATAATACCAATATCAGATCCGAGGTCGGAAAATTGGTCAAGAATACCAATATCAGATCCAAGGTCGACAAATTGGAGAGAGAGAGAAGAATCCGGAGCTCAGACAAAGAGTAGGGATCGACGACTTTGGCATCGTGCATCTACCCTCTATTACAACCTTCGAAGCTGCTTCCTGTCTTCCACGGCACTTCTTCAAACATCGTGTGGTCCAAGGGCTAAAGTGATCGACTGCAGATCAGACACCTATAGCAATATCTACCCAGATTAAATAAATTGTACTCCCATATCCTCGTATAGGATCAAATTGTACAAGTTTGTTTGTAAACAAAAGAAGGCGGGTTCTGTGTAAACCCCATATTGAATATATTTTTATTCTTTCATTTAATACCACAAACAAGATGACGACTCTGCTGGGGACATCTTTCTCTTCTGACGAGGAAGCAATTGCTCAACATGATGCGGTATCTATAGGAACCGTGAAGAAGACACTGGTCGTCCAGTTCGACCAATCTGCCTACGAAGACATGCTTCGAACCAGGGGTAGCTCTCACCCTCTCTCCGTCCAAGACAACAGGAAGCTGCGCAAGGTCTGGATGCCCAAGACATCCTCTACCGTTCCTGTGGACTCTCCGATCTCTCCGACCTCTCCGACCAATGAGGTTGTAGCATTGCTCCCTCCGTGCCTTGCACGTAAAATTCAGTCTCCCGCTACGCGCGGTACAGACGAAACTTCGGGCAAAGTCTCAGTGCTGACCTAGAAGTATCCACTGCGCTCTACGCGTAGGAACCAGTCTCCCGCTACGCGCGGTACAGACAAAACTTCGGGCAAAGCCTCAGCGCTAACCCAGAAGTATCCACTGTGCTCTACGCGTAGAAACCAGTCTCCCGCTACGCGCGGTACAGACCAAACTTTTGATGATGCCTCAGCACCAAGTCGGAAGTACAAATCACGCTCCATGCGCGAGACAACATCTGACCTCTACGGGGAACCAGATGAGCGCCGTGATTTCCGCAAGGGGAAGCAAGCAGCAGAGTACTCAACTCCTCGGCCGTTACGCCAGTGAAGAAGCAATCTGCCTACCCTCCGGATTACGCGGGAAGTCGACGGCCGACTGAGGACCTCTTCAGCTTTACGCCAGTCTGAGCAAATCTCCAAATTACGCCAGGCGAAGTCCCACGACGTAAAGCAAGCTCAGGTCGCAGGGAGGCACCCTCCCCGGGGATTATCCGCCACCCAGATGGCCAACCTGTTGTACATATATGGCATAGGGAGAACCATTGTGCCCAATCTCCGCATACCCACTGATGGGAACAGAAGGAACAAGCCGTCGTCTTCTTCTATGAACTCTCCTGACCTGCGGGATTATCTAATCCAGAAACGCAAAAACAAGAGTCATAAACGGGCTTCGGTTCCCCTAACAGTCAAACACGGGGAGATCGTATGGGAAGATACGTCAACGTCTAATATCGTCATAACGGGTGGACCATAGGAAGACTCCATCTTTATTATTCCACCAACCCATGACGATCAGCGTCCGATAATCTTCGGAAGCAGGCGGAACACCTCAATCGTACAGGAGGAATCGCACGAGTCTGAAACTGACAGAATACAAACCCACAGATATAGCCCACAAGCATTAAATATTATGCAAAACATGGGTTACGACTTGAAACTGAAACAAGGCCTCAACAATGGAAAAGGTAGACGAATACCGTTGCGGGGTAATTCTCACCATCAACAAGCTCGTTTCGGGTTGGGTTATACTGCAAAACCCAAAACTCCAAAATCTGATCCTGTACGACCAGAAGCGGCTCCTGCCGAATCAGTTTCTATGGTCGGAGGCCGCGGCGTGTCTAGGAGTAACTTACCTCGACAGAACAAAGTGACGTCCAAGGCCGGGGGTAGAATCCCCTCAAGGTTCGAAGATGATGCAATGACGACAATCTCCCCGCAAAACCGTAAAATTCAGGCATCAGGAGCCCGGAGACCAAAAGGAACTTTCTTCTTCAATGAAGACGACATCATTGAAATCTTCAATATGTTAATGAAAGAGCGCAAGCTTCAGCTACCCAACATCAGGCATCCTGAGAGGGCTGGCAAAGTGGATGACGCAGATTATTGTCTCTTCCATCGGTACACTCATCACCCCACAAAGGCGTGCTATGTGCTAAAAAGGAAAATTCAGGAGTTGATCGAGGCCAAGGTCATCACTTTGAATCTGTAAACAGGGGGACGGTCCTTACCAATTGGATTTCCATTCTTTTCTTACATAATAACCTGCTCTTTTTAAAATGTGTGCTCGAGGAAGAGTCCCCAAAAAGTCTCTCTAGTGGATTTTTTTAGGACTATCCTCACTCAAGAAAAATACTCCACGAATACTGCCATGTCCATATTACCTCTGAGCAGACATGCATTTCCATCACCGATAGAATTGCATCCCAGAAGTTTATCATGTTCATATTACCTCTGAACAAATCTTCTTGGTTTTGGCTATCGATTATCACATCGGTTGTCATCCCAACTTAGCGCCCGTACTTAACTCTAAGTACGCCAGTGGTGTTAGGTCCACAAAGACTGCCATATCCATATTACCTCTGAGCAGACATGCCCTTCCATCACCGATAGAATTGCATCCCAGAAGTTTGTCATGTTCATATTACCTCTGAACAAACCTTCTTGGTTTTGGCTATCGATTGTCACATCAATTGTCATCCCAACTTAGCGCCCGTACTTAACTCTAAGTACGCTAGTGGTGTTAGGTCCACAAAGACTGCCATGTCCATATTACCTCTGAGCAGACATGCACTTCCATCACCGATAGAATTGCATCCCAGAAGTTTGTCATGTTCATATTACCTCTGAATAAACCTTTTTGGTTTTGGCTATCGATTATCGCATCGGTTGTCATCCCAACTTAACGCCCGTACTTAACTCTAAGTACGCCAGTGGTGTTAGGTCCACATAGACTGCCATGTCCATATCACCTCTGAGCAGACATGCACTTCCATCACCGATAGAATTGCATCCCAAAAGTTTGTCATGTTCCTATTACCTCCGAACAAACCTTCTTGGCTTTGGCTATCAATTATCACGTCGGTCGTCATCTCAAACTCATCACCTTCCGACTCGCCTGAAGCTCTCGAGCAAGCATTATCAGCAAATATGGTGGTGGCAGATCCCTTTGAAGCAGACGAACAGGATTCTGAGCCTTTCGAAAATGACTCTTGGGCTCAACAAATGGATACGCAGTGGGAATTCCGCTTCGAGCAGAGGGAACCTCCCACAAAAGACGAAGTTATCCAGGTTGATGTTGGGGGTAAACTTTTGCCAAAATCGATATTCATCAGCAACAACCTTTCCCCAGCTGAACGGGAAGAAGTTATCCAGCTGATAAAAGAATATATCGACGTCTTTGTGTGGAATTATGAGGACATGCCGGGCCTTGACCCGAAGGTGGCTACTCATAAACTCAATATATTGACCGACTCGAAGCCTATGAAGCAGCACCAACGCCGGTTCCGCCCGAACATGATGGACGCCATCGAAGCTGAAGTCAAGAAGTTGATAGCCTGCAGTTTCATCCGGAAGAAATAATATCCCGAATGGGTCGCCAACGTTGTCCCAGTTATGAAAAAAATAGGAAAATACGTATCTGCATCAATTACCGAGATCTGAATGCAGCCTGCCCCAAGGATGAGTTCCCTCTTCCCATCACGGACATCATGATCGACAACACCTACGATTTCGAACGCATGTCTTTCATGAACGGATTCTCGGGATACAATCAGATCAAGATGCATCCTGAAGACGAGAAGCACACTGCCTTCCGAACCCCGTTGGGAGTATATTGCTATACGGTCATGCCCTTCGGATTGAAGAACGCCGGGGCTACATACCAGGTCTGATCCTTGCCGACGCTGCGCTCTATGGATTCCCACCAGTGATGGGCGTTGCCGAGAAGTTGGGCCCTCACAGCGGTCATCCATAGGTCAGGAGTGAGTTGCGATCCTTCCAGCAACATTTCGGTGTTGGAGATCCAGTCGGAGATCTCCTCGGGAGTTTCGCTGCCTTTGAAGTTCCTCGGGCTCATTTGGCGGAAGCCTCTGACTGTGCCCACTGGTTGGACAGGTGCTGGTGCCGGAGTAGTAGTTCTCTCCAAAGCCGTCATTAAAGTCTGTCGCAGGGCTTCAGTCTGCTGCCATTGAGACTGTCTCAAGGCCTCAGTCTGCTGCCACTGGTTCTGCAACATCGTTTGGAGAAACTGCAACATTTGAGGTTGACCCTCAAGCTGTGGCATCAGGATAGGCAAGGCTGGAGGTGGAGGCAAAGGTGTCTCCGCTTGCGGTGTTGGTGTTGTCTCCTGGCCAGAATTCTGGTGATTGGACGGGGTTCCTTGGACACTTGGCGAGGTGTTTGTGGCTTGGTCAGCCCCATCATTCGCAGGTTTCCCGGGTATGTCCATTTTTCTGAAGAAAATAGAATAATTAGAAAACACAAAGGAGATAATAGATGATAATCAAGCAAGATACAATAATAAAAATTGTAGAGATGGTGTCAGTGTGGATGAGTCCTAGTATTCCTATCCTATTGCAGGCTTGCTGGGCATGTCATCATACCACTAGCAATGAAAACTAGACCTGCATGGGCCACCACTAAAACCGTGTCACGCCCCAGTCCCAAAATGTCAGGAACTAGGCCACGTGTCACTGGCCAGCTGACACGTCACTAAGGGCTTAATCCATTTTGAATGGACCCAAAGGAACGTGCTACGCTGTCACGCCCCAGTCCCAAAATATATGGAACCAGGCCACGTGGCAATAGCCAGCTGACACATCTCCGAGAATATCCCAATTTAATGGATCCACGAAGAGTGCTACGCTGTCCTATGATACTAACATGTCCAATATCAGTCAATAACAGGTAAACTAATCTCATCCACAATATAAAGAGCAAGAAACACTAAAATAAACTGCTGGTTAATAATACCCGTCTCAAGATATCGTAGTACAACCAGTGATGTCTGGTGGGAACAAACCCACTACTATGACGAAATAAAGTACTGAAATGAGATATAAAAGAATGACTAGGGCATCGACTGAAAAGATAATGATGCACCCAATCTAGGCTGAAGGCCTACCAACTGGTCACGGAAACTCTGACGGCTGCACCTCCAACTCCTCGGCTGAAGCGAATCTCGTCTCCTGTCCTGGGCCGTATACTGTGGGGTAGTAAGCCTCGTCTAAATCTGGAAAGGTACCAGGTCCTCAGAGGGACGTAACAAGATACAAGAAAACAATATGCTATATATGAATACTGAATAAAATAAATACAATAAAGGTGTGCTAGCCATCTAAGTGAGTGCAATGTGAGGACAACGCTGGTGCGTATAGGTAGGTGTAGGCATAACGTCCATGCTCCGAAGAGAGTGGCATCTGTACAGTATATCGTCCATATCGCTCCGAAGAACGTGGCATCAGTATAAAGGGAAAGTCATTGGATCCGAGGCTCCTCCGAACTACGGCTCCAATGCGGGTACCCCATACGCCTACTAGTTGTCCTCCCCGCCCAATGTAGATACGCAAGTCGACTACTCGACGTGCATACCATGTAACTATATGCCAAGTCTCTAAATTATAACCTGAACTAAGTACTAACCGTGATGTAGGACGTACGCAACGATAGCTAGTCGAGTGCGCAAGCCTACATCCCAATATGATTATGTCTCAGTGTGCGTGTAAGGTGTCAGGTCCTGGAAGATATCAACGTATCCTCCTAAGGGGACGAGTCTACTAGTGACTAGGCCAAGTATACTAAATCACCGACGTACACGTCGAATGCACCCGAGACAACTCGGACGCGCACAGTTGTATAATTTACAAGCAACAAGAATACAATACAACAGATGCATTTTTAAATTAGACAGTAAATATAGCAAGGTATCTTGCCTGTGTCCTGAAGCGGGGAATGCCAAAAGCTGGTTCCTGCAATATCTCCTGGCGGATCCAAAGTTCCAAAACACAAAATATAATATAGCAATCTAATATCAGTCACTAAGAGATACATAGGTAATTATAACGTTGTTCCTAGGTATTGTTGCTAGTTTACTGCGGACCCAATACAGCGTCACATGTACACGTAGCTAGGGTGTACAGTGTTCTGTCTTTGGCCCACGTTCATCTTGCCACAATAATTTACCGAGTTAAGGTTTGCTAATGACTTCTACTCTACTTGGAAATATGTCTTTGATTTCCTTACTCAACAGGCTAGATTCATGCCCAGGGTCCAGGTGAAATACTGGTCGTTGATGTCAGGCTTCAAGATTGGAGCATTCACTAATTATTAGATGAGTTCTAATTTCTTGCTAAATGTCACCTCCATAAATATAAGTTAGGGTTACATAAGTTGTGTCCAGAATATGACTCTCGCAATGACACGATACTCACATATGAACTCGACACAAGGGTACCGGTATTTACCTTGATGGCGGGCGAGGCTCTTCTCGTCGTCTGACCGTCTTCCGGTGAGTGGAACTTCGGTGTGGGTCGGCGAGCAACGTCAGCGGCAGCAGCTGAATCCGCAAGAGCAGGGATCGCAGCAGCAGTAGCCGCTCCGGCGTTGGCGCTGTCGGGTGGAGTCGCGCAGGGGCGGTCGTCCAGACGCGGGGTCGGCGTTGGCTCGCGGCACTGCCTGGCCGGAACCGACGGGCTGGGGTGTGCGCCGGTCGTGGGGGTTCAGCGGGTCTGGGAGCAGCTTGGCCGAGGGATAGTCTGGTATGTCTAAAAGATGTTCGTGACATTGGGTTGAAGGTACATGCTAGTGTGGCTTTCCAACCTCGTAGCCACGACGGGGTGAAATACGACCTATAGTTGTTGCACGATAATCCTAATTAAATCTAATTATCCCTAGTCTCTAGTTTTAAATTCTAAATAATTCCTAAATTGGTTGAGGGGGTTTACAATCTACCCTCCTTAGAGCATTTCGTCCTCGAAATTAAAACATACGCATGGCAAGAATTACTGACCGAAATAAAATGCTAATACGTACCTAGTCCTTCGAAGAGGTGGGGGTAACGTTGTCTAATGTCCTCCTCGCATTCCCAAGTCGACTCGCCTGGTGCATGATGCCTCCATGCAACACGCACTAGGGGAATGGTCTGCCCTCGTAGTACCTTCTCACTTCTGTCTAGAATCTCCACAGGCTCCTCTTAGTATGATAAGCTCGGGCCGACTGTGATCTCGGAATGGTCAAGCACGTGACTAGGATCCGATATGTACCTCCTCAATTGAGATACATGGAAGACGTCGTGGACTCCTTCCAAGGTCTGCGGTAACGCTAATCTGTAGGCAACCTCTCCGACGCGTTCTAATATGTCGAATGGTCCGATGAACCTCGGACTCAGCTTCCCTCTGCCTCCGAATCTGATAGTCCCTCGAGTGGGTGAGATCTTTAAGAATACGTGATCTCCAACCTGAAACTCTAAGGGTCGGCGGTGTGCATTCGCCCAATGCTTCTGTCGGTCTTGTGCTGCTCGAAGGTGTCCTTGGATCTTCTTTACCTTCTCTACCGTCCGAACAACCAACTCTGGTCCGAGAATCTGTCGCTCGCCTATATCACTCCAGCATACTGGAGAACGACACTTCCTGCCATACAACGCTTCATAGGGAGCCATCTGAATGCTCGCTTGATAGCTGTTATTGTAGGAAAACTCGACCAAATGTAGGTGGTCCTCCCATGATCCTCCGAAGTCAAGCATGCACGCTCTCAACATGTCTTCTAACGTCTGAATGGTGCGCTCCGACTGGCCATCTGTTTGGGGGTGATACGCTGTGCTAAACTTTAGGCGAGTACCAAGGCTCTCCTGCATACTCCGCCAAAAGTAAGACGTAAATCTCGTATCCCTGTCAGACACAATGCTAACTGGCACTCCATGTAGGCGCACAATCTCCCTCATGTACATATCTGCTAAAGCCTCCGTCGATTGCCCAACTCTAAAGGGTAAAAAGTGTGCGGACTTGGTGAGTCTATCCACGATTACCCATACTGCATTGCGCCCACTAGGACTCCTTGGGAAGCCGGTAACAAAGTCCATAGTGATATGCTCCCATTTCCACTCCGGTATAGGAAGTGGTTGAAGCAATCCTGCAGATCTCTGGTGCTCGGCCTTGACTTGCTGACACACCAGGCACTTGGCCACAAAACGTGCTATCTCTCTCTTCATTCCGTGCCACCAGTAGTACTGTCTTAGATCTCTGTACATCTTCGTGCCTCCTGGATGAATGGAATAGGTGGAACTGTGAGCCTCTGTCATCAATTCCTGCCGAAGTTCTCCATTTGGAACATAGAGACGATCTCCGCATCTCAGTGTTCCGTCTTCATGCATCCGCAGTCCTGTCTGTAATCCAGCCTCTGTCCTCTGTCCTCTGTCTGAGCCTCTAAAATCTGGCATCTGTCGGCAAGGCAGCCTTGATTCTCTCTACCAGTGTCGATTGCAATTGGAAACTCGACAACTGTCCGTCTACTCCGGGTATGACAACCTCTATACCCATCTGCTCTAGATCTCTCAACAGATGTTGTTGGGTAGTCAAGAAGAATGCCATAGGTCTTCTGCTTAATGCGTCTGCTACTACGTTGGCCTTTCCCGGGTGGTACTGTAGCTCAATTTCGAAGTCTGTCATCACCTCGAGCCAACGTCTCTGCCTCTGATTAAGATCCTTCCGAGTGTAGACATATTTCAGGCTCTTATGATCCGTAAATATCTCCACTCTTTCTCCATATAGGTAATGCCTCCAAAGCTTTAAAGCAAAGATCACCGCGGCAAGCTCCAAGTCATGGGTGGGATAGTTCTTCTCATGTGTCCTCAACTGTCTAGAAGCATAAGCTACAACCTTTCCATGCTGTATCAAGACACATCCTAATCCTTTCCCGGACGCATCGCTGTAGATTACGAATCCTCCGGGTCCAGAAGGTATGGTCAAGATAGGTGCTGTAGTCAAACGTTTCTTCAGCTCATCGAATGCCTTCTGACACTCCTCTGTCCAAGTGAACTCCTGCTCCTTACGGGTCAAGCGGGTCATTGGCTCTGCAATCTTCGCGAAGTTCTCTACGAACCTCCGGTAATATCCGGCAAGTCCTAGGAAACTCCTCACTTCTGAGACATTGGTAGGGGTTGGCCATGTCTCTACAGATGAAATCTTCGCCGGATCTACTGAGATACCGTTTCTTGAGATGACGTGTCCAAGAAAAGCGACACGATCTAGGAGAAACTCACACTTGCTCAGCTTGGCATAAAGTCTCTCTTTCCTCAGTGTCTCTAACACTAGTCTCAAGTGCTCTTCGTGCTCCTCGTGGCTCTTCGAATACACCAAAATGTCGTCGATGAAGACTACCACGAATCGGTCTAAGTATTGGTGGAATACTCTATTCATCAAGTTCATAAATACAGCTGGCGCATTCGTTAGTCCAAAAGGCATCACTAAGAACTCGTAGTGACCATAGCGAGTCCTGAATGCTGTCTTTTGAATGTCTTCTCTTCGCACCTTCACTTGATGATAACCCGATCTCAAGTCGATCTTTGTGAACACTACTGCTCCTGTCAACTGGTCGAATAAATCGTCAATCCGCGGCAGGGGGTACTTGTTCTTGATAGTCAAAGCATTAAGGGCTCTGTAATCAATACACATACGTACTGTTCCATCCTTCTTAGGCACAAACAATACTGGTGCTCCCCATGGCGATGCACTAGGACGGATAAATCCCTTGCTCTGCAACTCCTCCAATTGTAGCTTCAGCTCGTCTAACTCCTTCTTCGCCAATCGGTACACATTAGAAGATACCGGTGCTGCTCCTGGTACTAGCTCAATGGTGAACTCCACGTCTCTATCTGGTGGTAAGCCTGGCAATTCTTCGAGGAAAACATCCTCGAATTCTGCAACTATAGGTGGGGGCGCAATCTCCATAGCCATGCAAGTTCCAGCTGTCTGTCCTACTCCTTGTTCGACGGTCCCTCGCATGTACTCGAACTCCGGTTGATCTGGCGGTCTAAAAGTGACACTTCCCTTCCGGCAATTCAGTATGGCGTTATACTGGCTTAACCAATCCATGCCTAACACAACATCAAAGTACGGCATAGGCAATACCAAGAATCGCGCTCTCATCTCTCTACCACAAACGACTACCGAGCACGTTCTAATAGTGCTGGTAACCGGCACGATACCTCCTCCGGTAAGAATTTTCCAACTCTTAGGTAAGGGGGAAGTCGCTACTCTATGCATTGCTACAAATCTACTAGATATAAATGACAATGTAGCACCAGAATCAAACAATGCTGTCGCAGGTAAGGATGCGACTAAAATGGTACCTGTGATTGCTTCTCCTTCTGTTTCCTCTTCGGTGGTTGCTAAGGCAAAGGCCTGTCCCTGTCTCTGTCCTCCTGCCTGCTGTCGGGCACGATCAAACTGTGCCTGCTGTGGGGGCAAGGGTGGTCCCCTCTGGAATCCTCCGGGTGCTGGTGGACGCTGGCCTCCTGGTGGGGGTAGTATCCTCGGGGCTGGTGCGGCTGGCCTCTGTCCGGCCTGTGGGGCTGCCTCCCTGCGCTGTGGGCAATCTCTGGCAAGGTGCTGACTGGCTCCACAAATCATGCATGTCCCAAGTCTCTTTCGGCAGTCCTTCTCGAAGTGACCTCTCTTACCACAGAAGTGGCAAGTCGGGAGTTCCTGGTGTGGATATGGTGCTGCTCTCTGCTGTGTCTGCGCTCCTGGACGACGGATGGGTCCTCCTGCTCCGGGCTGTACTCTAGCTGGCGTGGTCGTGCTGGAACGTCTAGATCTTCTGACAATGGCCTCCTGGATCCTTGCCTCTGCTAGGACCTCCTCATAAGAAATCCTCGCCTGTGCGGTGGTATATCTCTGTAGCTCGAAATTGAGGCCGTGGTGGAATCTCTGAGCCTTCTCTAGATCATTGGGTATCAGAACGGCTCCAAACCTGCTAAGGCGGCTAAACTCTGCGTCATATGCGTCAACAGTCATATTCCCCTGTTCTAGATGTAGGAACTGGGAGTATAGGGCATTTCTGACTGTTGTCGGAAAATACTTCGCATTAAAGTACTCTAGGAACTGTTCCCAAGTCTGGTTCTTACCTACACTGCGCTCAATGGAATCCCACCAGTGATGGGCGTTGCCTTTTAGTTGGGCCCTCACTGCGGTCATCCAAAGGTCTGGTTGCAGTTGTGAGGCCTCTAATAGCATCTCCGTGTTGGCGATCCAATCGGAGATCTGTTCTGCAGTCTCATTGCCTGAGAAGGTATCTGGTCCCATCTGTCGGAACCATCTAACGGTGCCACCTGTCGGGGCTGGTGGAGGTGCTGGTGCTGGTGCTGGTGTCGTGACAGGTGTCCTCTCTAGTACTGCCATCAGACTCTGTCGTAATGTCTCTGTCTGCTGCCACTGTGCTTGTATCATTGCCTGGAAGAACTGAAGCATCTGTGGCTGGCCATCTAGCTGCGGCATCTGGGGCGGATAAGGTGGAGGTGGTGGTAGTGGAATCTCTGGTTGTGCAGTAGGCGTCTCCTCAGATGTCGGCCTCTCAGTCTGCGGCATCGGTGTAGCTCCTGAAGTCTGGCCCTCACAATGCTGCGTGGGGATCGTCTGGGAAGTCTGTCCCTCAGGCTGCGGTGTAGGATCGCCCTGCGATGTCTCGTGCCAATGTATCAGCGGGGTCTGCAACGGTGGTTGCCCTTGGGGTACCTCATCTCCTTGAGTGGTGTTGTCTGGTACTGCGGCACGGGGTGCTCCTCGTCCACTGCGCAAATTCATCTTGCTGCAAGGGATAGAGCTTCATTAAAAGAGTACGAGAACAAACAAACAGGATGCAGATATTTTAGAAGCAGTATGAAGCAAGTTCAAAGACGAAACAAAAGTGGATGAGACCTAACAAATTCTATCCTATTGCAGGCTCGCTGGGCATGTTACCATACCACAAGCGAAAAGTCGACCTGCATGGGCCACCACTAAAACCATGTCACGCCCCAGTCCCAAAATATATGGAACCAGGCTACGTGGCAATAGCCAGCTGACACATCTCCGAGAATATCCTAATTTAATGGATCCACGAAGAGTGCTACGCTGTCCTATGATACTAACATGTCCAATATCAGTCAATAACAGGTAAACTAATCTCATCCACAATATAAAGAGCAAGAAACACTAAAATAAACTACTGGTTAATAATACCCGTCTCAAGATATCGTAGTACAACCAGTGATGTCTGGTGGGAACAAACCCACTACTATGACGAAATAAAGTACTGAAATGAGATATAAAAGAATGACTAGGGCATCGACTGGAAAGATAATGATGCACCCAATCTAGGCTGAAGGCCTACCAACTGGTCACGGAAACTCTGACGGCTGCACCTCCAACTCCTCGGCTGAAGCGAATCTCGTCTCCTGTCCTGGGCCGTATACTGTGGGGTAGTAAGCCTCGTCTAAATCTGGAAAGGTACCAGGTCCTCAGAGGGACGTAACAAGATACAAGAAAACAACATGCTATATATGAATACTGAATAAAATAAATACAATAAAGGTGTGCTAGCCATCTAAGTGAGTGCAATGTGAGGACAATGCTGGTGCGTATAGGTAGGTGTAGGCATAACGTCCATGCTCCGAAGAGAGTGGCATCTGTACAGTATATCGTCCATATCGCTCCGAAGAACGTGGCATCAGTATAAAGGGAAAGTCATTGGATCCGAGTCTCCTCCGAACTACGGCTCCAATACGGGTACCCCATACGCCTACTAGTTGTCCTCCCCGCCCAATGTAGATACGCAAGTCGACTACTCGACGTGCATACCATGTAACTATATGCCAAGTCTCTAAATTATAACCTGAACTAAGTACTAATCGTGATGTAGGACGTACGCAACGATAGCTAGTCGAGTGCGCAAGCCTACATCCCAATATGATTATGTCTCAGTGTGCGTGTAAGGTGTCAGGTCCTGGAAGATATCAACGTATCCTCCTAAGGGGACGAGTCTACTAGTGACTAGGCCAAGTATACTAAATCACCGACGTACACGTCGAATGCACCCGAGACAACTCGGACGCGCACAGTTGTATAATTTACAAGCAACAAGAATACAATACAACAGATGCATTTTTAAATTAGACAGTAAATATAGCAAGGTATCTTGCCTGTGTCCTGAAGCGGGGAATGCCAAAAGCTGGTTCCTGCAATATCTCCTGGCGGATCCAAAGTTCCTAAACACAAAATATAATATAGCAATCTAATATCAGTCACTAAGAGATACATAGGTAATTATAACGTTGTTCCTAGGTATTGTTGCTAGTTTACTGCGGACCCAATACAGCGTCACATGTACACGTAGCTAGGGTGTACAGTGTTCTGTCTTTGGCCCACGTTCATCTTGCCACAATAATTTACCGAGTTAAGGTTTGCTAATGACTTCTACTCTACTTGGAAATATGTCTTTGATTTCCTTACTCAACAGGCTAGATTCATGCCCAGGGTCCAGGTGAAATACTGGTCGTTGATGTCAGGCTTCAAGATTGGAGCATTCACTAATTATTAGATGAGTTCTAATTTCTTGCTAAATGTCACCTCCATAAATATAAGTTAGGGTTACATAAGTTGTGTCCAGAATATGACTCTCGCAATGACACGATACTCACATATGAACTCGACACAAGGGTACCGGTATTTACCTTGATGGCGGGCGAGGCTCTTCTCGTCGTCTGACCGTCTTCCGGTGAGTGGAACTTCGGTGTGGGTCGGCGAGCAACGTCAGCGGCAGCAGCTGAATCCGTAAGAGCAGGGATCGCAGCAGCAGTAGCCGCTCCGGCGTTGGCGCTGTCGGGTGGAGTCGCGCAGGGGCGGTCGTCCAGACGCGGGGTCGGCGTTGGCTCGCGGCACTGCCTGGCCGGAACCGACGGGCTGGGGTGTGTGCCGGTCGTGGGGGTTCAGCGGGTCTGGGAGCAGCTTGGCCGAGGGATAGTCTGGTATGTCTAAAAGATGTTCGTGACATTGGGTTGAAGGTACATGCTAGTGTGGCTTTCCAACCTCGTAGCCACGACGGGGTAAAATACGACCTATAGTTGTTGCACGATAATCCTAATTAAATCTAATTATCCCTAGTCTCTAGTTTTAAATTCCAAATAATTCCTAAATTGGTTGAGGGGGTTTACATACGCTGTCCTAAAATACTACATGTAAAATACAGTCAAATCTATCTCATCCACAACAAAATATCAAAAAAGTAAGTGCTGAAATATATATATAACTGAGTCTGATACAGTACACAACTGGTGAGAATACACGCCTACTACAAAAACTGATAATAGCACAGAAAAATCAGATAGACTAAGCAGTGTCTATCTGATGAAAACATCTCCATCTCCAGGTGGCAGGCCTCTAGGGTCAAGCATACTCTGAGGGTGTCTCCTCGAGCTCCTCCTCGGTAGCACATCTGGCCTCCTGATCAGGGCCGTACACAGTGGGGTAGAAAGCCTCGTCTAGATCTGGCAGGGAACCAGGTCCTCAGTGGGACGTAACAAGATACAAAAAAATAACATGCCATGTAATGTAAAGACTGAATAAATAAATAATAAATACAGGGTGCTAACCATTCTAGGTAAAATGCAAGTAAAGACCTTGTAGTACGCATGGAAATGTGTGGCTAGACATACGCTGACGTAATTCACCAATCGTGATGACTGGCTAGTATATGTGTCGTATGCCCCTGGACTCACGGGTAGCTCTGCAATCGACCATCTCTGGTACGAAGGTATAAAACATTATTGGAGGGGGTGTCCCATACGTCTACTAGTTATCTTTCCCATCCCAATGAAACTAAATGTCAAGTCGTACTTCTCCTGAGTTATTCTAATCCGTGATGCGGGTCACACGTACTGGTAGCTAATCAAATACGCAACTCACATCCATATATGTAATGCAACCATGTTGCGTGTTCCCGTGATGGGGTCTAAGAGAATATTAAAATACTCTCACAGTTGTTGGTGAGTCTGTAATATTATGTTAAATATTAACATATTAGCAGAATGTACCCAAGGCAGTCTCAGGTAATCATGGTATATGAAATTCAGAAACAAAACAGATATCAATAATTGAAGTTAAGCAATAACTTTGGCAAGGTATACTTGCCTACTCCCTGATAGTGTTGATAACCTGATCTCACAGTCAGGTTTGAGGTTGCTGGTGACAGGGGGTCACTGGCTGTGCTGAAGGTGGTTTCTGTTAAAACAGACAGGGTTCGTGAATATCATGGTTGTAATAAGTATATATATATATATAGTATGTATATATATAGATATAATATATATAGCAGTATCTAAGAACAGAAAAAAATGCAGGTATCTATAATAGTAGCAGGGTATATCCACTGCTATATTTATAATATAATATAATATTATCAGGGTGTATCCACTGATATATAATAATATAGTAGTCAAGGTATATCCACTGATATATATATATATATATAATAATATAATAATCAGGGTATATCCACTGATGTATAATATAAGTAAATTGAGATGACAGTACAGAATTTAAATACATATATATCTAGGTACTATGTATAGTATATATAGATAATATATATAATAACATGAATTGACAGGGCAAGAATTGTAAATGTATATATATATGTAGGCTGTAATATCCAGCTCAGTAATATTTAATATTATGTAGGAAATTGAAATGACATTACAAGAATTTTAAAATATATATAATAACATATAAGCTGTATTATCCAACTGGATATTAATATGTATATACATATAGATAATATATATATATATATATATATATATATATAATACGTGCAGGAAATAAATTAAGTGCAGAAAATAAATAAACTAAAAATGCATAGTATTATATAATATATAACATGTTATATATAAATATACATCTTATATAAATATATAAATAAAACAGAATTAAATACCTATATACATATTAGTACATAATATATTATATAGTATAAATATACATATACATATACATATATACATATATAAATATATATGTATAGAATAATAGATATATATACATATATTTAGTAAATATATATAATAATAGTATATACAGTGTAATATGCTGTATAATAACAGTATATAATACATATATATTATAATATAATATATATATATAGATATACATATATAAATACATATTTATATACATATATATATACATATATATACATATACATATAGGATTATATAGATAAATACATATACAATAGGTATTAGGAGTATACCTACTGACAGGTGGGCCCTAGGGGTCGTCGACGGCGGGAGGACGGCGGCGGAGCTGGCCGGAGGCGGCCGGAGGAGCGGGAACAGCAGCAGTAGCAGATAGCAGTAGCAGCAGCAGCTGCTGCCTGCGGGGACTGCCGGTGGCGGAGAGGGTGGTGCAGGTGGGGGAATCGAAGGAGGGGAGGGTGGCGGTCAGGTTGGTGGTGGTGGCGGCGGTCCACGACGGCGGTGGCGGAGGCTAGGGGCGGCCGGAAGTGAGGGTGGTGGTGTAGTCGGGAGTTGGGCCGGGGCACTGTGGAGGTGAGGGCGGCCGGAGGGAGTGTCGTGGGGCGGTGAGGGGGTGGTGGTCGGTGAGAGGGGGTCGGGGCGAGTCGGGTGGTGGGGTTGGTGGCGGTGCACGGTGGCCGGAGGCGGTGGGGAAGTGGTTCGGGTGGTGGTGGCTGTGGGTAGTGGTGTTGGGAGTTTGGGGTTGCGGGGGCTCTGGCCGGCGGAGCAGCGTGGTGCCGGCGGTGGGGCTTGGCCGGAGGGAAGAGGGGGTCAGGGCGGAGGGTTGGCCGGAGTTGGGTGGCCGGCGGTGGTCGGAGGGGATGGCTGTGGAGTTTTGAAGAGAGGGGGGGTTGGGTTTTATAGGGTTTTAGGGGGAGTGGCATTTAGGTAATTATGGGGAAGTTTAGGGGTATTTTAGTAATTTGGTTTTTGGGATATTTTTAACAGGTTTTTCCAGAATAATTAGGTGGGTCCCATGTCACCTATTCCCTATCCAATGAGGTTATGCCACCTTACATGTATTTTTGCATAAAAACCCCTAACTTTTTATAAATTGCATAAAAGCCTAAAATTTATAATTTGCGTAATTTCGCAATTTATCAAATTTTAAATACTGATTTTTCGAAATTCTGAATTGTACAGAAATGAGGAAAATAGCTGGGGAAAATGTTTTGGACAGTGTGGGGTGAGTCTGGGCAGATGTAGGGACTGATTCTGCAGGTGATACGGGTCATCGTATTTATTATTTAATAAATACTGCGCACGGTGTTCGCTAATTATTTAGAGGCTATTAGGGTCATAATTTTTCTACGGTGTCAATACGATAATTGTAATACAATTATAGTAGAATATTATCGTATTTTTGTTTGGTAAAAACAGGTGTCTACTGGTCCTCAAATCTCTAGGATACAGAGATGGGTAAAGAGCAGAATTTTAAATAGGGAATAAATACATACGTTTGTAACGATATTTGTGCGACTAAAACGAAGCACCAAACAAGATTTCTGGAAGTTGCACAAAATACAGGAAAAGTAGTCTAACAAGTCTAGAGCAGGAATGTGAAATTTGTTTAGGGTTTAACAGCTAGTGGGATGCCCTAATTAATTGTGTAATGAACAGGTGCACAATCAATAGAATATATAATAAATAAAATTTTAAAAAGTTGTCATAATTCTAATTAGTCAAAACTAATTCTAAATTACTGAAATCTGGTCGAGGGAGTTTACAATCTACCCTCCTTAGAATATTTCGTCTTCGAAATAAAAACAAACATATAATGAGAATGAAAGATTGAATTAGGACATGTAATGATTAAGAAAGATTGAGTTTGAAATATTGGACATACCCTGGTTTAGAAATAGATGGAGATAACGCTGTCGAATATCCTCTTCTCGTTCCTAGGTGGATTCACCTGGTGCATGATGTCTCCATGCAACACGAACAAGAGGAATAGTCTGACCTCGCAGCACTTTCTCGCTACGGTCCAGGATCTCTACAGGCTCCTCCTGGTACGATAAGCTCGGCCCGATGGTGATCTCTGAATAGTCCAGCACATGACTCGGGTCTGGAATGTACCTCCTCAGCTGAGATACGTGGAAGACGTCATGTACTCCTTCCAAGGTCTGAGGTAGAGTTAGCCTGTAAGCAACTTCTCCGACGCGATCTAACACATCGAAGGGTCCAATGTACCTTGGACTTAGCTTCCCTCTTCCTCCAAATCTGATAGTTCCTCGAGTAGGTGAGATCTTCAAGAACACATGCTCCCCTACTTGGAACTCTAGAGGTCGTCGGTGAATGTTGGCCCAGTGCTTCTGTCTGTCTTGTGCAGCTCGTAGGTGTCCCTGGATCTTCTTTACTTTCTCCACTGTACGAATAATCAGTTCTAGCCCCAGAATCTGTCTCTCGCCAACATCGCTCCAGCATACTGGGGAACGGCATTTCCTTCCGTACAAAGCTTCAAAGGGAGCCATTTGGATGCTCGCTTGATAGCTGTTGTTGTAGGAAAATTCCACCAGATATAGATGATCTTCCCAGGATCCGCTGAAATCAAGCATACAGGCTCTCAGCATATCTTCTAGAGTCTGGATGGTGCGCTCTGACTGGCCATCTGTCTGCGAATGATACGAGGTGCTGAACTTGAGGCGGGTACCAAGACTTTCTTGCATACTTTGCCAAAAGTAAGATGTAAACCTCGTATCCCTGTCAGATATTATACTGACTGGTACTCCATGCAGACGCACTATCTCCTTCATGTACATATCCGCCAAGACTTCGGTAGATTGTCCGACTCTGAAAGGTAGGAAATGAGCAGCCTTGGTGAGTATGTCTATGATCACCCATACAGCATTACGGCCACTAGGACTTCTTGGGAAGCCTGTAACAAAGTCCATCGTAATGTGTTCCCATTTCCACTCGGGTATTGGGAGGGGTTGAAGTAGACCGGCAGATCTTTGATGCTAAGCCTTGACTTGCTGACACACCAGGCATTTAGCCACAAAGCGTGCTATCTCCCGCTTCATTCCATGCCACCAATAATATTATCGCAGATCTCTGTACATCTTTGTGCCTCCCGGATGTATAGAGTATGTTGAGCTATGGGCTTCTGACATCAGCTCATTACGAAGTTCACCGTTTGGAACATAAAGACGATCACCACATTTTAGAGTTCCATCTTCGTGTATGCGACATCCTGTCTGGATTCCAGCCTCTGTTCTTTGACGAAGCCTCTGAAATCTTGCATCTGTTGGTAGAGCAGCTTTAATTCTTTCCACCAAGGTTGATTGCAGTTGATAGTTTGATAATTGGCCGTCAAGTCCTGACATAATGACCTCTATTTCCAACTTTTCTAGATCTCTCAGTAGACCTGGTTGGGTGATCATAAAGAATGCCGAGGGTCTTCTGCTTAGAGCATCAGCTACCACATTTGCTTTTCCAGGATGGTACTGCAAATCGATCTCGAAATCCGTCATCACTTCGAGCCATCGTCTTTGCCTCAGATTTAAGTCTTTCTGAGTGTAGATATATTTCAAGCTCTTGTGATCGGTGAAAATCTCCACTCGTTCGCCGTATAGATAGTGTCTCCATAGCTTCAGGGCAAAAATGACTGCGGCAAGCTCCAGGTCATGAGTGGGGTAATTCTTCTCATGAGTCCTCAGCTGTCTTGAGGCATAAGCTACAACCTTCCCATGTTGCATTAAGACACAACCAAATCCTTTTCCGGATGCATCGCTATAGATTACGAAACCTCCGGATCCAGATGGTATAGTCAAGATGGGAGTTGTAGTCAGACGCTTCTTCAACTCATCAAAAGCTGTCTGGCACTTTTCAGTCCACATGAACTCCTGCTCCTTGCGGGTAAGACGAGTAATCAGCTCCGAGATTCTTGTAAAGTTTTCTACGAACCTCCGGTAATATCCGGCAAGTCCTAGAAAGCTTCTCACCTCTGAGACATTGGTCGGAGTTGGCCATGTCTCCACAGATGAAATCTTTGCTGGGTCCACCGAGATGCCTTCTCCTATGATCACGTGTCCAAGAAAAGCGACACGATCAAGGAAAAACTCGCACTTGCTCATCTTAGCATAAAGACTCTCCCGTCTCAGCGTCTCTAGTACCAGTCTTAAGTGCTCTTCATGCTCCTCGTGGCTCTTCGAGTACACCAGAATGTCGTCGATAAAGACTACCACGAACTGGTCCAGATATTGGTGGAAGACTCGGTTCATCAGATTCATGAATACGGCAGGTGCATTAGTCAATCCAAACGGCATCACCAGAAACTCATAATGACCATAACGAGTTCTGAATGCTGTTTTTGGAATGTCTTCTCTGCGTACCTTGACCTGATGATAGCCTGATCTCAAGTCTATCTTCGAGAATACTACGGCTCCTATTAGTTGATCGAACAGGTCGTCAATTCTCGGCAAGGGGTACTTGTTTTTGATTGTCAGAGCGTTGAGGGCTCTGTAATCAATGCACATGCGATATGTTCCGTCCTTCTTTGGTACAAACAGCACTGGTGCTCCCCAGGGTGATGCACTAGGACGAACAAATCCCTTGATCTGTAGTTCCTCCAGTTGAAGCTTCAGCTCGTCTAGCTCCTTCTTTGCCAGTCGGTACACATTGGAGGATACTAGTGCAGCTCCGGGAATTAGCTCAATAATGAACTCCACTTCTCTGTCAGGCGGTAGGCCTGGCAATTCTTCTAGAAATACGTCTTCGAACTCTGCTATAATGGATGAGAGTGCTGTCTCCATCGCCATGTAAGCTCTAGGAGTCTGGCCTACTCCTTGCTCGATGGTACCTCGTACATATTCGAACTCCGGGTGATCTGGGGGTCTAAAGATAACACTACCCTTTCGGCAGTCTAGGATAGCATTGTTCTGGATTAACCAGTCCATGCCTAAGACAACGTCGAAATTTGGCATTGGGAGTACCAAAAATCGCGCTCTTAGTCCTCTACTACAAATGATTACTGGGCATATTTCAATAATGTTGGTAACTGGAACAATGCCTCCTCCGGTAAGTATTTTCCAGCACTTGGGTAGCGGGGAAGTGGATAGCTTGTGCATGGCTACGAAACTACTGGATATGAAAGACAAAGTAGCCCCAGAATCGAACAATACAGTTGCAGGTAATGATGCAACTAAAATGGTACCTGTTATAGTTTTCCCTTCAGGCTCTTCTGCAACTGCAGCTAACGCAAAGGCTTGTCCGTGCCTTTGCCCTCCAGGTTATTGTCTGGCCTTGAACTGGGCCTCCTGAGTAGGCAAGGGTGCTCCTCGCTGATATCCTCCTGATGTGGAGGGTAGCATCTTCTGGGCTTGTGCTCCTGGCTTCTGCCCTTGTTGAGGTGCTGCATCTCTGCGTTGTGGGCAGTCTCTGGCCATATGATTTTTAGCTCCACATAGCAGGCATAATCCCATCTTCTTTCTGCAGTCACTGACCCAATGTCCTTTCTTGCCACAAAAGTGACAAGTCGGGAGCTCCTTCTTCTGGTAGGGTCCCGTCGTCTGCTGAGTCTGATATTGGGGACGACGTATAGGTCCTCCTGCTCCTTGCTGGTTCTTGGCCGAGAAGGTTGGATTTGAGCGTCTGGCTCCTCGACCAATTGCTTCCTGCTCCCTCGCTTCTGTAAGAACCTCGTTGTAGGAGATCCTTGACTGCGTCGTTGTGTACCTCTGAAGCTCGTAGTTGAGGCCGTGGTGAAATCTTTTAGCCTTCTTCAGCTCGTTCGGAATCAGAACAGCACCGAAACGACTCAGTCGGCTAAACTCTGCGTCGTAGGCATCTACCGTCATGTTTTCCTGCTCCAGGTGCAGGAACTGGGAGTATAGGGCATCTTGGACTATTGCGGGGAAGTACTTGGCATTGAAGTGCTCCAGGAACTGTTCCCAGGTCTGATCCTTGCCGACGCCGCGCTTTATGGATTCCCACCAGTGATGGGCGTTGCCGAGAAGTTGGGCCCTCACATCGATCATCCATAGGTCAGGAGTGAGTTGCGATCCTTCCAGCAACATTTCGGTGTTGGAGATCCAGTCGGAGATCTCCTCGGGAGTTTTGCTGCCTTTGAAGTTCCTCGGACTCATTTGGCGGAAGCCTCTGACTGTGCCCATTGGTTGGACAGGTGCTGGTGCCGGAGTAGTAGTTCTCTCCAAAGCCGTCATTAAAGTCTGTCGCAGGGCTTCAGTCTGCTGCCATTGAGACTGTCTCAAGGCCTCAGTCTGCTGCCACTGGTTCTGCAACATCGTTTGGAGAAACTGCAACATTTGAGGTTGACCCTCAAGCTGTGGCATCAGGATAGGCAAGGCTGGAGGTGGAGGCAAAGGTGTCTCCGCCTGCGGTGTTGGTGTTGTCTCCTGGCCAGAATTCTGGTGATTGGACGGGGTTCCTTGGACACTTGGCGAGGTGTTTGTGGCTTGGTCAGCCCCATCATTCGCAGGTTTCCCGGGTATGTCCATTTTTCTGAAGAAAATAGAATAATTAGAAAACACAAAGGAGATAATAGATGATAATCAAGCAAGATGCAATAATAAAAATTGTAGAGATGGTGTCAGTGTGGATGAGTCCTAGTATTCCTATCCTATTGCAGGCTTGCTGGGCATGTCATCATACCACTAGCAATGAAAACTAGACCTGCATGGGCCACCACTAAAACCGTGTCACGCCCCAGTCCCAAAATGTCAGGAACTAGGCCACGTGTCACTGGCCAGCTGACACGTCACTAAGGGCTTAATCCATTTTGAATGGACCCAAAGGAACGTGCTACGCTGTCCTAAAATACTATATGTAAAACACAGTCAAATCTATCTCATCCACAACAAAATATCAGAAAAGTAAGTGCTGAAATATATATATAACTGAGTCTGATACAGTACACAACTGGTGAGAATACACGCCTACTACAAAAACTGATAATAGCGCAGAAAAATCAGATAGACTAAGCAGTGTCTATCAGATGAAAACATCTCCATCTTCAGGTGGCAGGCCTCTAGGGTCAAGCATACTCTGAGGGTATCTCCTCGAGCTCCTCCTCGGTAGCACATCTGGCCTCCTGATCAGGGCCGTACACAGTGGGGTAGAAAGCCTCGTCTAGATCTGGCAGGAAACCAGGTCCTCAGTGGGACGTAACAAGATACAGGAAAATGACATGCCATGTAATGTAAAGACTGAATAAATAAATAATAAATACAGGGTGCTAACCATTCTAGGTGAAATGCAAGTAAAGACCTTGTAGTACGCATGGGAATGTGTGGCTAGACATACGCTGACGTAATTCACCAATCGTGATGACTGGCTAGTATATGTGTCGTATGCCCCCGGACTCACGGGTAGCTCTACAATCGACCATCTCTGGTACGAAGGTATAAAATATTATTGGAGGGGGTGTCCCATACGTCTACTAGTTATCTTTCCCATCCCAATGAAACTAAATGTCAAGTCGTACTTCTCCTGAGTTATTCTAATCCGTGATGCGGGTCACACGTACTGGTAGCTAATCAAATACGCAACTCACATCCATATATGTAATGCAACCATGTTGCGTGTTCCCGTGATGGGGTCTAAGAGAATATTAAAATACTCTCACAGTTGTTGGTGAGTCTGTAATATTATGTTAAATATTAACATATTAGCAGAATGTACCCAAGGCAGTCTCAGGTAATCATGGTATATGAAATTCAGAAATAAAACAGATATCAATAATTGAAGTTAAGCAATAACTTTGGCAAGGTATACTTGCCTACTCCCTGATAGTGTTGATAACCTGATCTCACAGTCAGGTTTGAGGTTGCTGGTGACAGGGGGTCACTGGCTGTGCTGAAGGTAGTTTCTGTTAAAACAGACAGGGTTCGTGAATATCATGGTTGTAATAAGTATATATATATATATATATATAGATATATATATAGTATGTATATATATAGATATAATATATATAGCAGTATCTAAGAACAGAAAAAAATGCAGGTATCTATAATAGTAGCAGGGTATATCCACTGCTATATTTATAATATAATATTATCAGGGTGTATCCACTGATATATAATAATATAGTAGTCAGGGTATATCCACTGATATATATATATATATATAATAATATAATAATCAGGGTATATCCACTGATGTATAATATAAGTAAATTAAGATGACAGTACAGAATTTAAATACATATATATCTAGGTACTATGTATAGTATATATAGATAATATATATAATAACATGAATTGACAGGGCAAGAATTGTAAATGTATATATATATGTAGGCTGTAATATCCAGCTCAGTAATATTTAATATTATGTAGAAAATTGAAATGACATTGCAAGAATTTTAAAATATATATAATAACATATAAGCTGTATTATCCAGCTGGATATTAATATATATATACATATAGATAATATATATATATATATATATATATATATATATATATATATATATATATATATATATATATATATATATAATAGGTGCAGGAAATAAATTAAGTGCAGAAAATAAATAAACTAAAAATGCATAGTATTATATAATATATAACATGTTATATATAAATATACATCTTATATAAATATATAAATAAAACAGAATTAAATACCTATATACATATTAGTACATAATATATTATATAGTATAAATATACATATACATATACATATATACATATATAAATATATATGTATAGAATAATAGATATATATACATATATTTAGTAAATATATATAATAATAGTATATACAGTGTAATATACTGTATAATAACAGTATATAATACATATATATTATAATATAATATATATATATAGATATACATATATAAATACATATTTATATACATATATATATATACATATATATACATATACATATACATATAGGATTATATAGATAAATACATATACAATAGGTATTAGGAGTATACCTACTGACAGGTGGGCCCTAGGGGTCGTCGACGGCGGGAGGACGGCGGCGGAGCTGGCCGGAGGCGGCCGGAGGAGCGGGAACAGCAGTAGTAGCAGATAGCAGTAGTAGCAGCAGCTGCTGCCTGCGGGGGCTGCCGGCGGCGGAGAGGGTGGTGCAGGTGGGGGAATCGAAGGAGGGGAGGGTGGCGGTCAGGTTAGTGGTGGTGGCGGCGGTCCACGACGGCGGTGGCGGAGGCTAGGGACGGCCGGAGGTGAGGGTGGTGGTGTAGTCGGGAGTTGGGCCGGGGCACTATGGAGGTGAGGGCGGCCGAAGGGAGTGTCGTGGGGCGGTGAGGGGGTGGTGGTCGGAGAGAGGGGGTCGGGGCGAGTCGGGTGGTGGGGTTGGTGGCGATGTACGGTGGCCGGAGGCGGTGGGGGAAGTGGTTCGGGTGGTGGTGGCTGTGGGTGGTGGTGTTGGGAGTTTGGGGTTGCGGGGGCTCTGGCCGGCGGAGCAGGGTGGTGCCGGCGGTGGGGCTTGGCCGGAGGGAAGAGGGGGTCAGGGCGGAGGGTTGGCCGGCGGTGGTCGGAGGGGATGGCTATGGAGTTTTGAAGAGGGGGGGGGGGGTCGGGTTTTATAGGGTTTTAGGGGGAGTGGCATTTAGGTAATTATGGGGAAGGTTAGGGGTATTTTAGTAATTTGGTTTTTGGGATATTTTTAACAGGTTTTTCCAGAATAATTAGGTGGGTCCCATGTCACCTATTCCCTATCCAATGAGGTTATGCCACCTTACATGTATTTTTGCATAAAAACCCCTAACTTTTCATAAATTGCATAAAAGCTTAAAATTTATAATTTGCGTAATTTCGTAATTTACCAAATTTCAAATATTGATTTCCCGAAATTCTGAATTGTACAGAAATGAGGGAAATAGCTGGGGAAAATGTTTTGGACAGTGTGGGGTGAGTCTGGGCAGATGTAGGGACTGATTCTGCAGGTGATACGGGTCATCGTATTTATTATTTAATAAATACTGCGCACGGTGTTCACTAATTATTTAGAGGCTATTAGGGTCATAATTTTTCTACGGTGTCAATACGATAATTGTAATACAATTATAGTAGAATATTATCGTATTTTTGTTTGGTAAAAACAGGTGTCTACTGGTCCTCAAATCTCTAGGGTACAGAGATGGGTAAAGAGCAGAATTTTAAATAGGAAATAAATACATACATTTGTAACGATATTTGTGCGACTAAAACGAAGCACCAAACAAGGTTTCTGGAAGTTGCACAAAATACAGGAAAAGTAGTCTAACAAGTCTAGAGCAGGAATGTGAAATTTGTTTAGGGTTTAACAGCTAGTGGGATGCCCTAATTAATTGTGTAATGAACAGGTGCACAATCAATAGAATATATAATAAATAAAATTTTAAAAAGTTGTCATAATTCTAATTAGTCAAAACTAATTCTAAATTACTGAAATCTGGTCGAGAGAGTTTACAGAAGACCATTCTTGCTGTACGTTCGAGCGATGGATCATTCGCTAGGAGCTCTTCTCGCGCAGAAGAACGACGTGGGGCATGAACAGGCTATCTACTACCTCAGCAGGATGATGGTCGGAGCCGAACACCGGTACAACCCAGTGGAGAAAGAATGCTTGGCTCTGATGTTCGCTATCCAGAAGACGCGGCACTATGTCACCGGCTAGACTATTCATATCATCTCCAGGATCAACCCTCTTCGAGTACTGATGAGCAAGCCAAGTGTTCTTAACTCTCGACTCGCAACTTGGGCGATGCTGTTAACACCGTATGACATGGTATATGTCCCGCAGAAGTCCATCAAAGGCCAAGCGCTGGCCGACTTCCTAGCCGCTCATCCAATTCCAGAGGCCTCCAAATTATACGAAGACATTCCCGACGAAGTTGCAGAATGTAATTCCGCAATGGAAAGTGACGCATGGCAACTGTTCTTCGACGGCGCCTCCAGGACTGGTCCCCAGGGAAACATGGCTTCAGGGGTAGGAATCATCCTGGTCACTCCTGATAAACTCGTCATCTACCGGGCATATTCTCTTAACGAACCATGCTCCAACAATGTGGCAGAATATAATGCTCTGTTAATCGGGCTCCAAGTCGCTAAAGAGCTGGAGGTCGAGTCCCTGGAAGCTTTCGGTGATTCTCTGCTTATCGTCAATCAAGTCAGAGGAATATATGAAGTCCGGAATCCAGACCTCATCCCCTATCACCAAGCAACGGTCGAGATAGCCATGACATTCAAAGGGTTCTTCCTAGAACATGTACCTCGATCTCAGAATCTGGAAGCTGATGCCCTAGCCAGTCTAGCTGCGGATTTAGCCACTCCTATAAGAAGGCAGGATTCGATAATCCTTCTTAATAGAGATTTATTCTGCGTGAAGAACAACTTTCACATAGAACGCAGCTACGCTGTGAACACGGATCCCCCTGGAAGAGACTGGAGAAGTCCCTTCATAGATTTCGTCGCATACGGAATCTTGCCGGAGGACCCCAAAGAAGCAGTATCCGTCAAAAGACGATCATTACGCTTCTACTTCGATGCATCTTCACAATGCCTATATCGTCGGACCTACGACGGACTGCTATTAAGATGTCTCTCAGACAACGAAGCACAACAGATTATCCGGGAAGCTCACGATGGCGTATGCGGAGCGCATCAGCCCGGTCCTAAGCTACAGGATCGTATCAGGAGAATGGGCTATTACTGGCCCACTATGATCACAGACGCAATCAGCTATGCAAGACAATGCAGAGCCTGTCAAGTTCATGCAGACTTCATACATCAACCGTCTGAATATCTACATCCTATGGTTGCATCCTGGCCTTTCGAAGCATGGGGTATGGATATCATTGGTCCTATTCACCCGTCTTCTTCCAGAGGTCACCGGTTTATACTGGCCATCACGGATTACTTCTCCAAATGGACAGAGGCGATCCCTCTTGCTGAGGTAAACGCGTCTGACGTAATCAGCTTCATCAAGCATCACGTCATTTATCGCTTTGGGATTCCTCGAAGGATAATCCATGACAATGGGCCTCAGTTCATCAGCCAAGCGTTTCATCGATTTTGCGATAAAAATCGGATACATAATATTGCCTTTACGGCATATTATCCAGCTGCTAATGGTTTGGCGAAAGCGTTCAACAAAACCATTATCAAACTCTTGAAGAAGTTCGTCTTTTCAAACAAAAGAGACTGGAACGAGAAGCTGGACGAATGTCTCTGGGCATACCGCACAACGGTACGGACACCGACAGGTTATACCCCCTTTTCACTGGTCTACGGGAGCGAAGTAGTTCTTTCCATCGAAATCCAGATCCCGTCGTTCAGGATAGCCGTGACTAATGTGCTGACTCGAGAAAAGAATGACCTGTTAAGGCTTCAGGAGCTAGAAGGATTAGACGAGAAATGCCTCCAAGCTCAACAGCGCATCGCGCTCTACCAAGCACGCATTTCCAGAGCTTTCAATCATAAAGTAAAGGAAAGAGTGTTCAAAATTGGCGAGCTAGTTTTAGCCGTAAGAAGGCCGATGATTCTTACTCACAGGAGTAAAAGGAAATTTTAGCCCAAGTGGGAAGGCCCTTATGTGATCAAGACAACGTTCTCGAACGACGCTTACAGGTTAGCCCAGCCTAATGGAGACCTGTTAATGGCTCCTATCAACGGTAAATTCCTGAAGAGGTACTATGCTTAACCTCCTCTACCCCAAAGTGGAATATAGCGAGAATCTCAATTCTGACAAAACTAACTTCCAAAACAAAACTAGTTAGGTCATAATTCTATCATGTCAGTATGACCTCTGAATGGGTATGTCCTGCTAGAAGTTTATCGAGAGTTTATCACGTCCATACTACCTCTGATATTACTCTCACCCAAACCTGTCATTTACATTCCGAAATGATGGGTCCACAAAGTCAGAAAAGATTTGCTTTATTTATTCCCGAAAAAAGTAGAATTACATTGGGGAAGCTAAAAGGAGAAAGGGTACATCATTGTGGGGGAGCAGTCAGATCGCGAATCAGCTTCGCCAGTGCAGCTGCCTTCTCGTCCCTGGAAACCAAGGCATCAGCGCGGGCCCGTTCCAGCCGTGCCTCGGGATTGTTCGTAAAGGACAGTTCGGCCCTTGCCCGAAGAGAGCCAGCTCGGGCAGCTTCTGCACGCTCCAGGTCCCGTCGCGCGGTGCTCAGTCGACCAGTCGCTACGTTTAGACCTGCCAGCGACTGAGAAGCCCACTCCTCTGCCAGAGTGAGTTTCTCCTTCAACTTGCGAACCCTCGCTGCATTCCTTTCGTGCTCGGATTGGCACTTCGTCTCAAGAGCAAGAGCCTCCTCCACGACAGCTTTCCTTTTATCCGCCTCCAGCTTATGTGCTTTGATGGAGTTATCTAGGCTCTCCAGCTGTTTGGTAAGCCGCGCAGTCATGAAGTCGTATCTGGCCTGCACCTCAGCTTCAAAGCTGCCCCAAGTCAGCAGCAAGTATTCGTTAATAGGTTGCTCCAACCCATTAACCATCGCCTCCAGGGCATCAACGACCCCGGAATCGCCAAACTCCCTGACCGCCCCAATCGAAAACTGGGAAGCCTTCTTCAGATGCTCAAAATCCAGATTCTTTGCCAATACCATTGATATCAGCGTGTTCAAACTGGTGTAGAAGATGCTGGTATACAGCTCAGTCAGCGCAACCAGATCTGGTTGGACGCCAGGAGTGGCCGCGATATTGGCGAGTTCCCCTCCAAGAATGATTGCAGAAGAGGTGGCCACAGCCGCCGCCTCGACAGGTGGTACGACCAAAGAAGGTACGACAACGACGGTCGAAGCCATCGGCATACTCAAAAGAGGCGAGGTCACGATGACGGGTTCGTCCTCCTCCTGAGGTGACGAAACTACCCCGAGCGAGCTGCCCCCCGAAGGTATTTCCTCCTCGAAGTCAAACGCCTCTGTATCATCGCCAGGAGCCCGAGCAGAGCCAGAAGGCGTTTCAGCGCTATACTCCCCGTGGACGCCATCCCCTAAGAAGAGGACAAAAAGTTGATATCAATATGATAGTAATCTTTTTAGGAGGAGACATAAAGATGACCTTTACCCGTAGCCAACGGTATATATGCCACGTCTGCAGCCGATGTAGCTATATCATGCCTTAATGACGCAATATGAACTGTCATACCTGGAGAAGGGGGTGGGCCAACCGACATCGCCAAGAGCTCCACCAAGCCTCCACCGAGACGTGTTCGAGGTTCGTCAGCTGGAACCTCGCTGGTCATGCTCACGGACGCAGCAGGAGTTTTCTCCGTTGCTGGTCTAGAGGAAGATTCTCCCATTTGCCTCGGCCATGCGGGCGACTTTATTCCACTACCGGAGGCAGTGGTAGCAACGGCAGCCTCAAGCAGGAGTTCATCGGCACCGCCAGCCGAAACCGAGGGTCCCTCTCCGAGAGGCCGGGAGTCTCCAATCAAAAAGACATCCCCAACAGGAGAGACAGCAGGTTCCTCTCTAGGAGCCTCGACGCCAGGAATACGGAGAGGGCGATCGACCTTCTTCTTCTTCCTCTTGCGAGGGGAAGTCTGCTTCGAAGCAGGAGCCCTTCGCTTCCCAGTGACTGCCAGTGCCCCCGCAGGCGGAGGCACTTCACACCTCGGCACCGACACCAGAGGCTCATCCAGAGTGACGGACTCCTCACCCTCGTCAGATGAAACCGAGGGGACTTCGATTCTTCCCCCAGGCTTGGGAGAAGGCACCCTAAAGCTTCCATGAATGTCAAAATCACGATGGAAGGTGTTGATCGCCACGTAGAACTGAGCGTACGAATGAAGGATACGCAGCTCCGTGGAGAGGGTGACGACCGGCACGATAAATATTGCTTCCGTGCAGCCCATGATAAAATATCGCCATCCCCTGGCTCCATCAATGAGTCTGCCCCGGGACCTGAAGCTGGTGATGGCATTGCCCACGTGTAGCTGATCGTACCCAAACTGCCTGGCGAACCGACTGGGCAAGTAAGGCTCGAAGAAGCAATGATCTTCGCTTCTGTACAGCAGATGGGAGGGTCTGATACAGACCAACCAATTAAAAGCTTCCGAAGAAAGATTGGTCTTTTCTCCACCTGAATCCTCAAGCCTAATCCCCGACTGATTGCGATGTACAGAGGGGACGGTGCAGAGGAGCTTCCAGCAATGATCGAGGCTCAGCGAAAGCCGACAGTCTAAGACTGTGTTCACGTTCCAGAGGGAGTCCTTGTAGTTCAGCAAGAAACTACCCCCCGTGCTGCTACCAGGGCCGGGAGACATCACCCGGGGGTTGTGAAGAATTAACCATCCCATCAAGTACAGGTATGGTAACTCTACCCGAGGAAAGCTATCACGTTGAGCTTCATCGACGAGTAGTCCGTCAGTCATGGCTCTCAATCCAGCCTGTATACGGCACACCATAGCAGGGAGCAAGCCCAGTCTTGCCCCGAATACCAGACGCACGGCGGGCCACAGGATGTTCCGGTGAATGCGATCCGCGGACGCGATGCCGGGCACCACTACTCGACGCAGCCATAGGGAGAGAAAGCCAGCCAGCCTGGCTTCCTCAGACAAAGGCCTGCGACAGCGCCTCAAGTAGCTATATGCCTTGGTGCCTTCAGGGTACTTTCCTACCCCGTCAGTGAGGAACTGATCCGGAGCTTTAGCCTCCTCCATAAGAGCCTCGACGACCTGGGCACTGAGCACGCCCAAGCAGTTCACGGGCTCATTCTTGCTCCCCGAAACCTTCACCGACTTGACAGCCCTGGCCCGGTGGAAAAAGAGGTAGGACATCCACTTAGTGGTGTGAGCCAAGTCAGAAGGCTCATTATAAAAAGCAGTGCACGCAAGGTAATGGCACATCAGCTCCTGATACACCTCCACAACCCGAGGGTCTGAGTCCTCCAACTCCCTGTTGGTAGGAACATACTCTTCATACGGGGTATCCCCCATCGGCAGTCTCGAGATCACTGCCATTTCGTGGAGGGCCAACCCCATCTCCCCCAATGGAGTGGCGAAGGTCCCGGTGAGCGAAATGTATCGCTCCATCAGCGCCAGAAACAGGTTAGGGTTGGGAGGCAACCCAACACTCGTCACGCTCACGACGGTATACAGTTCGATGACCTCCAGCTCTTTCCGAAAATGCTTCAAAGCCCAGTCAACTAGGCAGGACCATCGGAGATTTGTTGGGGTGATCCACCCATTGCACCGAGGATTCTCCTTGGGTATACCCCCCCTCGCACCATGAAGTCATTGCAGAAAGTCGACAATTGCACCGGCTGGATCACTGAACTGTCTTCACTCGGGACGCTTCCCTGGCACAGTCCCCTGAACAACGTCACGACGCCAGAAGGGCGGCTGACAAACGACCCCTGCTCGGCTCCTTTCAGATGAAAGATCTTTCCCGGCTTGCCGTGAAGATCGGGAGTCAGCATCCACGACATCCTCCTGCGATGTGTGGCATGGAAGAAAACCGATATGGGATAATCTCTCGGCATCGTGGGCAGATACAAGACCACGCTCTCGGCAGGAAAAACCCAGGGTTCTCTCTTGGGCTTCGTCTGGGACTGCTTGTCTATCATGTCCCCAAAGAGGAAGGCCGGCTTGAGGTACTGCTCCCCGTCTACGTACGTTAGGGGCTCCCCGTTGACCATGCTCAGTAGCATTCGCTCGCCCTGAGCCGATATCAAAATCCCCCTTCCTTCAGGATACTGGGGTCCGGAGATAGGAAATGTCACATGCGACAGATCCTCCAAATAGTTCGAGTGCAGCATCCCAGCAACGGATCCCATCACCTCGGCCAGTGGAGACTCATGCAAGTTAACTGCGAAAATGCAAGGAAGACACGTCATTACGAATCTTGCAACATAAAGACCAAGAAAAGATAGTCTGTGCTTTACGCCAAGGCTGTACAAAATTTGGTCATTTTACGTTGGAAGCCACATCCTGAAGCGTAATTGGCGGTATACTGTCTGTGCTTTACGCCAGACTGCCAAAATTTTAGTTATTACGCCGGAGGTCCCATCCGAAGCGTAAAACTAAAACTTTATAGTATACACCAAGTTTTTGGCAGCCAGAACTTTTACGCTCATAACTGCGAAGATATGGAGTTTTTACGCTGACACATTAGAAATGTGAGCGTAAAAGATAAAAACGTCTCCGTGCGTCATCTTCCTCAAAGAGGCTATCAGCACAGAAGATGACCTAGCGCGCACGTTCAACGTGTGCGAAGGATTTTTCGTCATTCTTTGTCATCCCAAAGGCTATACCTCTAAGGCCGGGTGCGCTACTCGTCGGCAGGATCCTTCGCTCAGAAGGAAGTTCACCTTGCCCGACCGAAGACTCTCTCGCCGGGGCAGAAGAACGAGAAGAAGAGCCTGTGCTCTTTTCCTTAGTGGAGGGGGTTTGTTTCGGCGCCATTTCTGAAAACTCGGAGTGCTCGGAGAAAGAACGAGGGGAAAAAACTCAAAAGCTCTCTCTCGCAGAAGACGGATAAAAAGTTTTTCTCTCCGAAGCTTGGGATATATATAGAGTTCGGGTCGACTCCTCGAATCCTCAGACGGGCTCCTCGAAACCCCAACCAAATCTCACAAATTAAATATTTGGTTATGATTGGGTACTACGTCAGCCCACTACTCTCGAAAGACGGACAGTCAGCAAATTCGAAGAGTTTTTCGTGCGAGAGCAGGTCAGCGGTTCCTATGCTAAAAGAGCTTTCTACGCTCGACAGCAACAGATCTACGGTTTTACGCTCGCAAGCTATAAGTCTATGGTTTTACGCCCGGATGCCTTTGTGCTCGGTAGCTTTTATGCTCGAGAGGCCACAAACCTACGCCTTTACGCTCAGCAGGTACCAAATCGATGATCTCACGCTCGGTGGCGTTTAGTTTACGCTCGGAGGCAACGGATCCAAGACCTTACGCACGGGAGATTTCTTTCTTTTTCACAGGCTACAAATCTACAGTTCTACGCTAAGGAGCTTTCTACGCTCGACAGCAACAGATCTACGGTTTTACGCTCGCAAGCTATTAGTCTATGGTTTTATGCCCGGATGCCTTTGTGCTCGGTAGCTTTTACGCTCGAGAGGCTACAAACCTACGACTTCACGCTCAGCAGCTCCAAATCGATGATCTCACGCTCGGTGGCTTTCTACGCTCAATAGGCCTACGAACTCAAGATTTTCAGCTCATCTACACTACGGATCTCTGACTTTCCGCATATCCAAACTCAAGACGGTCGATTACAGGAGTTCACACAGAAGATACTCCATCTTGGCCTCAACATATCCCAAGTACCCGAAGCATACAGAGTTCAAACATTGAGAAATTACTCTTCTCAGGTCAAATAGAGGTTCATCCAGACTCCAGTCTGAATATCTCGTCTAGCAAGATGGCAATTTCAGTTTGACAGCCATTCCTCGACCCTGTTCCATAGGATTTTCGAGAAGTCACTCTTGAAGACGAAGTCTGAACAAAAATTCTGTTCATCAGAAGTTCAGAGCTCTACGCGGTTCCTTAGTCCTAGCAACATGACAGTTCTAGATGTTCGAAATGCTCAAACAGCATTCTATGGACTATTCGCTATGCATAAAGGATAGGACCTAGCACTCTTTCTAAACAGAGTCGGCATAAAGAATCAGACGTGTTGAAGCTATACATATTCAGACTTCACAGCAACGTATGGCAAGATGATCATATGAAGAAGCAAGACGATTTTTATTAAAGATTAAAGTCATGACTACATATGAGGGAAATCCCGTCTACAAAGGGCTTTCTCATCATCGTCGTCGAAAAATCGCACCCAGAATCTGTTCTACGAGGTTCTCGCATCGGTGCAGGTCTTCCTCTTCTTCCATGGCAGTTCATCGACCACCACAGTCATGAACAAGAAGATCGATGGCGGGAGGATACAGAACTGGGCCTGCACAAATGATGCAGATCCCATGCTCCGTACGCCACGACCGATCCAGTTGAGGCTTCTTTAAGACCCAACTCGATCGAGGACGGCTGTTACAGCTTGTCTTCTCTCTCATCCCCGAGAGTATAACAGGAGAAGGCACCGCTTGCAAGTCGTATGGTCTAATACGACCCTTCCCTTCTCCTGGAAGAACAGCCATACAAAGTTGCTGATTATCCCGAGCAAGGGAGGCTAAGATATCCTTCCATGATCCATCGTTGCAGTGGACACTTGCTCGAAGACGCCGTCTTTTTTGGCTCCTTACACGCTGGAAGAACATGATCTCCTTCTTCCTCAAGTCGACCCGGCGAACTCCGGCGATCATCTCTGCGTGGTGATGAAAATGAGGGGAGAATGGGTTAACTCCCCCAGCCTTTTTATAGGCGAAAGGGGTCACACCGGTCCCCAATAAATCCGCCATAAAGTCGGCATCGACCGTTTCAACGCTCCATTCAGAAATGTTTCGAGTCACGAGGAGCGGTTCATGCTTCATTCAAAGCGTTCCAAATTCCGAGGAATTTGAAAGCTTTGAAGGGGGTCTTGTAGAAGCATGAAAAATACGTCGGATGACGATACGCGGCATATTGGTGCAGAGCGGCGTAAGCAGAGGCCTTTAGAGCCATCAAGCGTGCAACAGAGCCTTTTCCGCTAAAACGCAGCGTGAAACATAAAAGCTCAAAGGGCCATCCGCGTAAGGCAGTACGTCCAAGCCGCTTCAGCGTAAACATGGTGCTTCATCGCCTCCAGGGCGTAAAACTAGCATTGAGGTGTGCAAGAGACGCTTCGTATTCTCCAAAGTGAACCTGTCAGAGCCTGCAATGAACCTAACGTCTGGACTTCTGACAAAGGGATACAGCTCGACTACCCAGACGACGGCTATAATGATGGCACAGCACTGCGACCCAGGCTCTCAAATACCGCCATCCCCTTTGCGTAAACTGCTTTTACAAGCACGAAGGGACACGCTGCCTTGTTTTACACAGGCAAAACACGAGTTGTTTACGTTCTACAGTAGACAAACCGCCTGCCGTGCCAAAATCTGCACTCCGTACGGGGTTCGAGGCACATCTCTTCGTCTAATGCACAGAGCGGTGACAGTTTCTCAAGGCACGTCTCTGCGACTGATGCGCAGAAGGGGTTGCAGACCTTCAAAAACATGCCTCCATATTTAATGCACAGGATGGTGGCAAATTTCGGCATTTAATGCGAGAGATTTGATTATATCTTCAAAAGCCGTAATTCCGGCTAAGACGTCCACATCAGCACTGTGGCACGGTACGCAGCGGCTTCTACGCCCATCTAGCGTTTGTGCTCATTCGGCTTCTACGCCTGTTCGGCCTCTACGACTAGTCGGCTTCTACGCCTGTTCGGCTTCTACGCCCATTCGGCTTCTATGCCTGTTCGGCCTCTACGACCACTCGGCTTCTACGCCTGTTCGGCTTCTACGCCTATTCGGCTTTCCAATTTTGATTGGAACGCACAAGGTTACAAAGTTGAAATTTATTTAGAATTAGGAAATAACGTCCGCGACGTGTATTGTGCGACTAAAATGTCGCACGAGAGAGCATGATTATAAGTTATACAAAGGTCAGAATAGATGGTGGTCATGTCTAGGACAGGGTTATGAAATTTGCAGATAGGCAATGGCTAGTGTAGTGCTCCAATTAACGAAGCAACGGTAAGGCGCGCTACGTGTCATAAACAATACAAAATTAAATAAACACTGTGTCCTATTTCTATTTGGATTCAAACTAGCCCTAGTTTATCTATTTATGCCAAGTAAACCTAATTTTGGGTGAGGGGGTTTACACATCTTGCTGACGGGATATAGGTGCAGCATATGCCTCTGTTTGGTGGCCGCAGAGGGCTCCTTTAACAGAATGCGATTGCAACTGTAGCCACATACTACGGGCAGGCCGCCATACGGCCTCGGTTGGGATATGTTGTTGATAATATCTCGAGATTGTTTTTAACTCCGTTGCGTGCGTGACTTGATCAGCTGGACACGTAATCAGCACTAACTGTGTGAAGATCCCTTCGGTTATAACGGAAAGATCTTGCAAGCTGAGAACCGCATGGTATTGTGGACGCATAGAGTCGTGGCCACATACGTGCTCTCCTTTGGCCTTGGTCTTATGGACACTTCGGCTGTATGGCATTGTGGTCGCATACGATCTCTCGTCTGGCCTTGGTTGAATGGACACTTTGGTCACATGATGACGATGCCGCATAGGACCGTAGCCGCATATGAGGGAACATATGGCATGGCACATCTAACGAAGTTATTAATGCACTATGTGACTTTCCATCTTTTTATGAGCAGCCGCCTCTTTCACGATTCTTGTAAACTCCCTCACCCAAAATAGGTATTTTGTGTATATTTTATATTATTATATTTATTATAGATATTGAATTTATTTAGAGTATTCTATTAGTTAATTAGAAAATAATTTTTTTAGTATATTTACTTATATAAATATTTATTTAGAATTATTTTAAGGCTATTTTAGATTATTGGAATTTTTCCATAATTTTTAGTTAATTAAAAACTAGTAACACTAATTTTCTAGGACTTTGAAAATTTTATTTTATGTTCAAACTTAACTAAAAATATCCCAAAATTTTAATTTAGGTTCTAAATAGTCACATATATTTTCTAGAATTGTTTGGGAATTTTCTGAGTATTTTTAGTATTTATTGGGAGTAATTAGGCTAATAATTAATTTTTAGGACTTGTAGAATTTATTGTGCAATCCCAGAAATATAGAATGGACCCACGTTATTTTCTAGGATTTATAATATTATTATATATTTTATGGAATTATTTCAGAATTTTTGGAATAATTTTAGTATTTATTTTTAGTTATATGGGTAAAACTAATGTTTAGAGCTTCTCCTAATTATAGTAGAAAACCTATGAACATAAAATTATCCCAAGTATTTTTCTAGGGTTTATGGATTCAAAATATAATTTTTGTAATTTTTCCATATTTTTATGATTATTTTTAATATTTATTTGGAGTTATTTAGATTTAAAACGACTTAAATAATGTTTTGATAAAGGCAAATCAAAAATAAATAATATAAATAAAATCATCCAATCAGATTCTGACACATGTCAGTCTATAGATATCCATTCAGCCGCAGGTACATCTCTCTATATATATAATATGATAACCCTAATTATCCCATTATTTTAGAGAGAGAGATTTTGGAGAACTGCCATCTAGGGTTCCTTCATCTTCCAGAAGCCATTGCGCATAGCTTCGTACTCCAAACGAGGCCTAGTTTCTTGTGTTAGAAATATATTGAGGTTACCTTTCTGATTATATAAAATTTTTTTCGAAATTATTAGTATTAAATTTTAGAAAATTCGTAGAGCATAGCATGTCCGAAAATAGACGTGTTTCGATGTTTTCGCAATTTCGGGAGAACCCGGAATCAGAATCATGAACCGTTTAAAGTTTTGGAAAGCTAATGTCGAGATCATCGACATATATTTTTCACAGAATTTAATTCTAAGTATTTACATACTGTTAATTCTGTAGAACTTCTAGGTTAGAATTTAACCATCGGTGCACAATACAAAATTTGTATGTGCATAATTCCCAAACGAATTTGAATTCAGACGAGCCGTAAATTTCAGCATGTTTTTGACGCTGAAATCTACAGGAAATCATGCATAAAAGTTGAGTTTGTGTCGGTTGACTTTTCGGTCAACAGATCGTCTCGATTTGCGTGCCATGAGTCTCGAGTTGATAAAATTCAGTTCTTTGGACAAAATTAGGATTTAACAATAAAATTAGATTATAATAAGATTAAAATACTATTTTAGGTTATTTTATTCAGAATTAAAATAGATTAAATGGAGGAACCTATTTACCCACTTTTGTAACCTAACTTGTTTAATTTATGTGACGGGTAGATCGGACGACGCCTTGAGTTGGGACTTCATCCTTTTCAGACCAGGCAAGATACCTTGCCAAATTGTTTACAGTATTTTGCATGCTTAGTATATTTCTATATATTTATTGCATTTCTGTATAGTTCTTGCATGTGTAGTTTTCCTTCAGTCATTACTATGTATTAGATATGTTGACACACACATGGCACCTAGTATCATGAGAGGACAATCATTAGGCGTATGGGCTTTTAACCACTCTGGTAAACCGTAGTATATAGTTCGCACTACGGACGTGTGTCGCGCTGGTCACTACCCCCGCGGTATGTCGATTTCTGGAGTCTCGCTGGTCGCTACCCCCGCGGTATGTTGATTTCTGATGTCCATTGACGTGTGTGTGAGTTGTGAGGTAGATCGAGTAGCCTACCCTTGCCCATACGTCAAAAAATTGTCCTCATTTGCATTCATATAGATTGTCTTGTACAGCGTACTTATTTATTTTCAAATTATATGCATGTTTACTGTATTCAAATTGGCTCGCTTTTCTGTATCTTGTTACGTCCCTCTGAGGACCTGGCCCTCTTCCAGATGTATCTGTTCTTGAGTATTTGCAGGAGCGCAGATTTGGATGGTTATATATGTTTCGTGGATGTCCTCTCTTCGAGCCCGTGATTGCTAGCTGGTATTCTTATATGGTGTTGTTGTGTTGTACTTATTTTGTATTTGCTCTTACATTCGAGTTGGTAGTGGATTTGTTTCCATCCAACTATCATCCTTAGATACTTATGTTGAGATCTAGTTATATAGATGTTGGTTATTCATTTATATTGATTTTCTGTGGATGAGATTTAGATTGTACCCTGTGACTTGTGACATATGTTTATACCACTTGTGGATTTTATATTCATATTACAGCGTACGTATGGGTTTGGTTTCCATATATTGGAGTTGCCATATCCATGCGACTGGCATGCTTACGTGTTCTTAGTCCTACGTATTTTGGGACTGGAGCGTGACAATTCTCGAAGCGCTCTGGGTGATAAGTGGTATGTCAGAACTTCTGACAAGCATTGAATGTCGTATCAGGGGATCTCATGCGGACCCTTACTTTGTGGTTGTTCATGCCGCATGGGATATTCCTATGCGGCTTCCAATTCCTTGGTTGTTCAGGCTGCATGGGCTCTATGTGGCTCATCTGTGACCTGCTTTTATTTTGAAGGGGCATGAGTTCTATGCGGCCTGCATAATTTTTATGCTTCTTCAATGTTCTTGTCATATTGTTAATTTAATTATATAATAATGCCTTCAAATTTGTTACGCAAATTTAGAAAATATTATAACAATTCAAAAAGTTATATCGAACTGATCCGTGCCCGTCGTTCAAGGTAGTAGTAGCTCTGGTTTATACTACAACGAAAGAAACAAAAATATTTTTTTCTCCCAACTCAAGAATTGTTCTTGTATTTAAACTTCTATGATGAAGATGAAAATTTTGGATCATATTTTTCAATTTTAGAGTGGTTGAAAACACATAATTTTTTTTATCACATACTTTATTCTCAACTGGACATTCGAACTTTTACTATATATGAGGATATAATAGCTCAAGAATGAAGATTTGAAGATATCGAAGACCGCAAAAAAAAAAAAAGCTAGATGAAGACTAGGGGTGAGCATTATTAGGTTTTGGACCGAAAATCGAACCGAACCGAACCAAATCGAATAAGATATCCGGTTCGGTTTAAACAAAAATATGTTCGGTTTCGGTTTTAAAATACTAAATTTTCTTATTCGGTTTCGGTTTCAGTTTCGGGTTTGAGTTTCGATTTCGGTCCAAAATCGAATAAGAAAATTTAGTTTATATATATATATATATATATATATATGAGGGATCCGCATTTTCAATTTTTTGTATCCCCAAGTATCTCCATGTTATCAACCGTTGGATGCTTGTTTAAGTCATCTAATCTTAACCATTGGTTTGAATGGTTCAAACCAACGGTTAAGATTAGATAACTTAAACAAAATCCAACGGTTGTAAACATGGGGATGCACAATAGGTGGGGATGTAGATCCTTCCTCATATATATATATATATATATATATATATATATATATATATATATATATATAGTTACTATATATATTAAAAAAAATGCAAATAAACCAAAAAATCGAATAAACTGAAAACCAAACCGATTTAATTCGGCTCAGTTTGGTTCGATTATAGGTCATTTCGGTTCGGTTCGGTTTCAGTTTTGCTTATTTGGTTTTCGGTCCAATTCGATTTTTGGTTATTCGGTTCGGTTTAAACCAAATTAACCGAATACTCACCCTCTAATGAAGACCGAAGGTGAAATTGAAGATAAAATTTGTATTTTTACTCTTTAAGCTTTTGTAAAGAAAAATAAAAAATATTATATTATTTTTGTCAAAAATCCCATAAATTTAATAAAGCATCTTTATTTACATTAATTGTAGCGCAGAGTGGGTGGGGGTGGGGGATGGGGCAGCCCAGAGAGAGAGATATTTGGGAGAGTATATGTGAAGAAGAAGGAGGAGGAGGAGGAGGAGGAGGAGGAGGTTACTTAAATCCTGGTGAATGAATAATTTGAATTGGGCATGCAGTTACACCGTTTCATAGTTAATTTCTTCGGTAGCACCCCTTCCGTCCGTTTCCTTTTTATGCATGCATCAGATTAGTTAGCTACTTATTACTGTGATCGGTTACATTTCATCAGATTAAAGGTGATGCCATCATCAAGAGGAGGGGCGGGCGGTGGCAGTGGTAGGATGAAGAGGAGTCTGGAGGAGGAGGAGGAGGAGGAGGGCAGAGGAGATAACGGCAACGGCAACGGCAACGGCAACGGCAACGGCAAGGAGACGACACCCCCTCGACAAGGAGGAGGAGGAGGAGGAGGACTAATTATTCTTACGGCACATAACATGTCCTCTTCTTCCCTCAGAAAGAAGTCGGATCCGTCTCTGTTGTTGAACAAAGTCCCCTTCCCCTTCACTCCCCTCAAGAAGCTGCTCGCTAATCTAAACGAGATATTCCTCGGTACCAAGCTCTTCCTTCTCTTCCCAGCCGTTCCCCTCGCCGTCGCCGCACACTATTACCAATTCCCAATGGTGCTCTTTCTTCTAGCTAGCTACATCTTTATTTATTTATTTGTTACTTCCTTCTTCTTCTTCTTCATTCTCTATTCTTCATTAATTACCAGGCTTGGATATTTGCTTTAAGCCTGCTTGGCCTCACTCCTCTTGCAGAACGTGTCAGCTTTCTAACTGAGTAAGTTTTTCAATTACATTTATGCTTCTCGCTCGCTCGTTATTCATTGGTTGCTTAGTTGCCACATGCCAACATTTATATATGGTTCTAACCATAACAATAACTAATGGGGTTCAACAAGTTGATACAATACAATATAGGGTCTATGGGTTTTGTTAATGTTAATACATTGATTTAGATGGATATTTTCACCATTATATTTATCGTTGCACCTTTCACTTAAAATTAAAATGTGTATTGATAAATATAAAATGTGCATTAATAAATCTGCTGGTGGAAGTACTAATATAAAAGGGCTATGTTGTGACTACAACCAAATGCCTACAACCCTCTTACAACCGCCACGTGGAGTGGCGTCCACGTGGCGGCCGCCCATTGGAGGAGGGGGGAGAGGTGGGACCCGATGGCTGTCCGGGTGGCCGCCACGTGACAGGAACGTCACGTGGCAGCCGTTCATTGGAGGGAGAAGTGGGGCCGGGTGTGGCCCACATAGCAGGGGAGGGGAGAGGGTTATAAGCATTTGGTAGTAAACTTAGCATTATTGAATATAAAATGTACATTTATCAATGTGTTAACATGTGTCTTTAGCCTATCTTCAATGGAGATTTCTAAAATTGAGTTTCTATCCTACTTGTTATTGTACTTTAACGAAATTTCTATCCCATTGACAAAGTTTCTACATAGAAATTGTACTAAAGAAAAAACAATCTCCAATAGTTCTCAACTTCTATCCTACGTGGCATAAAATAAAAGAGTCAATTTAATGATTTAATTTGAAAGTAGGGCCAATATTAATTGCTATGAAAGATGGATAATTTTTATGCCCCTCATAGAAATTTTTCATCCTACATCAACGCTACGTAGGATGAAAATTTTAATAGAAACCATTGTTGGGAGAAGTTTTTTCTAAAAAGAATTTCTACCATAAAAATAGGAAAGATAGAACCCTTATTGGAGATGGACTTAGAGCATCAATATTAGATGGAGCTCAAGAATGCATCTTGAGATTCAAATTTATAATTAAAAAAATAAATGTAGGATGGATTGAGTTTGCATGAGAATAGTAAAAAAAACATTGAGGCTCAATGAGAGGTGTGGATATAGATCCATGTGTCATCGTTCTTTCTTTTTCAATAAAAATAAAATCTAGAATTTAGAAATTAGGGTCGAGCCTTACTATTCTACAAAATAAGTTCCTACGTTCTGAGTGTAGAAATTCTGAGGCCCAAGCTGTACCTCATGTGGCTTGGATGGGACCATCATGAAGCTCCAATTGAACCTTAGTATTATACAAACTGAGCTCCTACATTCTGAATTTAGAATCTAGAAATTGGGATGAAGCTTACTAATGATGCTCTTAGGGCACATGTTTGGTTCCAATACAGCCTTACTATTCTACTACAGAATGTGTTCTTATATTGAATCTAGAATCTAGAAATTGAAATGTCTTACTATTGATGCTCTAATATACAACAGGCTTTTGACAACTTGTTGCAATCTCCCTCAGGATTTTCCTGAAAACATTGCTCGGGGACTGGGACTCTTATTGAAACATATATAACCCAAGCATGCAATGCAAGTTGCAATAGGTTTCTTTTCTAGCTCCCCGAAGCCTGTTCAGCAAGCATGGTTTATGATTAGTATGTACAATTCCATAAGATACCACAAAATGTGTACTTGAGCTTCAACAGATCCTTTGAATGTAAGAAAACAAAGATAATCATCTGACACATATGTGGCATACATATTGTATTTGGTTTTCTTCATGGAAGAAGAACAAATTAGACACGTGAAAACCGCCTATACTTTAACAAAAATTATTCCTAAAAGGTGAATGTTGAATAATTAATTCTGCAAGCTCAACACCTTGCATTTAGCTTATTTTCGAGCATTTAAGTATAACTGGGGCTCCCTTTTCGTTCCCTCCCCCATATTTATTTATTTATTTTATCAACATACATACATCGTGCCAGGTATCATCGTATTTCTTACTGCCTGCATTTCTTTATACCACAGGCAAATCGCGTACTACACCAGCCCTACTGGTATGAAGTAGTAGTAGCTTATTTCCTTTATATTTAAAAAAAAAAAAAATCCACACTACTTTGTTGCTTATTTTTGAAAATTGAACCTGAAATCTATGTTAGGATTTTAAACCGAGGATTCAAGTTTACCTTTTTGCTTTGATACTTCTCTTAATGCAATAAAGTATAATCCTTCCTCTTGCTGCAACAGTCGGTGCTCTCCTAAATGCGACTTGTGGGAATGCTACTGAGCTTATTGTAGCCATTTTTGCTTTGCAACAAAGAAAGATTGATGTTGTCAAGTGCTCTTTAGTTGGCTCCATCCTCTCCAATCTTTTGCTCGTTCTCGGCACCTCCCTGTTCTGTGGTGGCCTTGCCAATCTCCGAAAGGAGCAATTATTTGACAGGGTGAGTGGTAGAATAGTATATAAAAAAAAAAAATATTAACTTTGTCTTTCATTATCTTACTCCAGTACTATTCCTCCCAACCAGCTATTTTGTTGCTTCTTGTTTCGCAGAAGCAAGCCGACATTAATTCAGGTCTCTTACTTTTGTGTGCTTTATGTCATATGCTTGCTTTGATGTTCAAGTATGCCATAAAGTCTGGTGAGGGCATTGCCATGGTTCACTCTATGTCGGATTTTTCTCGAGCATGCAGCATCATCATGCTCCTTGCCTATGTTGCTTACCTTTTCTTCCAGCTAAAGACCCATCGTCAGCTAGTCTTTGAACCACACGAGGTGAACTACCAAATGATCAAACTCTTCTTGTTGCTGTAAGTTACTGATGTGCATGATGGATATTGGTTGTACGAGCTTCTGTTGTACGAGCTTCTTTTGTGTTTCTGAATAATCTTATTTTCTTTTCTGTAGACTCTTAGTTTCTATAGCTCTGTTGTACTGACAAAATGAGTAACTGACTTTTCTTGAGTGGCTCACAGGAAGATGGTCAAGATGATACGGTGGCTGAAGATGAGCCAGTCCTTGGATTTGCAAGTGCATTTGCTTGGCTAATTGGTATGACAATTGTGATTGCAATATTGTCCGAGTACATTGTTGGCACCATTGAGGTAATTATTGTCTCAAACTCTTTTGTACCCCTGACCATCTCTAACATCCTCTTCTCTTGTTGGATCTTTTAAACTCATGCGAATTACGCAATACACTTTATAAGATTAATTTCACTAAATAGATAATTTCTGATCTTTTTTCCTTACTCATTTAGTTAATTATATTTCTTACCAACTATGATGGGCCCCTTGATTTAGGCTGCATCGGATTCTTGGGGTATGTCTGTGAGCTTCGTAAGTATTATCTTATTGCCAATTGTTGGAAATGCAGCAGAACACGCAGGAGCCATCATCTTTGCTTTTAAGAATAAATTGGTAGTTTATTTAGTAACCCAGTTTAATTGTTATGTACATCTCCACTGATTCCACAGGAATGAGACTAACTATATTCTGATGATATATAGGACATCACTCTTGGAGTCTCTTTAGGGTCAGCAACACAAGTCTCCATGTTTGTGGTGAGTTATGAACTATACTCCAAACTGCATTCCATCTCTAGTACTGTAAAAACAATATATCTTACCAATTTGCTTGGCATAATACAGATTCCCTTAAGTGTGATTGTGGCATGGATAATGGGAGTTGAAATGGATCTTGATTTCACATTATTGGAGACTGGCTCATTGATTATGGCAGTAGTGATTACAGCCTTCACTTTGCAGGTGATAAGATTATCACTTTATCGACAATAGAAGTAAAATATTTTGATTCTTTCCATTTTTGTTGTACAAAACTGATCTAAGACCTGACCATTATAAAGTTCAAGAACCAATAAACATTCAACTATCATCTTGTACGTGTCATATCACCTTTATTTGGAGCTTAGATTATAATGATCCATTATGATTAGGAGATTATTGATACTTCATGATATTATATATATAGTAACTGGTTGTAATAAATTTTTATCTGCATAGGATGGGACATCACACTACTTGAAGGGTCTTGTTCTTCTACTTTGCTACACTGTTATTGGTGCATGCTTTTTTGTACTCAAAACCCCACCAAGTAAGTATAGTCTGCAGTGCAGGAGTCAACACTCCCCCCCTGTTTAAAGCTCTCCAATGCTTGGATTCTATCTATATATATTTTCTTACTGATACTTTCCTTAACCATCCATCCAATTTCAGGCCAAACAAATGGCACCATCTTCAATGGAGTGGCTGCAAGGTCAGAGGTTAAGGTGACTTAGTAGCTATGCTGGCAAGTTTCAACCATAATTTTCCAATGAACTCATATACATCACAAAGGATCCTAGGAATCATGACTCACATGTCATGTCTTGCATGTATGATTCCTCTTGCAGATCGCTCGTATCATGTTCGAGATGTATGCTCTGAACAAGCAGTACTGCCAGCTTCCGACCTCATCCCATCTCTTCAATTATGGCATTCCGCTAGATTCAATTGAATGGAGTTCTACAGAGAATTAATTGGAGGCTTTGCAAATGTTGAAGTATAATTAGTTTAAAAGAGCTCTGAATCATCAGTTTATGTTGGGGATTCTTTGGAAAAATTAGTTGTCAGTGAAATCATTCTGTTGATTGGTTCTTGTATAGTGTTTTTGTATTCTTCTTCGGGGAAGAAATGAATCATTTTATTTTTCTTTATTACTTGACCTTTAATGATAGCATCAACAACAAAATCATGGATGCTATGGTTTTATTTACATTATTCGCCAAGTTATGTTCTACAATATATCAATGCACCTGTTTATTCTACTGAGCAGAAGGGGGGATCTACAGGTGAGAAACACCGGTCCATTGTCAACAAGATTCATCTTTTATTTATAATATAAATCCTCCAATTAATACGGGCACCTACATTTTTGTTCTACTCCCACGCATGCACAACTTACAGATTCATTCTACAAATATTAAAGGAAATAAATATGGGCAACAAACAAAGCGATCTATCACATCTTTTGGTCATTTTTTGATACCCAAATTACCTTTCAAAAAAAAATAGGAAACAACACAATTTCAATAACCCAAACTCATATTCCCTCTTCCTCTACGCAATTTATTTCTGCTCTTGCAACATCTTCCTCTTTCGAACACAATTATTGGTGTTATAGGGTTTGAAAGCTTTAGAAATCGTGACAGTCGGATTGGGGACGACGGAGACAGTCATGACTGGTGTTAGGGTTACAAATCCTGATATAACGGAGACAGTCATGACTGGTGTTAGGGTTACAAATCCTGATATATATATATATATATATATATATATATATATATATATATATATATATATATAATAGAGTAATTTTTGTCTTAGGGCTCTCTGTTTTAGGACTGTCAGAATCCCTTTATCGTCCCTATGATTTCTAAAACTTTCAAACTCTTATAATGAAGTTCGAAAATACCAATAATGATGTTCGAAAGAGGAAGATGTTGCAAGAGTAAGAGAAAATTGTGTGAGAGAGAAAAATTGTGGATGTTTGAAATGGTTTGTAGCCTCCTAACAAGTTGTGTGGTCTCATACCACTTTTAAAACTTAAAATAAACATATAATAATATTTATTTTATGAGGAACCATTAAAACTCTCGAGTCTAGCTAAGCTAAGCTAGAGTCTTATCCAATCTCCTTTCCCTCCTCTTCAACCCTCTCCTTCTCTTGAACTAACTAGTCTACTGATAGTGGGAGAGGAGAGGAGAGGAATGTTTGTATGGATGAAGAACCCATTCCTCCACCATGAGGAGGAGAAAAAGAAGAAGGATGACAAGCTTACTATTACCAACATGCCACTAGCTTCCATCTCTTCTTCTTCTTCTTCTTCTTCTTCTTGTTTGGTTGTTGTAAAAGAAGAGGAGGAGGAGGAGGAGAAGAGATATAATATTTCGATGCCGTCGTCGGAGCAGCTGGTGAAGCATCCGCTGGCATTGCTGGCGACCGTCCCCAACGGCCTAGCCCTCTTCTCTGCAGGCGCTATCGCTGGTGCAGCTGCCAAGACCGTCACTGCCCCTCTAGACCGAATCAAGCTCCTTATGCAGGTACCCACCCACCCACCCACCCACCCAGGCTAATTAAACCTTCTTCTTCTTCATAGTCGACAACAATATTTTGAATTTCTAATTATTGCTGATAAATGTCTCTCTCTGTCTGTCTGTCTGTCTGTCTTTACTCCAGACCCAAGGGTTGCGAGCTGCTGAATTCGGTGCAAGGCGAGGAATTGGTTTCATAGAGGTGATAACTAATTAGCTTCCTTCCCCTGTCCTTTTGAAACCCATTACATTTCATTCACTTCTGCTATTAAACGTTCTATAACCAAGTAAGGAGGGTTATGCTTGCATTTCATACTCACAACTTTGTATGAATGAAAGGATTTTTATCAGGTCCGTCCTTATTATGAAAATATCACCTTTACCTTATAGGGACACTTTCAAATAGGTACAATATAATCACCTATGTTTGCCCTGTTGGGAACGCGGTGTGACCCGAACAAGAGTTGGCTCATGAGGTGCGATATTGGACTTGGCCCATATGCTTTAAAAGGAAATTTCCATGTAAGGCCTGAACCAATCCCAATTATCTACACCTCATGATCCCACCTCCTATCCGATGTAGGACTAAATTACCAACTCCATTGTCACCCTCCTTTTGAGCGCTCAACCGGAAACGAGATACAATCCAACAATCTCCACCTTAACTCGTTTCCGCTAGCCGAACCACCTTAGCGCATCCCGGCTACATTTTGCTCGTTTCCACTAGCCGAGCACCCTTAGCACACCCAGGTTACTTTTGCTTGTTCCCGCTAGCCGAACAACCTTAGCACACTCCGGCTACCTTTGTCCGTTCCCGCTAACCGAGCACCCAGGAGATCAAACATATTGTCATCTCGATCCGTTCGACCACAGAACCAAACCTGACACGTTCATTCACACCACCATTGTGTGCCAACCACAACATCTTGCTCCACCTTGGACTTTTCAGATCCACCTTTAAAGCTAATTCGTGTAGTTGATGCTCCTACTCCACCTTAAGAAAAGTCCGTATAATCCATGAACGTTCCAATTGTAGCTGCTCAAATCAACCCCGGAACCTTGGGCTCTGATACCACTTGTTGGAAACGCGGTGTGACCTGAACCAGAGTTGGCCCATGAGGTGCGATACTGGACTGGGCCTATATGCCTTAAAAGGGAATTCCTATGTAAGGCCTGAACCATTCCCAATTATCTACACCTCATGATCCCACCTCCTATCCGATGTGAGACTAAATTATCAACTTCATTGTCACCCTCCTTTTGAGCGCTCAACCGGAAACGAGATACAATCCAACATGCCCCAATACAGGTACGAGTATGAGTATGGATATGGGCACCATTTTTCGTGTCCATGCAACGTAACTTTTACCAAAAGAAAAAAATAAGTCTTCTTCTAGCTGGATCTACAAGGATGGTTGTTTTTACAATGCCAAGAACGTGATTTTGTTTTGTTTCAATAAATTGCTCTTTAATGTAACACGGGAGATTTCTTCCCCTTCTCTAAAAGACAACTCTGCTACGAAACATGGGTAATTTTAGGAAGGTGTCCGTTTCCCAGGTACTTGTGCTCCTTGTCGGTATACTGGCAATGCATACTCAAATTTATTTATTTATATTTTAAATTTTAAGTACTTTACCAATACTGTTCCTTAGGTGGAATCCACGTGTCAAAAGCTTGATAGTCCATCATATAATTCCATAACTACCACTTCTCCAACATATTTAGTGGAATTTAGTGCAATGCGTGTTGGTATTGGTTTCTAATGGGTTTTGACACGTGATTCTCCTTAGGAAATTTTCTGCCAGGACCTATGATTTGCGTACCCATATAATTTAAGTCCACCCGCCGTGCCAATTTCGTGCATTTTGACATACCTAGTACTCGTACCCGTACTGAAGATTAATGAATTTTGAATTTTCTTAGAGGAGGATAAGTTAATGGAGTAGTATGGATATTGTTGTTGTCAAAAACGGGACAAAAGGTTTTTTTTGGGTCTGGGGATTATGTTTAATTTGGGAAAACCAATTGTTCACAATTTCTAGTCTCTTATAAATTGGATATTATAAATTGGAAAACCCTTTGTGTTGATATGGTATGTTGGGTGTCATATTTAAGTATAGTATAAGCACATGGGAATATCCTGAGGACATATTTGGGATGCCAGAATATGTCACAGGATATTCCATTATGAGATTATTGTCATAATGATTGAGATCATTGTATTAATGACTGTAAGGCTATATAATGCCAATAAGACAACCAATAAAATCATCAACTAATTTCAACATGGTATCAGAGCCAAGTTTTCACAAACCCTAGCCGTCACCAAGCTTCCACAAACCCACAGGAGGATTTCCTAGATCTCCTCCACCGAACTCTTCCACGCCCCCCCCCTTCTTCCCTTCTCCGCCCTTCGCAGGCCGCCCTTCGATGTTGCTGCCCTGTCCCGCTACTGCTGCGGCTACTATTGCTGCTGCGACTGCTGCTGCTGCGGCGACGGCGGCTGTGACATGCGTGCTGCCGCCTCCTCCGCACCAGCACGAGACAGTGCCTAATAGGGATGCCTAGATCTGAAAAAAGGGGGGACATGTTCGGATATAGGAGCGGACGACGAGGACGAGCGTGAGTCGTGGAGCGGACGTGAAGTGATTGGATAGACGACGCATCGATGGAGGAGATCATCAAGAAGCTAGATTCTGCAGAGATGGCGACGTTGATGAAGTTGTTGACGATGTCGGCTGGTGAGAACACGACACGAACGTCGCCGGAGTTGAAGCTTCCCTCCATCGATCTGAAATTAGATGGACCAACCACCTATCTGAGTTGGTCACGGCGGGTGAGAAGAACCCTCGCAGGAAAAAATATGGAGGGGTTCCTGACGGGCGAGACGACAGAACCGGACGAGGGCTCAACAGGACGCGATGAGTGGAAGTCCACTCATATGGTGATCTACATCTGGCTTCTCAACTCCTTAGTCCAGTCTATTGCCGCCACAGTAGACGGTATTGAGATGGTAAAAGATGGGTGGGAGAAGTTGAGAAGGACCTATGATGGTGTGGGGAACAACTTACGGGTCTTCCAGATAAAGGGGGAGATTGATGACACCGTACAGGGAGAGAAGACGGTGCAGGAGTATGCCACGGAGTTGGAGCGTCTGTGGTTGGATTATGATCACTCCTCAGATCGGGCGAGCTGCGGGGACCCTAAGTGTAAGGAGAGACAGGTGTGTCTGCAGAAGAGGACGATAAAGTTCCTCAAAGGGCTGACTGCAGCTTTCGCACAGAGGACGGCCCTACTTCTAGCCCAACCAAAGATCCCTAGCCTTGAGGAGGCTATCTCAGCCATGATCCAGGAGGAGACACGCATCAGGCTGCAAGCCGGGACAGGTGGTCCCCCCGAAGCAAAGTCAGCACTAGCGATCACCAGCTCAGGTAACACAGGATCTAAGGGAGAGCCCTGGCAGCATAACCGGCAGTGCTACAACTGTGGGGAGATGGGTCATCATCGGTATGCTTGTACCAAACCACCTAGGGAGGGAGATTCAGGTGGTGGACGAGGACCGTTCGGCGGACGAGGATATAATGGAGGACGTGGTCGTGGTCGAGGGGGTAGACGAGGCGGCCGAGGAGGTTATCGGGCGAACCTCCTGATATCAGAAGGGAACGGAGAAGCTGATGGCACCTTTACTGTAGAGGACCAGGCACTGGGAGACATGAGGAGTAGAACAGATGAGGCGTCCACCTCATTCTTTGTTAGGGGCAACGCTGCCATGTATGCCCATCCATCAGAAGGTACTGACGAATCACTTGCCCTTGCGTCTATCTCTTCCCTTAAATCATCAGACTAGATTATCGACTCGGGAGCATCTCGGCATGTGACGGAGAATGCTAGTGAGTTTTCTTTCTACACTCACCTAGCATCAGCAGACAACATTCAGACAGCTGATGGCACTTTCCAGCCAGTGGTCGGTAAGGGTACTGTTAATTGTACAGGTTCAGTAAGATTATCCAATGTTTTACATGCTCCATCCTTTCCAGTCAGTCTCTTGTCCATTAGTTCTATAATCCTCCAACTTAAATGCATTGTTTCTTTTGATATTCCTAAGGTGATCTTCCAGGAGAAAGGGACAGGACGAAGACTTGGGACTGGCACTTGGCATGAGGGACTGTGGTACCTAGATCGAGAAGGACTGGACTCAACATTGGTATCTATGACAGAGAAGGCTGGCATGGAAGGACTGCAGCAGAGGACTGAGGGTACCTTGATACTCCATCATCGGAGGATGGGACATTCTTCCTTTGATACTCTAAGTAAGTTGTATTCAGAGATGTATGCAAAAACAAATAAAGAGAAATTAGTATGTGATGCGTGCGAGTTAGAAAAACTTATTAGGAGCTCATATGTTGGCACGGGTCATAGGAGCACTTTTGCTTTTGAGGTAGTACATTATGATGTCTGGGGTCCATGTGCTACTAACACTATGAATGGTTATAAGTACTTTGTTTCTTTCATTGAGTGTGCCTCTCGTGTTACCTGCTTATATTTGATGAAAAATAAGAATGACTGCTTGTTTTCGGGATTTCCATAAGCATGTCCAGACTCAGTACAAAGCAGTTATGAAGGTACTGAGGTCTGACAATGGAACGGAGTATACCAACAGGACGCTTGCAGAATACTTGTCAGCACACGGAATACAACATCAGACCACCTGTGCATACACACCAGCACAAAATGGAGTTGCAGAAAGGAAAAACAGACACCTTCTGGAGGTCGCAAGAAGTATGATGATCGACATGAATGTCCCACAGAGTCTGTGGGGGCATGCAGTGTTGACAGCAGCTCAACTCATCAACAGGATGCCCTCGAAGGTCCTCGGATGGAAGTTCCCATGTGAGGTATTGCAAGGCAATAATAGTGGAATACTCCCACTGAAGGTGTTTGGGTGTGTGTGTTTTGTGAAGGACAACAGGCCATCAGTTGGGAAACTTGACCCTAGAGCGGTCAAATGCATCTTCGTAGGCTACTCGGCGACCCAGAAGGGGTATGTGTGCTGGAGTCCAATAGAGAAGAAGAAGTTTGTCAGTATGGATGTCCACTTTCGGGAGCATGAGCCATACTACCACCAGGACGGAACTTCACACAGCACGCCTAATACTGCCAGTATTAGGCGAGAGGAGGAGATGGAGAACTTGGTGGTAACCGATTTAGAAGTTTGGCATGGAGGCACGGAGAAGGGACAAGAAGGTGAAGGTGTTAGGCCTACGGCTCAGGGAGAGTTACTTACCTACAACAGGAGAGAGAAGCAAACTGCAGGACCAGTACCGACAGTGCCAGTGCCAAGTCCCTTGCCTGCGTTCGTCCCAACTCCTGAGGCAACGACACCAACCTCCCTTCAGGTAATACCCCCTCCTTCACAAGATATCATTCCTCCTACTTCTACTCCTCCCACACCACTATCTGTACAGAGGACCACTCGCAGCAATGCAGGAAATCCTCCAAACAGATATGGTTGGGATATTGCTCAGTTTGTTTCTTATGACCATATCCCTTCTTCTCATGGAGCATTTATAGCATCTTTGGATAGTATTACTGTACCTAACAATTGGCAGGTTGCCAAGAACGATCCAAAGTGGAAAGCGGCAATGCACGAGGAGTTGGGAGCTCTGGAGAAGAACCATACTTGGGAGCTTGTGAGACTGCCAGAGGGGAAGAGAGCAGTTGGATGCAAGTGAGTCTTTACCGTGAAGCATAACCCAGATGGACAGGTTGAGCGCTACAAAGCTCGACTAGTAGCCAAAGGATACAGTCAGACGTACGGCATCGACTATGACGAGACCTTTGCACCAGTTGCAAAAATGAGCACTGTCAGGACTCTGATTTCTCTGCAGCGAATGGTGGATGGAAGCTACACCAACTGGATGTGAAGAATGCGTTTCTTCACGGAGATCTAGTGGAGGAGGTGTACATGGAGATACCACCTGGATTTGGCACCAATCAGACAGTAGGCAAGGTCTGCAGGTTGAAGAAGTCCCTTTATGGACTGAAGCAGTCTCCTCGAGCGTGGTTTGACAGATTCAAAAGGGCGATGATAGGGATGGGATATCAGCAGATCAATGCTGATCATACTGTGATCTTCCGTCGGAATGGAGGCCACATCACCATGCTTGCGGTGTATGTGGACGATATGATTATCACAGGAGATGATGAGCAGAAGATCGCCCAACTTAAAGGAAAGCTTGGCAAGGAATTCGAGGTGAAGGATCTCGGCCTTCTTTGGTACTTCCTTGGGATTGAGATTGCTCGAGAAGCAGAGGGGATTGTTCTCTCTCAAAGGAAGTATGCACTGGACCTTCTCACAGAAACTGGGATGTTGGGGTGCAAACCTGCAGCGACACCAATAGATCAGAGGTTCAAGATTGATGCTGAGGCTGGAGAATCAATTGATCGGGACAGATACCAGAGACTGGTTGACAAGTTGATCTATTTGAGCCACACACGTCCTGATATCTGCTTTGCAGTAAGTGTGGTGAGCCGCTACATGCATGACCCACGGAAGGGTCATATGGATGCAGTGTACCAGATTCTGAGGTACTTGAAAGGTGCTCCCGGGAAGGGACTAATATTCAGGAAGAACAATCACGTGAGCATCGAGGGCTACTGTGATTCTGACTGGGCTAGTTGTGCTGATGACAGGAGGTCTACCTCGGGATATTGCATATTTGTAGGAGGTAACTTGGTCTCCTGGAGGAGTAAGAAGCAGTCTGTGGTGGCCAGATCGACAACTGAAGCAGAGTACAGAGCTATGGCCTTGGGAGTTGCAGAGCTGCTATGGTTGAAGAATATGCTGGTGGAGCTGAAGCTGGATCAAGGAGCCAAGATGAAGCTGTGGTGTGACAATCAGTCAGCTATTAGTATCGCCAACAATCCAGTACAGCATGACAGGACCAAACACATCGAGATTGATAGATGCTTCATCAAAGAGAAGTTGGATAGTAGATTACTGGAGCTTGGCCGTGTTCCAACCAGGGATCAAGTAGCAGATGGACTAACCAAGGGACTCGCCTCAGTGAGCATGATTAGAGGATGTGACAAGATGGGCTTAGTGAATATCTTTCACCCATCTTGAGGGGGAGTGTTGATATGGTATGTTGGGTGTCATATTTAAGTATAGTATAAGCACATGGGAATATCCTGAGGACATATTTGGGATGCCAGAATATGTCACAGGATATTCCATTATGAGATTATTGTCATAATGATTGAGATCATTGTATTAATGACTGTAAGGCTATATAATGCCAATGAGACAATCAATAAAATCATCAACTAATTTCAACAGTTATCAGGCCCTTACGCTGATAAAAGAGCAAGAAGGCATCAAGGGCTATTGGAAAGGCAATCTCCCACAGGTGCCCCTATGTCTTTCACGTTTTGGTCAGCTAAGAGTTTTCACAACTTCTTTGTATCAGTGTTTGATCATGTCCATGATATCAGGTGATACGCGTAATTCCCTACAGTGCTATGCAGCTTTTTTCTTATGAACTTTACAAGGTAAATTGCTACCTTTTGAGTGATAATCAAACTTAGCTATTTGTGTTTCATGTATTCATCCACTAAAGATTCACGATTTTGAACTGTGTTCTGTTGTTTGCCATTTGATTTTTTATAGAAACTCTTCAGCAAAAAGGACGGAGAACTCTCTGTTGTTGGGAGACTCTTTGCAGGGGCTTGTGCTGGGATGACGTCTACTTTTGTGAGTCCACCATCTGCATGTGTGTATGGGCACATATGTTAAGTGTGTGCACTGTGCAGACATATCTCATGCATATTCATGTATCTGAAGTTGTTCATATTAAGATTATTGTGCCTCCTACTACTGTGCATGATTGCACACTGATCATGTATTCAGCCTCACTTTCTCTCTTTTTGTAGGTAACATATCCTTTGGATGTCCTAAGGTTAAGGCTTGCAGTTGAACCTGGATGCAGAACAATGTCACAGGTCATTATCATTGGGTTATAATTTTGTTCTGGCTTACATATGTTGATGGATTTATCTAACTATCAGGTCGCGCTAAACATGCTCAGAGAAGAGGGACTTGCTTCTTTTTATAGTGGTCTTGGCCCTTCTCTTATAGGAATAGCACCTTACATTGCTGTGAACTTCTGCATTTTTGACTTGTGAGCGACTTTTTTCATGTTTCTTTGCAACTTATATAGGAGACTGGACTGTCAGTTTTTACTAAAATCGATATGGTGCTTATTTCTATACAAATGGTAGAGTGAAGAAATCTCTTCCCGAGAAGTATCAGAAGAGGCCAGAGACATCTCTTGCAACTGCATTGCTCTCAGCAACACTCGCTACACTTATGTGTTATCCTCTAGATACTGTGAGAAGACAGATGCAAATGAAGGGTTGTCCATACAATTCATTTTTTGATGCTTTTCCAGGTATAATGTGTTTTCATCCTATATTTGATTGTGTATCTAGTGTGTTACTTATTCCAGCTATCACCTCTTGTTTCTTGTACCCAGAAATTTCCTTGAAACTGACCACTCCTGGGTGATCAAAGTATAAACAAAAAGCTATCCTGTTGGTTTTTCACTTTGTATTTCAATTTTTTTTATTGGAACATCTTTAACATTTCCTGCGGAAGAAACTTCAGATTGAGCTCTGAAATTATTTTTCTCTTGTAATTAGTCATGTATCTAATACAAGATCTTACCTCGTCATCTAGACTCTTTATAGTTATTGAGAGATGAGGGTAACCTGTGCATGAATGAAAATAGTGTATGTAGTGGCAATTGTGTTAATGTACTTTTTATTTGTTATGTGTAAGAATTGAGGGAGTAGGATTCTTTGAATTCTACCAAACTCGTTAATGAAGTTTGTCAGTTTCTTTTACCCAAGTTACTAGAAGCGACTTCTTCAACAAAATCTTTAATTGGTAGAAAATAAAATTTGCCCGTTACAATTTGTATAACGTGTGCATGATGAGATTCTCGATGCTCTCGTAGTGAAATTTGCCAACACTTGTTTCTTATGGAAGGTAGGTAAGGTCATAGGTCACTTGAGCGCAGGGGTGGACATAGGAATTTAAAGAGAGGGATCAACCTCAAATGTAAAGAAAGTCCAAAAATGTCTTAAAATTTGAATTTGAAATATTGAGGATTTTCAAAAAAAAAGGAGGATTGATTCGAGGATATACTAATACGATCTTCAATTTAAGTACTTGTGATATTGAGGATTTAAAAGGGGGGGGGGGGGGGGGGTGTTTGATTCGAGGATTACGATCGAATGGAATGAGTGCTAAATTTAAATTTTGATGACGAAATTTTCTTAGTTATAGGTTGTAAACCCTCATTCCAGATCTTCGAATTTTTTTTTTATATATATAAATTAGGTTTAGTAGATAGTAAATCAATTGAAGAGGAATAACTAAATTAGTGATTATAAATCCATGTATTAAATGATATGAGTAAATAATAAAGCGTATAAATTTTCTTAAAAGTTATTCTAAGTTATAGAGTGTTAATAATAAGTAATTAGGAATTATAAGATTATAATTAACTCATTATGAAATGACTAGGGATAAAATGGTTAAACAAATAAAATATAAAAGAAACAAATTGATAAACTGATATATATATATATAATAAATAAATAATTAACTAAGTATATGATAATTAAGTAATATTAGATAATTAAATAATTAAAAAGATTAAGTGGAAAGTTCTTCTTCTTCTTCTTCTTCTTCTTCTTCTATGTTAGGACCCAACCACATAAGTCAATTGGAATCAGATTAAAAATATATGTAAAAAATATATCCAGTGGTGTGTGTCTGTTAGAAAATTATTGTCTTTACTTACTGAAAATTTCAGAATACAAAAAATAAAATTTAAACAGATGTTACCGGCCTCTGGGGAAGTCGTGCAAGAAGCACTGCCCTAAGAGTTTATTCGGGATCTGTGTGCAGACGTTCCCGAAGCTCCTAGTGGTAAAACCCCCGCACTACCGGTATCTCGTTGCCGCACACGACTTGGAGAGAATGACTAGGACTTAGCTCTGCCCAGAGCTTGGAGATGAAGAGGAATGAAACAGAATGTTGACAGAGGTTCTGAGTAGAGAAAATTTCTGATCTGATTTACAAAGAAAACAGTCCGATATATATATAAAACTGTTGTGTAACGGTCAGAATTAATTCTCTATTAATTCAGACGTTACACAAGAGAATAAATAACGAACCTGGACACAAAACTGGTTCAGAAACATTTTGTAACGTTCAGAAATAAATTCCAACGTTCAGAAAAATAAATGACAGAATTAAGAGGAGCAAAAAGATTTTTAGGGTCCCAGCCCGAACCCGAAGAGGAAATCGGATCGGCATTCGGCGCCCGCAGATGTGGGCGCGTACCCGCACCCGTTACGCGCCCCGAACCGAACCGAGCCGAGCCGGGCCGGGCGGCGGCGGCGGCGCGCGCGTGTGGCCCAAGGGGTTCCCCACACAACAACTTAATAGAGCAAAGGAGAGAAAGTAATATATGTACATAGGAAGGTTTTGGTGCATCCGATGTGGGACTAAAGAAAGGGAGAGGAATTGAGCTTTTGCAAGAAACAAACAAAAACAAAACCAACAATCCCCCCCCAAAAGGTCAAGTTCCGAAACAGAGATAAGAGTGAAGTAAATAGAGAGAGAGAGAGCATCTGGGCAGTAAAATACTATGCATAGATGAGATGGACTACAGCCTTGAATCTCACGTAGTGACTATTGCCTTAATCTGAAGAAGTGCTTGATGGACTATGCCTTGAATCAGACTTCTTGAATCAGATTTAGAAAATAACACACATAGTACGCTAGAGGTCCTTGGTCTATCGGGTGGCGCTTTTAAATGGCCATGCGCACTTTCTACATTCATGAGAGTTGTCTGGGATCGCCCTGTCCCATAGTCGCGGCCTTCACGACCTCTCATATAGGTAAGTCCTTAATGGTTGGTGATATGAATCAACCCAGCATTACAGCTTGGACCTATTAAGAGTTTAATCTCATCCTAACCATATCACACAGGAACACTGTCACCATAGGGATGGGGAATCATTGTACACATGTACAGCCGCTTGGGCTTATTTTAATGAGACTTTTAATCTCGAGTCAGTGTTCCATAAAGTCACCTAAGTTCAGCTTGTTTCTACCCATTGAACCGGCTTCTTGGGATCTCCAGTCAGACTCGGTTGGGTTGCCACTGCTGGTGACTAACTTATGGGCTTAACCCCATCCCCCTCGATGATTCTAGGATCAAAGTCCTAGACAGACCCTTCGTCAAGTGATCTGCAAGGTTCTTTTCTGACTTTATATAGTCAAGAACCACATATTTGCCTAGTAGGCCTTTTATTGACTTGAAGCGCAGCTGCAGGTGCCTGTTCATCTTAGCATTCACAGAATCATGCTTTAGTAGTTCAATAACAGATTTATTATCACAATTTATTGAAATTGCAGGAACAGGACTAAGAGAAACAGGTATATGCATAATAAGATTTTTAAGCCATTCAGCTTCTGTGCAAGTTGTATCTAAAGCTATCATTTCAGAGTCCATTGTACTCCTAGCTATGATAGTTTGCTTACAAGAGCTCCAGGAGATCGCAGATCCTCCTAGAGTAAATACATATCCAGTAGTAGATTTTATATCATGTGAGTCGGTTACCCAGTTTGCATCTGAATAACCTTCTATGATATCAGGGTGCCTAGTAAAATGAAGTTTGTAATCTAGGGTGCCCTTGAGATATCTAAATACCCTATCCAAGGCAGTCCAATGTGACTGATTTGGGTTACTGGTATATCTTGCTTAGTCTCCCAATAGCAAATGCAATATCAGGTCTTGTCCTGTTTGTTATGTACATAAGGGAGCCTATCATCTGTGAGTATTTATGTTGTTCCAAAGGTGATCCTTCATTCTTTTTCAGTACAATACTGCTGTCATAAGGAGTAAGGACAGGTTTCTTATCAAATAACTCAAATCTTTTTAGCATTTTTTTTTCAATTGAATGTGCTAAAGATAGAGTATAACCCTCTTTGCCTTTGGTCACTTGCATTCCTAAAATTAGGTTGGCTTCTCCTAGGTCTTTCATATCAAACTGGCTAGATAAATAGTTCTTTGTAATATTTATCAATTCCAGTGATGATCCTAGGATAAGGATGTCATCTACATACAAGCATAAAATGACACAACTTTTACATGTACCTTTAGAGTATATACATTTGTCATACTCATTTGACAAGAAACCATATTCACAAATTACTTGTCAAATTTATTGTGCCATTGTTTGGGAGCTTGTTCCAAACCATAGAGGGATTTAACTAGTCTGCAGACTTTCTTTTCTTGACCTTCTACAAGGTAATAGTGTCACCACCCCATTTCCAGAGCCGGGTATTTTTTTATTTTTTTTAATTTGGTTAATTGTGTATTATTTATAATTAATTGTATTTATATTTAATTAGTGATTGCATTATTTTTTTTATTATTTTTATTTTGATTGTTTTAGGATTTTGGCTAGCCTGGACCCATGTCAGACCCTAGTGGACCCATGTCCGACCCAGCCCACACCCTTGTGAGTATTATTTCGGGGCTTAGAATATTTATTTTATTTTTAGGAGGTTAGTTGGAGAGATTTGGAACTAGTTTGAGCGCATTTGGAACCCGGAACCCAAAACCAAGTGTGTAGGGGCATTTTGGGCATTTGGAAACTTGGCAACCTCCTTTATTAGTGTTTGGCCGACCCTTTTTCCCCCATTCCAGCCGCACACAGCAGGAACCAGCAGCCCTCTTCTCCCTTTCTCTTCTTCTTCATCTTCTTCTTCACTTCTTCTTCTCCACTTCTTTTTCTTCTTCCTTCCTTCTCCAAGTAAGTTCCTTCCTCCTATTTCTCTTCTTTCTTCTTCTATTCTCCATGGTTGCTAACCCTAACCTTGCATTTTCCCTAACCTAGGTGGGTAGAGCCTAGATTTGGAGTTGGAGCTAGATTTGAGAGCTTGGAAGCTTGGTTTGGAGGATTTGGAGCTTTTTGGGGATTTTTGCTTGGGATTCCAACTCCCAAGAGGTAAACCCTAAATTTCCTCTTGTAATTACTCTTTTATAGTGTAATTAATATTTTAGAACCTTCCTAGACCCGTAGGCTACCCGTGGGAGGAAGTTGGAACTAGTTGGGTAGTGTTTAGAGACTTTAACATTAGGTTTTGTGTCAATTTCGGGTGAAATCCGAATTTGGCCCAATTTTGGGTGATGCCCTAGGTTAGATGGACCTAGGTAGACGTTGTCGGGTGTCTAGAGGGTGAGTGCGTGTCTCCGTTCGGACACGGGAAGTCGTGTCGCGGAGAAACGGGCGTTTCGGGCGAAATTGGGGCTTTTCGTCGTCGCCGATTCTAAGTGCGTGTGCGTTTCCGCCACGGGCCTAGAATCGACGCGGGAGCACATTTTCTAGGATCTAGACATCGTTTAGGACGCGTGGGTAAATTTTGGGCCGATTCCGAGTTCGTTTGGTGTGCGTTTCAGGAGGTTTTCCGAGCCGCGCACCACGTGTTCGTCGAAATGACCGAACGGCCATTTCGACTTGGTTTCCTCGTTTCGGGCTTGTGCGCGCGTTGGGTTAGTATCGGGGAGTGTGTGCTAGAATTCTCGGGCTATATTTTATATATTTTTAGGTGTTTGGGCGTGTCGGGGTCGTTGGGCGTGCGTTGGTGGGCGTTGTGGGCGTTGTGTGCGTTGTGTTGTGTTTGTTTATATATATGTGTATATATATATTGTGTGTGAGTTTTTATATATATATTTATATATATATGTGTGGTTATGTGTTTGTGAGCGTGTTAGTGAGTGCTTGTGTGAATGTGTAGGTGAGTGTGTGTGAGTGTGAGTGAGTGTTTATAGGTATATACATATGAGTTTATATATATGTATATATATTTGTATATATATGTATGAGTGTTTATGTGTGTGCTAGTGTGTGTGAGAGTGTGTGTGTGAGGGTGTGTGCTAGTGTGAGTGAGTGTGTGTGAGTGAGGATATATAGATATTAGTATATATGTTAGTGTGTGTGTGTGTGTTTAAGTGTGTGTGTATTAGTGTGTTTGTGAGTGTGTTAGTGTGTGTGTGTGTTAGATTATAAGTGTGTGTATATATATATATATCTAGTGATATATGTATATATATGTGTGTGTATATATATATATAGAGTGTTATAGATATATACATGTATAGGCGTGTGTGTGTGTGTGTGTTTGTGATGGAGGGGGGGGAGCCAGCAGAAAACTGCAACAGCAGCAGCAAAAGCAGGTGCAGTAGCAGCAAAAGCAGTGGCAGCAGCAGCAAAAGCAGGTGCAGTAGCAGCAAAAGCAGTGGCAGCAGCAGCAAAAGCAGTGGCAGCAGCAGCAGATAAGCACAGTAGCAGCAGCAGCTAGTATTCGCAGCGCTAGTAGCAGCAGCAAGCAGCGAGTTCAGTAGCAAGGAGAGTGGTTTAATAGATAGATAGATTAGTAGATTGATAGATATTATAGATTGTTAGATAGGTAGCTAGCTAGATTCATAGATAGATAGATGTTTCTATATAAATAGAATAGATAGATATATAACTAGCTAGATAGTTAGTTAGATTGATAGATTAAATAGATAGGTATTAGTTAGTTGATAGATAAATAGGTAAGTAGATAGATAAGTTGATAGATAGATAGATAGTTAACTAGATAGACTAATAGATAGATAGATAGGTAAATAACTAGTTAGATAGTTAAATTAGATACATAAGATAGATAGATATATCTATAGATGGATAGATAATAGTTAGATGGATAGATAGATAGCTAGGTATTAGGTATATATCTACCTAAGTGCATAGATATCTATATACATATAGTTATATCTATATCTATAGATATCTAGATAGGTATATATATATGCATTTTGAGTTGGGTAAGGTATATATGGGTAATCGGGTAAATGTGTGTGGATAAATATATACATAGGTATATACATACTTAGATATATATAAATATGATAGATATATATATTATCTAGCCTAGATTAATAACTAGGTATATATTCAATAGCTAGATAGCTAGTTAGAGGGGTTTTAGAGCGAAACCTCAATATCTTGAGATACCAAGGTATTTCAATACCTTAAGATAACTAAGGTATTGGGTTTCGAGCGGGGTTTTTGAGCAATAGCCTAGGATTTGTCTTGGAATGATTTTTATATGTTTATATATATATAATTACGTGTGCTAGCGTAGGTTTTAGCGGGTTTAGGCGGGGTGCGTAGCCTAGGTTGAGGTATCGGATACCGAGGGTATCCCGGTATCTCAAGGAGGCGAGTTTGTGAGTTTTCTAGCTTAATGACCTCGGTTTGACCTAGAATTTCAGGAGCACCCTAGTTTGACCCAGACTTGACCGTAGTTGACTCGGTTGACCGCCAAAGTCAACTTTTGACCTAGTTTTGACCTAGAGTTGACTTTTTGGACCCAGAGTTGACCTTTTTCACCCAGATTTTACCGGTTTGACCCGTTTGACCTAGAACGACCCTAGAAGCCTATTTTTAGTTATTTTATATCTGTTTAACTCATTAGAACCCTGTTTAACCTTGCTTTTCGCATTAGGTCCTTGCGACACCAGTTCGGATCGCCAGTTGCTCAGGACGTCAGGCGAGTACATTCTCTGATAGTTTTCATTATCTGATATTTATTATGATTCAGCTTCTAGTATAGTATCATCTGATTATTCTGGCACCACACGGGACACTGATTGATATTTCTGGATTCATTTACTTGCGACACGTACATTTCATGTTTCTGGCCTCTATTCTGGAATCACTACTGGCATCACCTACAGGCATCACTACAGGCATCATTCATGTACAGGCTGGACTCATCTTGATTTGCGTGTCGGGTCTTGGATCCACTTGTATTAGTCGGGGCGGGGAAATACTCGAGTAGACATGTAAACATTCCTATCTGGCATCATCAGGAATCACTCCCTCTGGTCTAATCTGGAATGATAGCAGCCGTGCACCCAGTGCGCGGTGAGCCGTACTTACCCCTAGCCGTTTACATGTCGAAACAAGTATTTCAAAGACACCGAGTTCATTCTTTATAGTCTGGACTCTCATGCATTTCTTGACTTGCCTCACTTACATGTTTCTGGACTTGACTCACTACATGTTTTTCATGCTGGACTCACTACACGTTCATGTGCACGGACTTGATCTTAGCTTAGAATTCCTGTATATTGCAGTTATTACTATCTTGCTCTGATACCCATGCATCTTTACCTTTATGCACCAGTGATTTATATATTTCTTGTTTCATACTTGCTTCATTCTTCTTGCTACTTGCTATGACTGTTTTATAGTTTTTATCATTTAAATGGAACTGCTGTTAGAGATGTACTTGCTCCAGTCCTGACTGGACATATTTTTCAGAGTATCCGGAGGATTGGTGTCCGACGTTTTATGGACCTGAGCCTGTCGATGGTGCAGACAGGGACCCTCTAGTTTAGAGGTGATTTCCGGGTTGGTAGCCGGGATCACGAGGATCTTGTTGTTGTTTTTATTAGCTTTAGCACCGGATTTGTCTCCGGTTTTGGATTGAGACCTTGTTTGTATATTATTTTGGATATTGTTGTATTATTATTTGATGTTGTGGTTGTTGTAGTAGTTGGAGGTGGTTAGACTTTTTAGTTGTTAGACTCTCTGTGTTATCTTATCGTGCTTAGATTCGTGATTGAGTATATTGTGATTATCATTTGATATTGCTCCTCCGTTTGGAGTTGAGATCTTGGCAGATTATATATATTGTTTGTGTGGTTGCCCTCCTTTTGGAGAGGTCATGCCCGATTTTTGTGTGAGATTATTATTTAGTTAGTTGACCTAGACAGCGTTCTACCGCCGATGCTGCGGCGTAGGCTGGACGTACCCACGACTCATGCCCGATTTTCGGGTGCGGATCGTGACACGTTTTTGGTGGCGGCCCATGCAGGTCTCGATTCGCAATTAGTGCGATGTCGTGGTGGTACAACAACTTAGTTGTACTGCTGCGAGCCTGCTATAGGATCTAGGATCTAGGATGAGTGTGTACTCGATCACGACTAGGAACAATTCCAATCTAATTATTCTGAAATTGCTTCTTTTGAAATATTACTGTCCTTCCTTGATGATATCGTATCTTGCGCCGTATTGACTTCTTTTGATCTGTGTTCAGGATGCCTCCGAAGACACGATCCCATCGTACCGTTCCAGCAGTTGCCTCGGAGAGGTCTGCTACCTCTCGTCCAGCTCGTATTCAGGCAGCTGCTACCGCTCCACTCACCACTCCTGCGGTTGAGGGAGCCTCTGTTTCTCTCGGGGATCCTTCTCCACTTATCGATCCGAGGACTACCCCAGTCGTTCCGGTGGTTCCTCCACCACTTCCTGCTCCAGTAGATGCCGCGCAGTTGTTTGCGTTCTTCAGGGAGATGATGGATGCGCAGCACCGTCAGGTGAATGTGATGAGATTGGGCATTGAGAACGCCCACCAGGTGGCCATGACAGCAGTGGATAGGGTGGCACAGAATCAGCCACAGGCAGATCAGATTCAGCTTCCGAGGCCGGGTAGTATCATTGACTTTCAGAGGATGCGGCCCAAGGAGTTCCGTGGTACAGAAGGGATCCTGTACGCGGATGACTGGATAGAGCAGATTGAGGGGATCTTCAGGCTGGCGCAGATTCCAGACAGCATGCAGATAGAGGCAGCGGGCAGTCAGATGTTCGACCTCGCTTTGACATGGTATCGTACAGATACGAGGATCGCAGCGCCAGGGCTTACTTGGGAGGCCTTCAAGAGGCTTTTTAAGGAGAAGTTTTTCCCAGATGTGGCGCTCAGTGCTTTGGAGAGCCAGTTTGAGGCACTCGTCCAAGGGAGCATGACAGTGGACGAGTACGCAGCGGAGTTCTGCCGTTTGGGCAGATTTGTGGATGGCTTGAGCGAGGCAGCCAAGGCGAGGAAGTTTCGCAAGGGCTTGGTTATGGCGGTCAAGTCTTTGACCAGGAGCGACCGCGAGGCAACTTTTGAGCAGATAGTAGGAGATGCTCAGAGAGCAGAGGATGACTTGGAGCTCAAGTCCAAGAGAGGCAGGGATGATTCAGGCAGTGCCAGTGGTAGTGCGGGACCAGCTAAGCGTCCCTATGTGCAGAAGGCAGCGCAACAGGGTCAGGATCAGAGGGTGCCCACTTGTGTCTACTGCAGGAAGGCAGGACACACCTGGGATGTTTGTAGGAGGAGGCTGAAGGTGTGTTTGTTCTGTGGATCCGCTGCTCACCAGATGCGAGATTGCTCCACTGCACCTCCATTGGGTGGAGCACAGGATCAGAGAGTTGGAGCTAGGCCATCTGTGGCACAGCATCAGGCCCCGCACCAGCAGAGGGATACACCCCAGCAGGGCAGGGCTTATGCGTTGACGGTCTAGGAGGCCGATGCTACGGATGTCGGGTTAGCAGGTCTGTCTCTTGTTTCTTCTTCCTGTCATTTCCATTCCTGTGGTGTGCTTCATTAGTACCTGTTAGATTTTTCTTTGTGCTGTGGTAGATAGTGTAGTGACCCTGATTGAGACTGTGATAACACGACCAGTAGGACCCTGATCTTGTGTGTTGTTTAGGTAGAATTTCTTGACTGTGATTGTTGGGGGTTTGACCTAGAGGAGTGTGATTGACCTTAAATTTCGAGGACGAAATTTTCTAAGGAGGATAGGCTTGTCACCACCCCATTTCCAGAGCCGGGTATTTTTTTATTTTTTTTAATTTGGTTAATTGTGTATTATTTATAATTAATTGTATTTATATTTAATTAGTGATTGCATTATTTTTTTTATTATTTTTATTTTGATTGTTTTAGGATTTTGGCTAGCCTGGACCCATGTCAGACCCTAGTGGACCCATGTCCGACCCAGCCCACACCCTTGTGAGTATTATTTCGGGGCTTAGAATATTTATTTTATTTTTAGGAGGTTAGTTGGAGAGATTTGGAACTAGTTTGAGCGCATTTGGAACCCGGAACCCAAAACCAAGTGTGTAGGGGCATTTTGGGCATTTGGAAACTTGGCAACCTCCTTTATTAGTGTTTGGCCGACCCTTTTTCCCCCATTCCAGCCGCACACAGCAGGAACCAGCAGCCCTCTTCTCCCTTTCTCTTCTTCTTCATCTTCTTCTTCACTTCTTCTTCTCCACTTCTTTTTCTTCTTCCTTCCTTCTCCAAGTAAGTTCCTTCCTCCTATTTCTCTTCTTTCTTCTTCTATTCTCCATGGTTGCTAACCCTAACCTTGCATTTTCCCTAACCTAGGTGGGTAGAGCCTAGATTTGGAGTTGGAGCTAGATTTGAGAGCTTGGAAGCTTGGTTTGGAGGATTTGGAGCTTTTTGGGGATTTTTGCTTGGGATTCCAACTCCCAAGAGGTAAACCCTAAATTTTCTCTTGTAATTACTCTTTTATAGTGTAATTAATATTTTAGAACCTTCCTAGACCCGTAGGCTATCCGTGGGAGGAAGTTGGAACTAGTTGGGTAGTGTTTAGAGACTTTAACATTAGGTTTTGTGTCAATTTCGGGTGAAATCCGAATTTGGCCCAATTTTGGGTGATGCCCTAGGTTAGATGGACCTAGGTAGACGTTGTCGGGTGTCTAGAGGGTGAGTGCGTGTCTCCGTTCGGACACGGGAAGTCGTGTCGCGGAGAAACGGGCGTTTCGGGCGAAATTGGGGCTTTTCGTCGTCGCCGATTCTAAGTGCGTGTGCGTTTCCGCCACGGGCCTAGAATCGACGCGGGAGCGCATTTTCTAGGATCTAGACATCGTTTAGGACGCGTGGGTAAATTTTGGGCCGATTCCGAGTTCGTTTGGTGTGCGTTTCAGGAGGTTTTCCGAGCCGCGCACCACGTGTTCGTCGAAATGACCGAACGGCCATTTCGACTTGGTTTCCTCGTTTCGGGCTTGTGCGCGCGTTGGGTTAGTATCGGGGAGTGTGTGCTAGAATTCTCGGGCTATATTTTATATATTTTTAGGTGTTTGGGCGTGTCGGGGTCGTTGGGCGTGCGTTGGTGGGCGTTGTGGGCGTTGTGTGCGTTGTGTTGTGTTTGTTTATATATATGTGTATATATATATTGTGTGTGAGTTTTTATATATATATTTATATATATATGTGTGGTTATGTGTTTGTGAGCGTGTTAGTGAGTGCTTGTGTGAGTGTGTAGGTGAGTGTGTGTGAGTGTGAGTGAGTGTTTATAGGTATATACATATGAGTTTATATATATGTATATATATTTGTATATATATGTATGAGTGTTTATGTGTGTGCTAGTGTGTGTGAGAGTGTGTGTGTGAGGGTGTGTGCTAGTGTGAGTGAGTGTGTGTGAGTGAGGATATATAGATATTAGTATATATGTTAGTGTGTGTGTGTGTGTTTAAGTGTGTGTGTATTAGTGTGTTTGTGAGTGTGTTAGTGTGTGTGTGTGTTAGATTATAAGTGTGTGTATATATATATATATCTAGTGATATATGTATATATATGTGTGTGTATATATATATATAGAGTGTTATAGATATATACATGTATAGGCGTGTGTGTGTGTGTGTGTTTGTGATGGAGGGGGGGGAGCCAGCAGAAAACTGCAACAGCAGCAGCAAAAGCAGGTGCAGTAGCAGCAAAAGCAGTGGCAGCAGCAGCAAAAGCAGCAGCAAAAGCAGGTGCAGTAGCAGCAAAAGCAGTGGCAGCAGCAGCAAAAGCAGTGGCAGCAGCAGCAGATAAGCACAGTAGCAGCAGCAGCTAGTATTCGCAGCGCTAGTAGCAGCAGCAAGCAGCGAGTTCAGTAGCAAGGAGAGTGGTTTAATAGATAGATAGATTAGTAGATTGATAGATATTATAGATTGTTAGATAGGTAGCTAGCTAGATTCATAGATAGATAGATGTTTCTATATAAATAGAATAGATAGATATATAACTAGCTAGATAGTTAGTTAGATTGATAGATTAAATAGATAGGTATTAGTTAGTTGATAGATAAATAGGTAAGTAGATAGATAAGTTGATAGATAGATAGATAGTTAACTAGATAGACTAATAGATAGATAGATAGGTAAATAACTAGTTAGATAGTTAAATTAGATACATAAGATAGATAGATATATCTATAGATGGATAGATAATAGTTAGATGGATAGATAGATAGCTAGGTATTAGGTATATATCTACCTAAGTGCATAGATATCTATATACATATAGTTATATCTATATCTATAGATATCTAGATAGGTATATATATATGCATTTTGAGTTGGGTAAGGTATATATGGGTAATCGGGTAAATGTGTGTGGATAAATATATACATAGGTATATACATACTTAGATATATATAAATATGATAGATATATATATTATCTAGCCTAGATTAATAACTAGGTATATATTCAATAGCTAGATAGCTAGTTAGAGGGGTTTTAGAGCGAAACCTCAATATCTTGAGATACCAAGGTATTTCAATACCTTAAGATAACTAAGGTATTGGGTTTCGAGCGGGGTTTTTGAGCAATAGCCTAGGATTTGTCTTGGAATGATTTTTATATGTTTATATATATATAATTACGTGTGCTAGCGTAGGTTTTAGCAGGTTTAGGCGGGGTGCGTAGCCTAGGTTGAGGTATCGGATACCGAGGGTATCCCGGTATCTCAAGGAGGCGAGTTTGTGAGTTTTCTAGCTTAATGACCTCGGTTTGACCTAGAATTTCAGGAGCACCCTAGTTTGACCCAGACTTGACCGTAGTTGACCCGGTTGACCGCCAAAGTCAACTTTTGACCTAGTTTTGACCTAGAGTTGACTTTTTGGACCCAGAGTTGACTTTTTCACCCAGATTTCACCGGTTTGACCCGTTTGACCTAGAACGACCCTAGAAGCCTATTTTTAGTTATTTTATATCTGTTTAACTCATTAGAACCCTGTTTAACCTTGCTTTTCGCATTAGGTCCTTGCGACACCAGTTCGGATCGCCAGTTGCTCAGGACGTCAGGCGAGTACATTCTCTGATAGTTTTCATTATCTGATATTTATTATGATTCAGCTTCTAGTATAGTATCATCTGATTATTCTGGCACCACACGGGACACTGATTGATATTTCTGGATTCATTTACTTGCGACACGTACATTTCATGTTTCTGGCCTCTATTCTGGAATCACTACTGGCATCACCTACAGGCATCACTACAGGCATCATTCATGTACAGGCTGGACTCATCTTGATTTGCGTGTCGGGTCTTGGATCCACTTGTATTAGTCGGGGCGGGGAAATACTCGAGTAGACATGTAAACATTCCTATCTGGCATCATCAGGAATCACTCCCTCTGGTCTAATCTGGAATGATAGCAGCCGTGCACCCAGTGCGCGGTGAGCCGTACTTACCCCTAGCCGTTTACATGTCGAAACAAGTATTTCAAAGACACCGAGTTCATTCTTTATAGTCTGGACTCTCATGCATTTCTTGACTTGCCTCACTTACATGTTTCTGGACTTGACTCACTACATGTTTTTCATGCTGGACTCACTACACGTTCATGTGCACGGACTTGATCTTAGCTTAGAATTCCTGTATATTGCAGTTATTACTATCTTGCTCTGATACCCATGCATCTTTACCTTTATGCACCAGTGATTTATATATTTCTTGTTTCATACTTGCTTCATTCTTCTTGCTACTTGCTATGACTGTTTTATAGTTTTTATCATTTAAATGGAACTGCTGTTAGAGATGTACTTGCTCCAGTCCTGACTGGACATATTTTTCAGAGTATCCGGAGGATTGGTGTCCGACGTTTTATGGACCTGAGCCTGTCGATGGTGCAGACAGGGACCCTCTAGTTTAGAGGTGATTTCCGGGTTGGTAGCCGGGATCACTAGGATCTTGTTGTTGTTTTTATTAGCTTTAGCACCGGATTTGTCTCCGGTTTTGGATTGAGACCTTGTTTGTATATTATTTTGGATATTGTTGTATTATTATTTGATGTTGTGGTTGTTGTAGTAGTTGGAGGTGGTTAGACTTTTTAGTTGTTAGACTCTCTGTGTTATCTTATCGTGCTTAGATTCGTGATTGAGTATATTGTGATTATCATTTGATATTGCTCCTCCGTTTGGAGTTGAGATCTTGGCAGATTATATATATTGTTTGTGTGGTTGCCCTCCTTTTGGAGAGGTCATGCCCGATTTTTGTGTGAGATTATTATTTAGTTAGTTGACCTAGACAGCGTTCTACCGCCGATGCTGCGGCGTAGGCTGGACGTACCCACGACTCATGCCCGATTTTCGGGTGCGGATCGTGACAAATAGTTTAGGTGGTCTTTGCTAAACAATCTTAAAATCTTTAGTTTTTCAAGTGTTGATCAACTCAGGTTAGCTGTAGGGGCCGGTTCCCAGCTAGCGGTGGTTCGAAGACTCTTAAATACCGTGTCGCTTAGGGTTATTTACACCCGGTTGACAGAAGGACCCTTTCGGCTTGTGCCCGAGTTTGTCTCTACTTTGAAACTTTAGATTTGAAGATTTTATTTGCAATTTCCTTTTACTAAACTATTTTTCTTTTGGTCCAAAAATGCTTTCAAAATACTAAGTGATTAAAAATTGCAATTGACAAAATTATCAAATGTACTAACAATATTTAAAACACTTTAAGCAAATTTACAATTTGACAATAGCTAGAAAGAAAAATAGTTTTCCTTACACAGTAACTATTAGAATATGAAGTGGATATCAATTCTTTACACAGTAACCAAATTGACAAATAGATATGAAGTTTTCCTTACACAGTAACAAAATTGCAATTGATCAAAAATTAAACTATCAATTGTTTAGAGTCTAATAGTGAAAATCAAATTGTATTCACTGTCAATTGTCTTACACAGTAACTATTAGTAAATCAATTCTAAGAAAAATCAACAGTAACTATTTTAACAAATAGTGAGAAATCAATTTTAAGAAATAAATTAGTATGTTGCTACAGTATGTTTAGAAATCAATTCTAACAAATTTATAGAAATCAATTGTATCAAATAAATTATAGTAATTGTATATTGAATCAATTCTATCAAAGTAACTATTGAAGTAATAGTAAATTTAATTCTAACAAAGTAACTATTAGAACAATACTGTGATCAAAAGTTTTCTAACAGTATAGTAAGCAACTTGGATTTCTAAAGAATGAATTGTTTTGAAGAATTGGTGAATAACGAAAGTTTATCTAGAATATGCACATGCTTGCTGACAGTAATATTGAGTAGGAACTAGAAAATTAAATCCTGGCAAGAACCATTGACTATAATATTTTTATGACATATATCTACTGCTTGACCAAGTAGTATATATATGTAAGAACTGGGAAAATTTTGTCTAGGTAAGAAGGATACTGATGCATACTCTGCAACAATAAATTTTAGGAAACATCAGCATGATTCAGATCTGAAATATATATATGCTTTGTGTTCGATACCATTTGATGAAAATCAACTCTAACATTCGGTTAACAGTAAGTATTTAAAAACAGTAACAAATCAAATGAATTCTAACAGTAGCTATATCAAATGACTTGTAACAGTAGCAAACCGTGGCACAACAGTAACTAATTTTATTTATATATTTTTTTTCTTTTTTCTTTGTAGAACAAATCAACAATAAGTATTTAAATTCTAACAAATAGTAAACTATTTGAACAAATCAATTCTTTAGATATGAAGTAACTATTTAGTTAACAGTAAGTAAGTAAGTATCAATTGTTCAGAATAAATAAATTTTATAACAAACAGTGAGTAAGTAACTATTGAATTTTCTAAACAGTAAGTATCAATTGTTCACTCAGTTTTCAATTGCTAAACAGTGAGAAGCAAATTGATAAACAGTAACTATTGAATTTTCTAAACAGTAAGTATTGAATAGTTTCTCACAGTGACTAAGAATAGTTTCTCACAATGACTAAGAATAGTTTTTCAAAGTAACAATGGCAAGGTTTTCAAAGTAACAATTTCCACAGTATACTAAGAATAGTTTTTCACAGTGACTAAGAATTTTTATTTTTTATTTTCTTACACAGTAAGAATGGTTTTCAGAATACAAAATTCTTCTAACAGTTCTAACAAAATATAACAGTAAGTATTGAAACAATTGTAACACGAATAAACTCTTAGATTGTTAGAAAATTATTGTCTTTACTTACTGAAAATTTCAGAATACAAAAAATAAAATTTAAACAGATGTTACCGGCCTCTGGGGAAGTCGTGCACGAAGCACTGCCCTAAGAGTTTATTCTGGATCTGTGTGCAGACGTTCCCGAAGCTCCTAGTGATAAAACCCCCGCACTACCGGTATCTCGTTGCCGCACACGACTTGGAGAGAATGACTAGGACTTAGCTCTGCCCAGAGCTTGGAGATGAAGAGGAATGAAACAGAATGTTGACAGAGGTTCTGAGTAGAGAAAATTTCTGATCTGATTTACAAAGAAAACAGTCCGATATATATATAAAACTGTTGTGTAACGGTCAGAATTAATTCAGACGTTACACAAGAGAATAAATAACGAACCTGGACACAAAACTGATTCAGAAACATTTTGTAACGTTCAGAAAAAGAACCCGAAGAGGAAATCGGATCGGCATTCGGCGCGTACCCGCACCCGTTACGCGCGCCGAACCGAGCCGAGCCGGGCCGGGCGGCGGCGGCGGCGCGCGCGTGTGGCCCAAGGGGTTCCCCACACAACAACTTAATAGAGCAAAGGAGAGAAAGTAATATATGTACATAGGAAGGTTTTGGTGCATCCGATGTGGGACTAAAGAAAGGGAGAGAAATTGAGCTTTTGCAAGAAACAAACAAAAACAAAACCAACAGTGTCCACCCATGCCTGAGCGGGACAAATTTGAAGATGAAAATGGGCCTTTCTTCTCTAGCACACATTGGGAGGTGGAGGTCTTTTTCTTTTCTCCTTGTCCATGAAGTTCTATGACTAAAGTGGAGCCCTGCCACATGAGTAATCCAAAATATGGAATTTTCTCGATTCAAGATAGGTTGGAATTATGTTAATTTCATGAACATACTCATCCTACATGCATCTGTTAATTGCTTCATGATACTTTTCATACTGATACCAGCAACTTCCTAGGAGAAGCAAGAATCTTGTTTCAGTACAACTCTTGGAATGGAGTGAGTGCCTAACGTGTCTTGGTGACTATGGAATAAATGCAGGTATTATAGAACGTGATGGTATTCTTGGATTGTATAGAGGTTTCTTGCCAAATACGCTGAAGAGTTTACCAAATAGCAGGTATGTTTGTTATATTTACAGTATATTCTTGTAGTGGCTTTAGATCCATAGTGGATAGTAATTACCCATCTTGTTTTGGTTGCTTCTATTGTATTGTATTTGTATGCAATTTTGAGTTGAGAACTTGTGCCACATGCACAATACCTGCCTGCCTGCCTTGTTTCTCTGCTTACAAACATTTATTTCATCTTTTGCAGCATTAGACTGACTGCCTTCGACACAGTGAAAGGCCTAATCTCTGTTGGACAGAAGGAGCTCCAAAGTATCATGGAGAAAAACCAGGAAAAAATAATTTGCTGAGGCTATCATGGAAACTCCTCGTTGTTTTCCTGTTCAAAATTCTTAGCTTAACAATTTTGTTAGTGCATTCTAAAATCTAGTTCCGTGAGATGTAATATCCTTGCTTATGGTATGGTATATACTAAAAGATGGGAATGATGGCAGTAGTGCTTATTCTCCACTCCAACTAAGATCGGATGTTAGCACAGGTTCAAAATTCAATTTGATGACATGCTCTAATTTCCAAAATCTTTAGCTGGTCTGGCTGCCAGAAGCTGACTAAACTTGCTTCATTTGTATATGATAAAATCTTAACTTTGAACTACAAATACACTATTAAGAGACGGTGAATCATATTTGGAATAAATAAGAAAGAAGACTTTTTGATGAATGACAGAAGAAGGTTGATCGAGTTATCAGTATAATGTCTTCAACCCAACTGGTTGCAGCTTAATATGCTCCGAAGGACAACAGTTACCGAAAAGTCAGGCATTTGAAAACCCACATATAAACAACTGCTCCTTGAATAGTGAGAACCAATATACCCAGTATTCACACATTATCAAGGAGCTCTTTGGTGTCAAAGAAGAAAAGACCATAAATGTTCTCATTCTAAATATATATAAACTAGTATATACTTCCAATTTTTTTTAAATCTAGTAAATATCCATTATGCGTAAAACACAAAAACATTCAGTTAAAATAGTGGAGATATATCTTAATTTTTTTTCCTAGTTTCGTACAAAGAATATGGACATTTGCTAGATTTTAAAACAAAAATGTAAATATATGCTAGTTTTTATATTTAGAGTAGGAACATTTGCTAAAATATCCCAAGAAAATATTACATACAGTTTGGATAATTAAGATTTGGTCAATGACGGGTACAAAATGTAATGTATTGCATGACCCATTTATATACACATGATAAATAACTTTAGAAGAGATACAGAAGGTAAATTTTATAATTAGTTCATATAGCTCATACAATCCTTATTCACATTGTTAGCATATATATATATATATATATATATATATATATATATATATATATATATATGAGAAACATAATATGAGCCAACGACTAATAAATCATGTTACGTTGGACCAATAGAATAAAAGATTTCACTTAGTACAACATTAAAGTGTTATTTTCCCATATATATAAACTAGTATATATGCACGTGTGTTACACGTATCTCATAATACTTGTAAAGAGCAAACATCCTCCTTAATTTTCTTCTTTTATACGTAATTACATAACTGTTGGGAACAAAACGCGAAAACTGTTCCCTAAACCAGAGAGAACCTACGAGAGAACCGAGCAAAACGCACAAACCAAAAAACACCAAACACAAATCGCAGACAGAGAGATTTTTACGTGAAAAATTCAGATGGAAAAAACCACGGGACGATCGAAGTCCAACCCTGAAGAACCTCCACTAATGGAATAAAGAGATTACACCCTCTACAAGCTCCTCACCGATCCAACACGGATCACCGCAACTCTTTGGAACAGAAATAAATTACAACCAAGTAGAAAAAAAGACAATGAGAAATACCCCAAATTGATCTCCTTCTCCGAAACGGCCTCCAATCTTTCTTTCTCCTCTCCAAAGTTGCAATGGAACTCTTGCCACATTTTTTTTCTCTTTGTTGTTATATTGCATGTGCCTTTTTATAAACCCTTGCATGAATTAGTGTTTCCATACAGATATCTATATATGGAAGCCAAAAATATTTATGAAAATCCAATTACATTCAATCATATATTTAATGAAAATCAAATCATAAATTAGCTTACCATAAATTAAAAATTCAATTATATGGAAAGCCAATATATGAAAGATCCAATCACAAATATATAATTAAAGCCAAAGATGAAAATCCAATATAATATTTTCTTACCATAAATGTTCCAATACACGGTGCTCGATTCACTTCCCGAGATTTTCTAACACACGGATGGCGCTCGTCGCACTCAGGGATATTCTCCACATAGGTTGGGAACCCCACCCACTCCAACAAATCTTTTCCTTCACAACTACGTGAAGGGGGTCGTCATCCCGATAATCCGCCTGCAGTACTCAAACTTTTTCCTTGGAAGAATCTTTGTGAACATGTCTGCTCCGTTGTCATTTGTATGAATCTTCTTAAGCGTCGCTTCCTTCTTTTTCACAATATCCCGTATCTAATGATACCGAGTCTCAATGTGCTTGGACCGGTTATGAAATGTCTGGTTCTTCACAAGGTGAATATCACTCTGACTATCGCAAAGCAAATGATACTGCTCTTCCTTTAGCCCAATTTTCTGCAACAACTTCTTCATCCACAGCAACTCCTCGCAAGCCTCCGTCGCCGCAATGTACTCTGCCTTTATCATCGACAAGGCAACACACTTCTGCAACCGCGACTGCCACGATACTGTTCCACCAGCAAACATCATCACATAGCCCGAAGTCGATAGCCTCGTGTCTACATCTCCAGCCATATCAGCGTCGGTATACCCAACCAGCTTCGGCTCGTCACCACTAAAAGAAAGTCTCCAATCGGCAGTGCCCTGGAGATATCGTAGAATCCACTTGACCCCACTCCAATGTACCCTTCCAAGATTGGAAGTATACCTGCTAACTGTGCCAACTGCATGAGCGATGTCTGGCCTCGTACACACCATAGCATACAAAAGACTCCCCATAACTGAGGCATATGGAACCTGCTCCATATCTTCCTTCTCGTCCTCGGTAGATGGATTCTGCTCCTCAGTGAACTTAAAGTGAGCCGCAAGGGGGTTACTCACTTTCTTCGACCCGTCCATCCCGAAACGCTGAAGTACCCGGTGAATGTACTTTTTTTGGGACAAGTGTAGCAGCTTGGACTCTCTCTCTCTCTCTCTCTCTCTCTCTCTCGGCTGATCTACATCCCAAGAATAGTCTTAGCTGCGCCCAAATCCTTCATAGAGAAGGTCGCGTCCAGTTGGCGCTTCAACTCTGCTATTCTAGTGGCATTCCGATCCATCAGTAGCATATCATCAACATAGAGCAGTAAAATGATGAAATCATCCTCGACAAAGACCTCACAAATACACAGTGGTCCGACGCCGTCCGTGCGTAACCATGCTCTCCCATAAACGACTCAAACTTCATGTACCACTGCCTCGGAGCCTGCTTCAGACCATACAAACTCTTCCTTAACTGACAGACCAAGTGTGAATTTCCCTTCTCATATAATACCTCTGGCTGCTCCATGTACAACTCATCCTCAAGATCATCATGGAGGAATATTATCTTCACGTCCATTTGCTCGACCTCCAAGTCGAAACCGGCTGCCAATGCTAGCACCACCCGAATAGATGACTGATTGACGACTGACGAAAAGATCTCATCATATTCTACGCATTTTCGCTGACTGTAGCCTTTAACTACCAGCCTCGCTTTGTATCGAGGGCGAGTAGCATCATCTGTCTGCTTCACTCTGAACACCCATCGATTCTTCAAAGCTTTCTTGCCCTTTGGCAACCGCACAAGATCATAAGTAAAGTTGGCCTCCAAGGAACTTATCTCCTCCTGTATGAGCTCCATCCACTCCTGCCTGTGTTTGTCTTCCATAGCATCTGCGAAACTTTCGGGGTCTCCCCCGTCAATCAGTAGCACATACTCACCCGGTGAGTATCTCGTAGATGGTCGACGCTCTCTATTGCTCCTCCTCAATGGAACCACTGGTGTTGGCTGTATATCAACAGCCTCCTCCCTTCAGGAACTACCTCATCGGCATGCCCATCCTCCTGAGGGTCACCCTGACCACCATTAGCAGGCTGATGATCAAGGTTGGAAGCAACTTCATATACTAGATCCCCTATAACTGGATCCTCTGCGATGTCCTCTGAAAACTGCTCGAAGTGAATTGACTCTAACTCAGGCAATTCCTCGGCCTCAGAAGGCATCTCGGAATCTTGAGTGTTGGTCATGGTCTGATCCTCGACGAATACCACGTCCCTGCTTCTGTAGAGCTTTCTTCCCACTAGGTCATAGAGTCTATAGCTAAACTCATCCCGACCGTAACCGACAAATACGTACCGCCTCGTCTTCGGCTCAAGTTTGGATCTCTCGTCCTTCGGTACATGCATGAAGGTCTTGCCAACCAAACACTCGCAGGTGATTGTATGACGGTTCTTTGCCATACCATACTTTATCAGGTACATCACCCTGCAAAGGAGCACTAGGAGATAAATTAATAATATAAGCAGGTGTGTAAAGTGCCTTACCCCAATAGCTATCCGACAAGTTTGCTTCTGACAGCAAATACCGCATCCTCTCCATCAGCATCTTGTTCATCCGCTCCGCTACACCATTGAGCTGAGGTATCTTTGGTGGAGTCTTCTGGTTTCGTATCCCTTACACTCTGCAATATGCATCGAAGGGACCGATAAATTAGCCGCCATTGTCCGACTGAACACCTAGCAACTTCTTACTCGTCTCCCTTTCAACAGAGGCCTGAAACTCTTTGAAAGTGGGAAGAACCTGATCCTTGGTCTTTAAGGCATAGACTCAAACCTTCCTGGAATAATCATTAATAAAAGTTACAAAGTACGAAGCACCACCAATAGATATTACCTTCATAGGACCACAGACATCCGAGTGACTCAACTCGAGCAACGTCGGCTTCCTTGAACTTTGGTGACTTTGGAAAGACACCCTATTTTGCTTCCCCGCCAAACAATGCGTGCACCTCTCCAATTTTGTAGACTTTAGCCCTGGAATCACCTTCCTGTTCACCAAGTAGCTCATCACTTTCTCGCTGATGTGATTGAGCCACCTGTGCCATAACCCGATAGACGCATCAGTAGTTGCATTCACCTCATGTGCCCCCTATGCGCTCCCTTCCATATAGTAGAGTCCGGACCTCTTGCTTCCTCTGGCAATCACCATCGAACCTCTGGAAAGCTTCCACTGACTGTTCTCGAAGAGATTGAAGAGACCCTCGTCATCCAACCTTCCAACCGACACCAGGTTGAAACGGATATCAGGGACATGGCGAACATCTTTCAGAACAAGAACTGCACCCGTCTTTGTCCTAAAATGCACATCTCCAATGGCAACTGCCTTCGACACATCTTCATTTTCGATCTTCAACACTCCACAGTCGCCTGTTGTGTAAGTAACAAATAGTGCCATGTTGTAAGATATGTGCGCTGAAGCACCTGAGTCCACCAGCCAAGAGTTGTCATTGCAGGTGAGGTTCATAACTATCTCATCACCTACAATGATCAGATCGCCTCCATGTGTTGAGGCCACCGCTATAGTGTTCTCGCACTGCTTCTCCTTGTCGCCCTTCTTCTCTCTCTTCCAAGCGAAACAATTCCGCTTGATGTGGTCCTTCTTGCCATAACAGTAATACTCCGAGTCCTCGTACCGACCCTTGGACCTTCCCCTGCTTTTGTCTTTGCCACCGTCTGGATCCCTGCTTTTATCCCTTCTGCGGCTCTCTGAAACAAGCGTCTCTGAGTGGAATGTGGATGAAGTGCCCTGAGAACGTCTCTGCATATCTTCGAATTTGTCACTAGACCTCTCGGAAGCAAATACCGGCAGATGCAGCTTCTTGACAAATAACAGATCTTTCGTCTTGCTCCTCCAGTAGTGATAGTTGCTACCGTTCAGGTTTACCATTCGCACTGGCTTCGCGTCCATCTCTCATTCCTGGTTTGCCTGTTAACTCCTGACACCCTTTTGAAATTCCAAAACCTGACTGTGATACCACACTGTTGGGAATGAAACGCGAAAACTGTTTCCCAAACCAGAGAGTACCTGCAAGAGAACCGAAAAAAATACACAAACCAAAAATCACCAAACACAAATCACAGACAAAAACAATTTTACGTGAAAAATTCAGATGAAAAAACCCGCGGGACGATCAGAGTCAAATCCTGAATAACCTCCACTAATGGAATAAAGATATTACACCCTCTACAAACTCATCACCGATCCAACACGGATCACCTCAACTCTTTGGAACAGAAAATAGATTACAACCACGAAGAAAAAAGACAATGAAAAATACCCCAAATTGATCTCCTTCTTCGAAACGGTCTCCAATCATTCTTTCTCCTCTCCAAAATTGTAATGGCACTCTTGTCACCTTTTTTTTCCCTCTCTTTGTTGTATATTGAATGAGCCTTTTTATAACATGATAGCACATACAATCCTTATTCACATTGTTAGCATTTATATATATATATATATATATATATATATATGGGAGCAATCCGGAGCCCTATCGCTCCCAACCGTTGGATCATGAAGGCTCAACGCGTGGCCCCCACGCGGACCCCCCGATCCGATAGTGCAGGGGGAACGGGATTTCGACGGGACTCCGAAAGCGAATCTTTTAACCCGCTCCATATATATATATATATATATATATATATATATATATATATATATATATATATGAGAAACATGATATGAGCCAATGACTAATAAATCATGTTATTTTGGACCAATAGAATAAAAAATTTCACTTGGTACAACATAAAAGTGTTATTTTTCCATATATATAAACTACTATATATGTACGTGTCTTGCACATATCTCATAATACTTGAAAAGAGCAAACATCCTCCTTAATTTTCTTCTTCTATACGTAATTACATAACTACCCCTATTAAATTTAATGAACAATTTTAATTAATAAATATAGGTGAAGACATTTTTGAAATAAAAACTTCCACGATAAAGTCTACTTTCTCATATTATATATATATATATATATATATATATATATATATATATATATATATATATATTCCCCCAAGCAATCAATGGATCAATGCCCAGCTATATAATTTATGATTGGGCATTAGCCACCAACCACCTGTAAGTACAAGCAGAAATAGGTTTTGAAGTTCGGTAAGTTTTTCTATATTAATACACTAGTCTTGTAACTTAAACCAGCACAAGAAAAACCTGCAAGACTGACTAATGAAGTTAAACACTACCCAAAAAGACTTCCCTGCCTTGTGGACTTCGCTTGTTTGATTACGGAGAATTGTTGTTGGGGGTGGAGGTGGGGGTGGAGCACATAACATACTTCTTTTTTCCATTCAAATGGAGATGTAATTTCTCACAACATTGTTACTTTTACTTAAATATGTCAAAATTTATGAACCCCTTCATCAGCGAATGGACACCATAACATACATATATTACACGAGTGATGCTGCACTAAGACGAGCAGCTTCCGTTTCTCAAAAAGATTCTCCTCCAAATGGTCGGGCCCCAATAAGGGTGTCCCTAGAGGCCTTTTGTCTTTTTCTTTCTACTGTTTTCCTTGAGCTCGCTCGGTCCCGCTTGGAATGCTGCAAGCGAATTTCCATGAGCTTTGCCTTGGCATCTCGGAAGGGAGCATCAGATTTCATAGACATCAATTCCTTCCTTCAACAACAAACATTAATTAAGTAATTAGAATGCTGAAATCCTTCATCACATTAAAGTAACCTATTCAAATATCACACCTTGAGATGGTCCATTGCAGCAAGATTGAAACCAATCAAATCCTTGCATTCCTGAAAAAAATAATACATCACGGGGAGGGGGGGAAGCAGCAGAGGAAATGTGTTATTTTGTTTCTCTCTACGCAGGATAAATTGACTTACAGATAATCTTGTCAATTTCCCTCTTGGGATTCCCCTTTGTAGAAAGCATAAATTTCATAATGTTTCCATACAGTAAATATTGGTTTTCTTTTCTGGTCAACGTGGTGGTACGGTACGAGACCATGCCAAGGTAGAGAGATCATCAGGTTTACTTGATTGACTAATGCCTTCTCTTAAAGGTTCTTCTTTATCAAGATATAAAGAGAACTAACTCCGTATTTTATGGTAATTTACAAGTTCCAAATTTATGTTCTCATGCAGAGGCAGAGGCACATTGTCAACCGATCTTCAAGACTCAAACTTTATGAGGTCAATTATGGCTTGTTGACCTTCTGATGCCTTTTTTCTCCCTTGGAGACTGGATTCGTTAGGTTTGGGTTGCTAAGAGTGTAATCTCTCAAATGTTCGTCTATTCTTCGAAAGCTGTAAGGAGCAGCAAGCTAGTGTTTCGTAATATCTTGATACTTCAATCATATCAAGTGTCGGTTATGTAAGTGCTCCTAGTGTAAGGCAAGTTTTTCACCATAACCCCTGTAGTATCTGTGGGGCTACTTGCCGGTTCAATGTTAGCAACTTACAAGGATACAATTAAGAGTACTTACTGATACATAATTTCAAGATTAGACTAATTCTGACCAAATTGGTAATTGGTCCATATGCACACACATTCCTTGAGTATTGAATAAATTACTGTTGCAACCACTGATTGTGGCATGAAAAGTTAGATGATCTATCGATTAGCAGAGAGAGCCGCTTAGCACAATTCTTGGGTGCCTAGGTCATAAGTGAAGGACTTTAACAGTCTCTAAGCAGATGAAATAGCCGTTGGTATTTTTGCCTTTGGACTAGTAAAGATAGTCCCACATTGGCTACACCACCAAGTGGGTATCTCAATATAATACTTTGTATGTGTTGAGGTGTGCAGCTGGAGCACATGGGTGCCATGTGGGAGTGTTTTATCACGAGAAAAATGATTAACTCCTCAATGAAAGCTTTTAAGCTTTTTGTAACGCTCTTGGATATTATTCCATAGGAGTAAGTCCCAAAAGCGACTTGGACTCGGGCTCAAGGGCGCAAAGTGGCGCTTTGTTGGCGCACTTTGCACTTAGCATCGTCGCAAGGCGCTTTGGTTGCGCGAGTTTTATGTGCATGTTGCATGAGCGGGTGCTGAATGTGCGCGAGTTTTATGTGCGAATTTTATGCGCGTGTTGCATGAGCGGGTGCTGAACGGGCACTGAACGGGCTATGCATTGGGCTGCGATTGTGGGATATCAATTTTGTATATTGGCTTTTTAGTCCCACATCGGAAAGAATAGGATGGACTTCCATCCTTCCCTTTATAAAGAGCCATTTAGCCTCATTTTGAGAGGCCAAATATTAAGAAAGAGGAGTCCAAAGGAGTCCGTTCGAGTCACACAAAGAGGTGACTACGAGCGTTCCAAAAGTTCTCTTGTGAACTTGCTGGATCCTGGAGCAGATCGTCGATAAAGGATGAATCTTGCTTTAAGCAACGGTGGTCTTCACCACCCCAGCAAGAATAATGTTTATTCTATATTTTTCTCCTCTTCTTCTAGTTGTAAACGTTCTGTTCCAATTGCAACTGCGTTTGCAAGGAAGAACGTATTTTTGGTTCTTGAATTCTGTGATGAAGGAGTTGTATTCAGCAACTATATTCTATATTATATAGTTTTTCGTTGGATCGAGGTATATCAGAGAGAAAACTTTTGTGTGAACTCCTAATCTCGACTTCAACTTCTTATTCTACCATCTTTGATTAAGTCTCGAGAATAACAATCTCAAAGCAAGATCTGAGTAAGATAAAGAACCGTGCAAGTCTTCTCAGCACAAGTTTTTACAAGCTTGAAAAGATTGACGGGCTACACTTCAATCATTTGGATGAGGAAGGAGTCATATGTCAAATGTTGGACGTGAGTAGAGAGATCCAGGATCTACCATTCCTACGGATGGAAGTGAACTTGATCTGGCGTCCCTGGAGACGCACATTCCAAGAGAAAGTAAGTCAACATCTGATGCAAGTTGGCGCATGGAGATGTCTGAAGCTAGTAGCCGCATAGAGAAGTCCACTGCGGTTGCCGAAGAGAGACCGGCAATATGCATCTACGCATGGAAACAATTAGAATATGGAAGAACTCGGCACATAAGCAGTCTCGGCGCAGGGCACTCACTGCGCATTGCGGGCTCAGTGCTATGTAGTCACTGCGCATGGTGTTCTTTCGGTGTTTGGCAGAACTTGGCGCATGAAAGCGTCTATGTGGCTAGCTCTAAGCAAGGTCTATCCGCGACCAGGTTATGCGCATAGGGCTATAAGTACCTTGGCGCATGTCTCTTCAAGCATAAATGATCATGAGAATGAGGATTGCAGATCCAATTTCAAACCAAAATAGCAAGGTAAAAGCCTAACTTGGTTACTTTGATTACTTAACTTGGTTGCTATGATTGTGCAGGTTAAGTCATCTGGCGTGGTTGCTGACTGGTGAATGGACACTAGTGCATCTAGCCACGGGAGCTCTATAAAGAGCAGTTCACCGAGGTCAAGCCTATCACTGAAGAACTCCGAATATCTCGATAGCGAACAAGGATCAAGCAGGGGATCTGGGAATTGGGACAATGGTTATGGACTTCGAGAAGTTACAGTTAAAGAAGTACGTGTAGCAAAGTACCAGTGATTACCAAGGACTAATCTCAGGAAGTCTGTTGCAGACTTGAGGGTAAACATCCATGGTTGCCAGATGGTGATATCTTGACAGGAGACATACTTTGAAACAAGACTTCAGTATCAGATGGATGTTCGAGCTTCTGCTTGTGAGTAGTCTTATTACATGAGTTGTGTGACACCAAGACTAGAACATGTACTCTGCACCGCAAGATGTTTAGTCTATAGCTTATCTCCAAATATGGGGGTAAGGAGGTGGAGAAGTGTGAGGTCTTTGCGCAGACAAAGATTACAAGAAAACCTTTCAAACGGGTAAATCGAAGTACAGATCTTCTGGAGTTGGTACATTCAGATATCTGTGACTTCAAACAGTTCTCCACAAAGGCCATGATAAAGTATTTTATTACCTTCATCGACGAATACTCGAAGTACGTGTTCGTCTTGCTCAAGACAAAAGATGAAGCATTCGAGAAGTTCAAGGAGTTCAGGACTGAGGCTGAACGTCGAAAAGGGCAACAACTTAAGAGACTCAGAAGTGATCGAGACGGAGAGTATAGGTCCATTGAATTCGTATCGTTCTGCAAAGAACATGAAATTGTCAATGAGACGACTGCTCCGAATTCTCCTCAATCAAATGGAGTAGCTGAACGAAAGAACAACGTTGACAGAGATGATAAAGTCAATAATGTTAACCGTGGGTCTTCCAAACTGCTTCTGGGGAGAAGCTGCGCTAATGGCTACGTTCATTCTGAACAGAGTGTTGTACGCAACTTCCGATGTCACCCCTCATGAACTCTGGTTCAAAGTCAGACCCAACTTGGATGTCATTCGAGTGTGGGGGTGTCTGGCGTATGTGAAGCTTCCAGACTAGAAGATTCAGAAGCTAGGAACGAGGACTACGAAGACAATCTTCCTGGGACATGCTGAGAAGAGTAATTCTCGGAGGTTCCTTGATATTGAGTCAATTTATATCATCGAAATCTCGCAACGCAGAATTCTTTGAAAGAAAAATTTGCAAGGCACAAGAACATTATTTTCGTGGACATTCTGGAGAATAGTGTGAGTGCACAGGAGGCTAACGCTTCCAATGAAGATGTAGTCCAAGAAAAAATTGTCATTCTAGAGACTATTTGATAATAAACGAAAGAAATAAGACGAGGTTTATACGAAACCCGCTCTTTGGTTTACAAACAAGAAGTACAATTAATCCTACACGAGGATGTCAAGTACAATTTTTAATCTGGATAAATATTGCTATAGGAGTCTAATCTGCAGTCGATCACTTTGTCCCTTGGACCACACGATGATGAAGAAGTGCCGTAGAAGACAGAAAGCAGCTTCGAAGGTTGCAAAAGAGAGTGGATGCTCGATGCCAAATTCATCGATCACTACTCTTTGCCTGAGCTATGGATTCTTCTCTCTCAAAGACTCTTCGACTCTTAGTTCCTTGACCTTCTCTTTTGATCTTGGAATCTTTGACCTTGGTTCTGACCTTCAATTTTTCGACCTTGGAATTTGCGACCTTCGTTCTGACCCTCGACCTCTGTCAATAGAGGTCTCTATTTATAGGGTTTTAGTGACAGTAACCATCCAGTCGGCGTAGAAGCCGGGTAGTGGAAAGTATAGCACCTTTTATGCGGCGGTTACAATGACCGTTACCCACGTATAAATGATCTTCTGAATGAGCGTGTGACGCGTGTCCCATAAAGAGATAATGCGTATAACTGCTGTGAAGATCACGGCATAAAAGCCACGTAGGTAGTTATCCCTCACGTAAAAAATGTTGGCGTAGAAGCCAATAACTGTCACCATGGCGTAGAAGCCAAAGAGTTATCAAACCGGCGTAGAGGCCAGGTAGGCGTAGAAGCCGAGTAGGCATAGAAGCCGAGTGGGCGTAGAAGATAGCTGATCCTCCTCCCTTGACTGAGGCTTTGAGCGAATTCTAGACCGAATAGCTTTAATACGCACCAATGCAAATATAGCCTGAGTTGGCGTATTCCAAGGAGATAGCGTACAACGTGCTCCCATAGCTGAGAATAGCCTGATGGCGTAATGATGTGGATGTTTTAGCCGAAATTATGGCTTTTGGAGATATAATCAAATCTCTTGCATTAAATGCAGAGATCTGCCCCCATCCTGCGCATTAAATGCAGAGGCGTGTCTCGAAGATCTGCCACCATTCTGCGCATTAAATGCAGAGACGTGCCTCGAAGATCTGCCACCATTCTGCACATTAAATACAGAGACGTGCCTCGAAGATCTGTCACAATTCTGCGCATTAAATACAGAGACGTGCCTCGAGCCCTGTACGAAGAGCAGCTTTTGATGTGGCAGTCTGTTTGTCTTCTGTGGAGCGTAAAAAGCTCATATCTGCCTGTGTAAAACTAGGCAACGTATTCCCTTGTATGCGTAAAAGCAGTTTACGCCAAGGAAATGTCACTAAACGACAGTTTGGGTTGCTGTGCCGCGCCACCATTATAGCCATCGTCTGGGTAGTCGTGCAGTACTCTTTGTCAGGAGTCAGACGTCAGGTTCACTGCATGATTTGACTGGTTTATTTCGGGGAATACGAAGCATTTCTCGTACACTTCAATGCTGCATTAAAAGCGGATGAGTTTTACGCCATAAAGGCGATGTAGCACCCTTTTTACGCTGAAGCAGCCTGGACATACTGTATTACGCGGATAGTCCTCGAGCTTATATTTTACGCTGTACTTAGCGAAAAAGCTCTGTTGTACGCCGATGGCTCCGAAGTCATATTTTACGCTGCCTAGTACTAAAAATGCTGCATATAGCCATTCAACGTGTTTTTTATGCTTCTACAGAGACAACTTTGGAACTAGAGCTCACAATCGGTATCTAAGCGGGTAAGGAGACAGAAGGACTTCGAAGATAATTTCGTCACCTATCATGCAGAAGAAGATCCGCTTACCTATGATGAGGCGATGAAGACCAAAGACGCTGTCTTCTGGAGGGAGGCTATAAATGATGCGTATGACTCAATAACCTCTAACAACACTTGGGTGTTGGTCGATCTGCCTGAAGGAGCTAAACCAATCGGATGCAAATGGATCTTCAAGAAGAAGATGAAGGTCGATGGAACTGTTGACAAGTTCAAGGCAAGGCTGGTAGCCAAGGGGTTTTCTCAGAAGCAGGAGATCGACTACTTCGACACATATGCTCCAGTAGCACGGATAACGACCATCAGGTTGTTGATTGCTAAAAGTGCAATCCATAAGCTGGTTATACATCAGATGGATGTGAAAACAACCTTCCTGAATAGTGAATTGACCGAAGAGATCTACATGCAACAACCAGAAGGATTCATCGTCAAGGGCCTTGAAGACAAAGTCTGCAAGTTGGTGAAATCGCTATACAGTCTGAAAATCTATGTTGGACTCCGATCGTCCCGTGATTTTTTTCTATTTTGGTTTTCCACGTAAAAATCTGTGTCTGCGATTTGTGTTTGGCATTTTTGGTTTGTGTGATTTTTCTCGGTTCTCTCGTAGGGGTTATTGGTTTAGGGAACGCCTTCCATACTTTCGTTTCCAACAACCCTAACCCTAAGCCTAACCTTAACCCCTCTCTCTCCGACCGGCAACCCTCCACCCATATCTCTCATGTCGGCGACGGAAGGAGTGGGTTGGAGTCGCGGGGAGGAGGGGAGAGGAAGAGGAGGCACGGTATGGGAGGAGGAGAAGGAGGAGGGGGAGGAGGAGGGATTAGCTGGAGGTGGGAGGAGGAGGAGGAGGGGAGGCGGAGGTGAGGAGGAAGAGGGAGGAGCTGGAGGAAGGAGGCGGAGGTGAGGAGGAGGAGGAGGCAGTTTAGGGGAGAGGGGGAGGTTCTGGGGGGGGGGAGGGTAATTTAGGATTTTTTTTCTTTTTAAATTATCAATAATAAATTTTTTAACAAAAAATAAACGGGAGGGACTATTTTGAGCAAAAAAAATTATGGGGTACATAATTTGCTAACGAGACAAATTATAAGAAATTTTGTGTACACTTTATCATATATATATATAGGGTAAAGTGCAAAAAATTTCTCCTTATATTTGTGTTTTTGCATTTAAATACCCCTGGTTTTAAAAAAATTACATTTTTATTTTGGTCCAGTTTACACCCATTTTTGAATTGTGTCGTTAACATACATTAAATGACTAATCTAGCTCTCACTAATCCTAATCATAATCAAATTCATAATCCTCCTAACTAACCCTAACCCTAATCCTAACCTCCCCTCTCTCCGGCCGACAACCCTCCCCCAATATCTCTCCTGCCTGCGGCGGGAGGAGGAGGCCGACGTCATGGGGAGGATGAGGCACGGTAGGGGAGAAGGAGGGAGGATGCGGAGGGGGAGGCGGAGGTGAGGAGGGGGAGGGGAGGCGAAGGAGGAGGGAGGAGGGAGAGAGGCAGAGGAGGTGAGGAGGAGGAGGAGGTGGGTTAGGGGGAAGGGGGAGGTTCTGTGAGTGTGTGTGTGGGAGAGGGGAGGAGAGTTTTTTACACTTTATCATATATATATATATATATATATATATATATATATATATATATATTGGTTATATATATATATATATATATATATATATATATATATATATTGGTTATTTGATCTTCCTGATCATAAGTCATGATAGATACTATTGATTTAAATCTGTTAACTAATTTAATTACTACGTACCTCCAAAACATCGATCGATCAGCTGGGATGTGGCAGAGAAAGACAAGTTTGTTCACTTTCCAACAACCCGAACTCTCAAGGGCTACCTGATAATTGTACGACAAAGGCTTAATCCAGATAAGTTCGGATAGCACAGAAACATACTGATCGATTAGCAGCCCTTTCAGAAAGACATTAAATCTGGTGGCTAACATGGAGAATTGTTCGCCAAACTACAGTTTGTTACATTGAATATGTTGGTAGCAGTTATAGATCGATGAGGGTGGGTAGATTTTGTCTAATTTTAGCTTGGGATAGAAATTGTGAAATTTTGTACATGATTAAATTGCATGATGCATGTACTAGCAGATCATAGTACGGCTACAAATGTAAATTTGGAATGATTGTTCAAAGTGACATAATCTTTGATTCATCTTCGTTAGGCCTTCTCTTGCACTTGGCAAGTCCTAAAATTTCTCTATCTACCCTGCCTGTAATCCTATGCATGTTCAATTTCAACTAGTGTTGTTATAAGTGCTTTTTGTTGGGATCCAGTCTGAATTTGGTAAAATTTGGAGTCCAAATATAGTTAAAGATTTGATTTGATATATTTTGGAAATCTACATTAAATGTAAGATTTGATTAGATTTCAAATTTATATAAAATATTTAATTTGATCATATTTAGACGTCTATAATTGATGCTGGACTATTTTAGGTGGAATAAAATTCTTATTTTAAGGTTTTCTATTTAGAAAATTCTATTATGACCTAAAATAGAATTTCTCATACTATAAATATAGGAGGAGGGTGGAGGCACAATATATAGCACAAGTTGGAGATTCGAGTACTCGTCCACATAAAATCTAAGAAAAAGTCTGTACTTTGCTCTTAGGAATTTGCCATCCAAGAAAGAAGGAAGAAAAAGATCTGATCGAGGATTTGTCGCCTTCGCTCATGGAGATTGCTACGGGTTGGTGAGTGATTTCAATTGTAATATCTTTGTTTTCTTCTTGAGTATGGTGAGGGGGTTGAATCTATTAGGGCAAAGGGTTCAACATTGATTTTGTCAATCTTGTAATTTTACCTGGGTTATAAAGGTTAGGATTTGTCCAGGTGACGTAGTCACCGCCATATACTTGTATTTATCTGTGCTTGGTGTTCCTTAGACAGGGGTTGGTTATCTTAGGTGTGTTGGCTTAAAGTTTTCGCTGTAGGCACTCTCAAACATGGTGTCGGAATGCTTGCAGGGCGTGTCTGATTCCGAACATCTGGTATCAGAGCTACTAGTTTTTGGTTCTGGCAACTATGTCTACGGAGCAGATGAACACTCGTATGATCACCCTCACAGGAAAGAATTACGCGATTTGGAAGCCAGTGATGGAGGATCTACTCTTGTGCAAGGACTTGCATGGTCCGTTGGAGGGCGACAACGCTAAACCATTGGATAAAGCTGCTGAAGACTGAAAATAACTGGATCGGAAGGCCGTTGGATTCATCCGCCAATGGCTGGATGACTCGGTGTTTCATCACGTATCAATGGAGAGTTTGACAAAAGCATTGTGGAAGAAGCTGCATTCGCTGTAAGAAAGAAAGACGGCTGGCAACAAGGTATTTCTGATTCTCCAACTCGTCAACTCAAAGTACACGGAGGGTGTGTCACGACCCGATTCCTTAGAATCGTTGGGGCGTCCCCCGAATCGTGATGCCGTGCGGGCCTGGGGTTGCGCCCGCACAAGGCTAAAGTATTTTGCATAACGAGCACATATTCAGAGTACGCAGATAAATTGAAACACAGATTTAAAACATGAAAAAGTTCTCTTTATTGATAATGAACATCTATTACAAACTCCTGAACGAGTCAGCTAAAATGTCGCACGGGCTTACAAAAGAGTTGACTCAAAATGAGATAGCAGTCATGTACATTATATCCCTTTACTAAACTTTAAAAGATATAGACCTCCAGGCTGGAGGACGACTTTGCCACGAAGCTGCATTTGTGTATGAAGAGTTGCAAGCTTCTGACTTCAAAATGCTTCAAGGGGCGCGGTGCAGATGTGCCAACAGCTGGACTGGATCGGGAAGACGACTTCGGCTCCTCGCTTGGTTCACCTTTGGTGCGGAGAACCTGTTTCAACGAGGGTCAGCATGTCGAAACATACTGGTGAAGACGAGCTAACCGAGCTATACCAATCAATACGTTGTTTTAATGAAGCATGCATGTTTTGGTGGGTTTCTATCTTGTCTTAGTTCATTTACAAGTAAGCAGCATATAGAAATTTACTGAAATGAACGTGCCACCGTTCGGTGGATTTTACCTGCCCGTCTGAATTACCTGCACAATACTTACCATGCCTTCCCTGCCACGAAGACACAAGTTAGTATGCAACAGGTTTAAATATACATAGGATCACTGGCTTGATGCCACGAAGGGACGGTTTATAGTCTCAAGACACAAATGATATACAACGCAGGTGGCGAGCCCCGCTGCATAACACTTTGCCCCATAACATACGACTATACATACGTTCCGTCCGGATCGGATCGGTCCCAGCGCCCCGGTGACCGTCCGCGGAACTCATAACATACCTTGTGCACAAGTTGTCCGTGATCAAACAACACTCATAGAATCAGTTCCATAGCATAACGGTTTTGCATAGTTTTCCTGACAGTTTATTTCATAACAAGCATAATTCCATACTTAGCACGATTCATAGAACAGTTATAAACGAACTAGCATACAGGATGATAACCGTTCATAAGTTTAGTTGATAAGCAATATTTCCAAGTCTATTCCCTTTTTATCTTGATCTCTTTTATTATTACTTGGTATCGTTTGATCGGGGCAAAGAAGAATGCAAGATTTTAGGGTGTGAAGCTTGGAAGCAGGGCTAGCTAATCGGATTGGTAGCCACTCACTTGGTTGGAAGAAAAAGAGAAGGAAAGAGGCGCTTCACGACTCCGCTCGCAAGCCGCCTACTGCTCGTTCACCTGCACACGAACAGCTCGATTAATACTTCTTTCTCTCTTTCCAATCTCGGAATTGAAGTGCAGTTCAATGAACGAAAACAATAAAAACCATCGAAACCGTTCAAGGAAAACAAGCAAATATCAAAACCAACTCAAAGCACGAAAGCAACAAGCGACATCAAAAACTGAGGCAATAAAAGATAGTAGCGGATGTAACGCCCCGCTCCGCGCCGGCGTTATATATCAAGGTGAGTGGGCAGAACTTCGTTTTCTGATTCTTGCACGCCTTAATAATAACCTGAGTTTTTGCTTGCAATGTTTTCTTAAGAGAATGATAGAACCTGCCTTGCATGTTAATGAACGAACTCACCTAGCTTGTCTTTGAATCAATGTCTGCTAAACGAGAATCCTGAATCGCCTGCTTAGAGTGCATGAACATGTTCACTATCGTCTATGCTTCGAGAGAACCATACTGTGCCTGAACGTGTTCAAGTGATAAGTCGGATTGCCCCGCAACAAGATTATATTCTGATGGTTCGTCTCGTCTGCATACTAGAGTTTATTTGATAGTGTTCCATGCATTCGCACGCGGTCGGACAATGGCTTTTGGTGGAAAGCTGAACTGCATGCGTTCAAGCCACCATGGGTCACAGCTGCCATTAGCATCAGAGAAATGAGTCATTGGTATGCTGGACTAACCGCTACCGATCCTGAGATACTCGGGGACCGCCCTGCATATAGCTAAGTCATTGTGTTGGCTTGGATAGTGACTGCCCCTAAGATTGTGCATCGTGTGTCTAGCCTTGCATCAGACCCTCGAGTCGCACGAGACACACTGCGCACACCCTGAAACATGAACGGCTTGCTTGCTTGCATATTCAATATGAAACTCTGTTTCCAAACATGTTTCCAAAGCAATGTAATATGACTCTGCTAGAACTGCATGAAACGAACCTAGGTAAAAATAGAAAGATCACTAGTAATGTAATATTTTATAACATGATTACTTAGTGCCTGTTTGAGTGAATGCTTGTTTCTGTTCAGTTGTTTTATCTCACCAGTACTTGTATAAAGTGCTGACCCACCAACAGTTTACTTGCTTGCAGGTACTGGATCGTCCGAGGGAGCGATAGGCGTGCCACAGTCCCGAAGACCCGGAATCCTGGTTTCGATTGTTGCCCCGAGAATGCTATCGTATAAGGGGGCATAATGTATGGAACGAACGTGTGCCTTTGCTAAAGGAAACCCAAGTTGCCTCGATTGTCGTTCAGTTGGCTAAATGTATTGCATTGCAACAAGTCCCTTTCCGCTGCTTACTCGATTGATGCGATGATAGCCAACTATCAACTTAAACGATTGGCCTTGCACAGGCGCAACCCCAGGCCCGTGCGGCATCACGTCCCCCGAAAGCTCGACTCGGGCCATTCGATTAGCTCCCCTTCCTCTCTCGCGCCCGCGGGACGGACGCGGTGATTCGCGTCTGGCGCGCCGAGGCACGGTGATTCGTGCCCGGTTCGTTAATTCCCGGCCGTACGGGGCGGGGCAGGGCGGAGCGGCGGCCCGGGCGGGACCGGGGCGTGACAGCGGAGAGGTCCCTCCTGACTCTGCCGCTAAGTCGATCCCGGGGGCATGGTCCACTGAATATGGGAATCGATTCCGAAGAAACAAATCCATAACGAGGACGAGTTCTTAATTCAATCTATCCCGATCGAACGATACCGTCTTGTGTTTCTTAGCCGCGCTCCTCGAATAGGAGGAACGGAGCGCTACAGGGTGCCCTAGTGGCACAACATCTAAACGAGGTTTAGGGTATTATCAATCAGCTATCTACGATAAAGATGGTGATTGATGATGAGCTCCAGGCCCTTTTGCTTTTGAGTTCTCTGCCGGAAAGCTGGAAGACGTTGGTGGTGTCGGTGAGCAACTCTGCGCCTGGTGGAGTTGTCACGATGGAGGCCGTCAAAAGCAGATTGTTGAACGAGTTGATATGGCGTAAGCAAGTGGAATCGTCGTAGGATTATGCTCTGGTGGTTTCCTACGGGAAGGAAAGACCCAAGTCACAAGCGAGGACATAGAGGAGTTCTAGGGATCTTGCGACTATGGACCGCAAGAAGGGCTGCTATCATTATAGCAAAGGGGGTAATGTCAAGAGGAACTGCATGAAGGTCAAAGATGAGAAGGCCAAAAGCAAGGATGATCAAGAGGATCTCACAACTATGGGTGATCTCATCATCACAACAACTGACACAGAGGAACCTTATGGCATGTGTCATGATGGCTATTGGGTCATGGATATGGGAGCATCGTATCACGCCACTCCCTATAGGAGGATCTTCACGTTATACCACGGTGGCAGATTTGGACGTGTAAAGATGGGCAAAAAGGGAACAATTATAGTTGTAGGCATCGGTGATATGCACTTGACAACGAAGCTTGGTGAGAAGCTCGTTCTCAAGGATATGCGACATGTACCGAGTTTTTGCTACAACTTAGTTTTGGTAGGGAGGCTGACGGATGATAGCTGTCGCAGTTTATTTGGGGACAAAGATTGGATGCTTACGAAGGGTTTCCAACAGATGGCTCGAGGAGATTTATGTTGTGGCATGTACAGGCTCAAGCTGCTGAGTTGTACATACAGGCCACAGACATCGGATGGAGGCACGAGGGGTATTCGACAGAAGTTGGATCATCGGGAACTTGCTAAGGAGGGGCTTCGAGATACTTTGAGGATTACGGAGGATTCGGTTCGTCGAGACAAAGCGACGAATGGTGATGAGCCAAAGATTGAGGGTCAGTATGTCGGTCCTATAACAGCTGTCGATCTCAAGGTGGGGGTTGCTTCATGGATCCGAATTTGGCGACAGGTGGTTTGCCAAAACTTCACAGAGCGAAATTGGTTTCAGCAGTTCGAGGCCAGGGAGGAGATCAAGGTTTGCAGCAAACTCAATCTGAGACGAGAGCATCATCATTCCAACAGTCCAGGGGAGCTGTGGGTCATCGGCGGCATGCACAGTGTGTGATATTATGCTCGAGGATGCATGTATATGAGGGAGCTTCAAGTTCGGACACGAAGGTGGGCAGATTCAGGAGTTCGAATCTCGGAAGAATCGTACCGTCCGCTTGGTTGGGCCAGCCAAGGGTGAAGAAGCTCGTCGGAACGTTAAAATATTTCGGTAGAAGATGAAAGTCGGGAAAGATTTACGATGAGACTGATAGTCAGGGATTTGGTTTCAGCTGTGTCATTGATGTCGGCAGGATTCCAGTGTTACAGAAGGTGCTATGCATGGCAGCTAGCGTCGACTTGACTGTCGAGGAGCTGGAGACGAAGGAAGATACAAAGCAACTTGGGGGATCGGAGATCGGTGGCATGGGAGAGCAGGAACTCTATCGCGGGATAACATGCATGGAGTCCAGTTGAGAAGTCATGGAGTCAACACCCTCTCATCAGACTGGAGGAGGAGATTGTTGGGGTCCAGTATGGATTTGGTAAATTTTGGAGCCAAAATATAGTTAAAGATTTGATTTGATATAATTTAAAAATCTACATTAAATGTAAGATTTGATTAGATTTCAAATTTATATTAAATATTTAATCTGACCATATTTGGACGTCCATAATTGATATTGGACTATTTTAGGTGGAATAAGATTCTTATTTTAAGGTTTTTTATTTAGGAAATCCTATTATGACCTAAAATATGATTTCTTATCCTATAAATATAGGAGGGTGGAGGCACAATATATAGCACAAGCTGGAGATTCGGGGTGCTCGTCCATATGAAATCTAAGAGAAAGTCCGTGCTTTGCTCTTAGGACTTCGCCATCCAAGACAGAAGGAAGAAAAATATCTGATCGAGGAGTCATTGCCTTCGCTCAGGGAGATTGCTACGGGTTGGCGAATGATTTCAATTATAATCTCTTTCTTTTCTTCTTGAGTGTGGTGAGGGGGGTGAATCTATTAGGGCAAAGAATTTAACATTGATTTTGTCAGAGGTGATATGGACGTGGCAAGTTTGGTGGGCTTAACATCGTTGGCGTAATTAAATTTAAGCACGGGTTATAAGTTGAGATGACGACTGATGATAGTCGTAGGGAGAGGTTTGCTCAGAGGTCACATGAACATGAAAAACTCTCGGGGCAAGACGTGCAGACGATAGCTCAGGGGTGACGTAGACGTGAGCTGATCGGTAGTCATACCGAGAGGTTAGGTACGATCCCGATATTTTTAAGGAAATAGAAGTGAGCTAGTGGTTGTTTGCTTCCGTTGAGGATATACCACTGGGGGACCTTTGGTGGACTTACTACTCCTTGCGCACTAGAGTACAAAACTCTGAACGAGCTTGCTAGGATGTTACAAGATCTTCAGATGGATTGAACAGAAGCCAGAAACAAAACTCTGAACGAGCTTGTTAGGATGTTACAAGATCTTCCTGAACGGAGATCTAAACTAAAGACGAGTGCCAACTCCAGAAAGCAACTGGCAGAAATAAGCGTTGTTCTTCCTTGCAAAAGCAGTTGCAATTGAGATAAAATAAGAAAGAAGAGAAGAAGACAGAATAAAATTATTCTTGCTGGGGCGGTGAAGACCATCGTTGCTCAAAGCAAGATTCCTATCCTCTATCGACGTTCTACTCCCAGGAGCCAGCAAGTTCACAAGAGAACTTCTTGAACGCTCATAGTCACCTCTTTGTGTAACTCGAACGGACTCCTTTGGACTTCTTTTTCTCAATTTTTAGGTGTATCTCAAAAGGAGGCTAGAGGGATCTTTATATAGGGAAGGATGAAAGCTCCTCCTCCTCTTCTTTCCGATGTGGGAATAAAAAACCAATATACAAAATCGATATCTCACAATCCCAGCTCAATGTATGGCCCGCTCACCATACTAACGTGCTAAGTGCGTCAACAAAGCGCCATTGAGTCCGAGTCCGAGTCGCTTTGGGACTTAGCTCCTATGGAATAATATCCAAGAACATGACAAAAAGCTTAAAAACTTTCATTGAGGAGTTAATCATTTTGTTTTTCTAATAAAATACCCCCACATGACATTCATGTATCCCACAACACCTCATGTGCACACCTCAACACATAAAAAGTATTATATTGAAATATCCACTTAATGGTATAGTCAATGTAGAACTATCTTTATTAGTCCAAGGACAAAAATACCAACAATGTGCTCGATCGATCGATCGATTCCTTGACTAGCTAGCTAACTAGCTACTTTTTAACAATAATTCATATATGTAATTATCACAAGATTGATTGTCCACCATTATCTATCTATCTATCTATGTATCAATTTTCTCCTTTAGTGCCTGCCTGCCTGCCTGATTGATTGATAAAACTAACAATTCATCATTCATTAATTAATCATCAACTGTAAACTAACTGATCAATGACCCAGCTGTCTCTTATTGCTTGACAAATGCTTTTAATTAGCATGTGGGTTTGTTTAATTTCGTTGGTGATTTAATTAACTAATACTTGAAGCTTCCTTCCATTTAGTTAATTAATTGGAAGTGGTAGAGAAGCAAAACACTCTTATTTTCGGTCCCTCCCTTATGGACTTAATTTCCATTTGCAGTGAAGGTGCATGTTCACTCTTTAAATCTCATCCCTCCCAGGCCACCACTTCTTTTCCCTACTACACAACTGGCTAGCTAGCTATCTATCTATCTAAAAACCAAACTCGATCTTTACTTGGTTGCTACTTAATAGTAACAAAATTCTCACAAAAAATAATTAAGACAATGGCTATCTACTTTGGCCATGCTAGCTTCATGTACGTTTTCTGTGATGAGATGGTTGAATTAACGTTCTGACCATCTTTTTCTAACTTGCGCTTTTACGAAGCCAAGTTTGGGAGTATCCTATATCTCAACAAGCTTTTTAATTGTTTTTTCTTTTGACTTCCGACATAACGTATGGAGTCCTCGCATAATTTTTTAAATTTTTGTGCACACTGAATTCTAGTGGTAACCTATGATCAGTTACTATGAGTATTACAGGTGTGTCATGAAATTTATTTTTGACATGTTATTATTATCTTGTTACGTCTCTCCGAAGATGTAATTTTCTTTTAGGTTTAGACGAGTACATATCCGAATTGTGGATCCAACAGTTGTTACAACAGGGGATACAGAGGTCAGAGCCGGCCTTGAGTTGATGGGGGCTCTAGACGAACTCTCAAAATAGACCCTTCTATATATATAATGTAAAAAAAAATTAAAAACTTAATTAAAAATAAAATATTACCATCAAGAATTGAATCTAGGATCTCTACTGTGCAAGCCAAATATAATAACCACTACACCACAATTGTTGTGTTAAGAGAAGTATTGAGACACGTACTAGTTTTATTTTAGATGCAAAGTTATTAATATATATGTTTTAATCAAATTTTTTTGGAGCTCTTCTATTTCGTGGGCTCTGGACAGTAACTACCCTCGGCCAGAGCCAGCCATGACAGAAGTTTACTCCAAGGAGTACTCATGAGCAACAGTAAGACTTTTTCTTTTGGATCCAAGTATCATTATCTAGTTAGCAAATACTTGGACATAATTATCTTCCAGCTCTCCAAATTCAAAAAAGAAAAAAAATTGCTAAGGAAATAAATTCCATTAATTGAAAGCAGAGCAGATCTTACTCATATCATGGCTGATCTGAGCAAATACTATCCACTTCAATTTCATTATCTATATTAGCGGATTTGTTCCCGTCAAAAACTTTTACAGTATCATGTTGTTCTACTTTATTTCTGTCTTTCCATTCTAGCATATTAATTGTTTCATTATTTATATTTATCTTATGGATGAGATTTAGTTTACATGCATGGTCGTATTAATTTGTGGACTAGAGTTCACTTTTGTACAATATAGTACACTTCGGTGCGACTAGTAGGTTTGGATCCCTCTGAAAGTTAGATGGCCAGATCATGCGGCGTTCCCACTTCCTTTAAGAAATGGACGTTCAAGCAAGTATTGAGAAAGTGTTGCATGCTTTAGTGGATAGTCTTATTGTCACGTATCAGTACCGAAATACGAAGACGAACATGACCAGCTATTTCGTACAAGATACTATACGTCGTACGACGATCACGGCTATAACTAGACAAGGGGATGCATGCTACAATCAAGTCATCTAGGATGAAGAACATCTACGTCTCAATCATCAACCAAGAAACAATAAGAATGGACATGTAAGATAAAGCAGTTAGGCGTCCCTGACGCTCTATCAGAATGATCATAAAACTATTTATACATGATGGTGCACTAGTACATTTTCAAAAGTACATGACTGTAAGTCAGCCGCGGTCTGAATAATATACAAGCATGTAGAGGAACTAATGTCCAGATAAATTGGCTAACAAGTGTCGTCGGCTAATTGCCAAAAGGTAATACAAAATGATACTCATAGTGGGGGAGAAGAAACCCACTCAAGTTTCTCGGCGGACATCCTCCCGGTGTGCGCTACCGGTCAGGTACAAGACATGATCCTCGGACTCTGCTACTAATAAACCTGACCAAACAAAACCAGCGGGGTCAAACCCCGATAGCAAGTACCACAGAGGAGCACAAGTGAATGAAGCAAAACCAATAAAGTATATAAAATAGAAATCCGTGCCACAACTGCAAGTGTATGACCTTTCATCGGAGCAGTAGGACACCTCTACAACCAAACATGGAGAAGAGTTGTCGCACTACTCCGAGACAGGGTACGACTCACCAATTATGAATTACGACGAAAATACAACACATCAATATAATCCAGAACACACATGCCATAATACAAGATAAGATATAGATATAATATGCAGCTTCGGTACATGACCTATTGTAACATATTGGCGTAACCCTACAACCAAACAAGGACATTGGTTGAACCATCGCACCACAATAGTTCATGTCCCTAGACTTCCAGCACATACTCTTTTAGATCGGCCAATCAATCCCACGGCTTATTATGTGGAGTCTGAGTTATCTCAGAACGGATGCATAAATAAATTCTCATATCGAATCATATTCTAGCAGGGGCTAGCTTAGCCATGAATCGCCGCATAGCACATAATAGTATGCACTGGTCCCTCGGAAGGCCACTGTGCTAAGATCGCATAGAACACATAGTACAATATAGTAATCAGATATTGCCATCCACTAATGAGGATTTAAACAATATCCATGGGGGCTAGCCTTCACTCCCCATATGACTAAGGGTGGCTAGTTAAGCACGATCTCGGGATTCCGTCCCTCCCAATGCTCTACATATTTTAGTTGTCTAGTTAACCCTATGGTTATCTAGAATCACATGGCATGGTCACATGATCAATCCCCTTATATGTCGTACCGTAGTACGGTCCACGCTAGATACAAATCTACTTTGTTAATTGATAGCTCAAACTAGATTCATCCAAGAGTGATGCAACAATCAATCAAGTTCTAGTCACGCTTTGGTAGTTGACCCATATACCATGTCCGTGCCAGAGAATAATATAATAATATCATATGTCGCGTAGTATAGGAGGCATTCTCAATGCATAACCCAAAAATTATAATCTTGTAGCACGTAGTAAGTTATGTCGCACCTCAGTGCACATTATAATACATGTACACGTAGCACGTAGTAATTTTATCAGCAGGATACAAAAAATTGGGTCGAATCACCAAACTTACAGTTGGTCGTATGAGCCTTATCACATTCATACACTTGGTTAAAAATATTATTTTCTCAAATAGGTACCCAGACTATCAATCAATTGAAAGCCTAAATTATGTGAAATCCTCGAATTAATGATTATGCCGCCGAACGTGAGTAAGGGGGAAAGTGTGAACCACTCTGGAGAAGATCCATAATCCTTAAACCAAATAAGGACCGGGATTGCATATCCTCTCCCGAGCAGAATTACGCCCCTCACTCTATCCGAAGAACAAAAGGATAAGTTAATATACTAATATGAGTTTATTCTGGGTTGCCACATGGTTTACTATAACATATAATCATACTATGCACATAGTTAGTTCTAGCACATAGCCAGGTCTAGCACAGTCTGGTTACTAAGTCCACTCTTCCTTAGAATAACACAAGCAAGAAACCACGATCAACCACATAGGGTATGATAAGAAATATTCTAAATAAAATAATTAAACCCAAGAAATCGTAGAATGTGTACATAGATTACTAGGGTCGCATATGATCACATACACGTATGAGAAGTGCACACATGGATTGCCACATGGACAGGCCGCGTGCACTGATCAGGCGTATGAGCAATTGGCCGCATGGACGAGGTGGACGCAAGCTGCCCCAGGCCGCATACTACCCCAGGCCGCATATGGCTCCAAGCCGTATACTACCCAGGCCGTATTCTACAACAGGCCGCATGCTCCTCCAAGTCGCTTGCTCCGGATAAAAGTTTACTCTCTTGGAATAAGTGTCAAAGTGACGTATATTAAATGTGTGTCATTGAAGTGACTGAAGTGATGGATGTGTCAGAGAGAAAAGACAAAAACCCTGAAAAGATGTGCCAAACAATCAGAGTCATGAGTCCGAAGAAAAGTGGCCGCATATTCTGCTTGCCGCATATGCCTGCTTGCCGTATATGCCTGCTTGCCGCATATGAGTCGGCGCCGTATGGAGGTCGATGCCGCATGGAGGTCTCTTGGACTTAGCAAAATTCTCATTCGTCCAGCGAACAAAACACAAGAAGTTCTATCACTTAGCTCCATGACACTTTGTGTAATGGTCAGTCATGCTACCAACAAAATGGACGCATACTGGTTGGATATGCGGCAAAGTGTCCAGCCGCATATGGATCATCGGCATAGAAGTCTCGGCTGCATATTGCTCTGGCCACATGAGAACTTCTTGTTCTCCAGACAGCAAGTTCAGTCATGGAGTAAAAAGCTCCAAAAATACAAAAAATAGTTTTTTTCATAATTTTTTTATTTTAACTCCGAATCAAGTAAAACAAAAGCTAAAATGCTCGAAATGAAGTGCTCCATCAACCAAAATTTTTTCCCTAAAATATCATATTTTAATATATCAAAACCAAGAAAAAATTTTGGAACCCATGAAAATCCAAACTTTAAAACTCAGATCTACTCAAAATCGCTCATCAAAACCAAAAAAATTCAAGAACTAAAACTAATGAAAACATCAAGGAAAATCTTTTTCATCAAACACATTTTAATTTACTAATCATATAAAAAAAATTCAAAAAGTATGGCTTCACCACTTTGAACAAGATGTACTTGCCCTAGTGGACTAACAAAACTCTTCTTAGAACCAAGTCTAAGGATAGGGATAGGACTAGGATTTCGGTCAAGGGGAAGCTCTTGAGGGAAGGAGAAAGAAGAAAGGAGGGAAGGAATGAAATAAAAAATGAAGGAGAGGAGAGAGAAACAGGAGTATATATACACAAGAGGGGAAAAGGGTATTCTAGTCATGACTAATCCTCATGCAATCCTAACCATCCAAAATGGGCTTAGTGGTTCCGAGAGTGAACCGGGTCAGATATTCATCCTACATATGGGTCCTAGCACTGGTTCATGGCAATTGCCAATATGTTTACTACTGATCTCGGGTAGTCTCCCACAATAAACATGAATATAATTAAATAAAATACATCATAATTAGCAGGAATCAACATGTAAAATACAACATGAATACATCTACAAAGAAAAATTTAAATATCATAAATTCAAGAATACCAAATCTGGGAACAAGTGTGACACTTATATATGTCATAGTATGTATGAGATTAGACATTGCACGTGCAGTCAGAACGGTGAGCCGATATCTCTCCAATCCAGACATATAACATTGGAGTGTAGTCAAGTAAGAGTTGAGTTTTCTAGTGAGCCCACCAATTGAAGGCATTCTTTTGAAAGTGGTGCGATAAATTTGATCGGGGGTATAATGATGCAGATATGGTCGGGGATTTCGACACTCAGAGATCAACATAAGGCTGCTCAATGGTGTTTACAAAGAAGTAGTAGTCTGACAATTACTGTTACAGAAGTGTATAACCTTGTCTATGACGGAGGAGGAGTTTATTGTAGTGACAAAAGCATGCAAATAATTTTTTTGGTTGAAGAAGTTCTTGAGAGTTAACTGTGGCTCGAAGATGAGCAGTACATGGTTCTTTGTGACGATCTGATTGCTATACACCCTTGGTAGGAATCCTATATTTTATAGCAAGCTCAAGTACATCGCTACTTAGTATCATTGGACATGATATGTGTTGGAGGCAAAGGATGCTAAACTTGAGAATGTTCATATATATGACATATATGACGATGGAGCGAACATGCTTATGAAGATTCTACCTAGGAGAAAATTTTAATTATACAGGACGGTTGCCGGAACGATGAGTTCCTCCATCTAGTCCGAAGAAAAAAGATATGTTGGGTTTGATTCCCTTCCTACGCGAAGAAGTCCTGGAGAGCGACGAGAATCGTCCAAGTTTGGTGATGCTCATGAAATTTGTAGTGGATGAAGGGCCTAAAAATGGGAGCCAAAACAACCAAAAGTGGGAAACTAGAGAGAGGGAGAGAAGTAGATTTGAGATCAGAGAGGTTCAGGGAGGTTCAAAAGAGATTGTTGGTAGTGTTTTTCATGATCTTGTTCTTGTAACTTGCATCTGTTATATGTATTCCACATACTCCGTTTTGAGTACTTGTGGGATTTGTTCTCAAATCGGTGTGGAAAGTTCTATAGGGGTTCGTCGTCGAAACTTTTCGGGTTAGACTTGGATGGACATGTGGTTTTCTTTGGATTTGAATTGTCACATAAAAATCTGTTGTGCTAGTGTGTGAATTGTGGCTTTGTATAATTGCACGTTTGCAGGCAGGGGCGGAGCCAGGATTTTGGAATAGGGTAGGCTAGTTCATAGCTACTATAAGATTCTAAAAGTTTATTCCAAAAAATTGGCATAGTTATCTTCGTAAATTCGATGATTTGACAAAGTTTTCTTTGCCATAGAAAAAATCATATAATTTACCTCACTTAAAAATATTAACCAACTCTCTTATTCAATATTTCTGAAAATATACGAAAGTAACGAACTTGATTCTCTTTTATGTTTTTACTGCATACAGAATGATGCTGAAATTATAACTGCAAAACATAAGGTACTAAAGTCTTTCTTATAATTTAGGTTCAATTGTAGAATGATTCTTCTAATTAATATCTAACTAATAAGCAAAAAGATTTAGGCCACACACACAAAATGCCTTCTAATTAATATCCAACTTATAATTTAGGCCACACACACAGAATGCCTTCTAACTAATAAATAAAAAGATTCTTCTAATTAATATCTAACTAATAAGTACAAATTGTTAGATTCAATTCTAGAATGATGTATAATCTTAACTTAGTAGAAGTATGAATAACATTAACTCTTGGGAAGCAACCCAGTGTTTGGGATTTTGATAAAATTTGAAATGCTCCTGATGTCATATCTTGGCTTGCAATAATATCAGCAGCTACAACAACTATAAATTTTGGCCAGAATAGTGGGCCTGCAATCCAGTTAAGAATATCCATGTAAATAGTGTATCTAAAAACGAGCTTTCCGAGTCTAGATTAGAATAATTTTTCCAAGCTCACACTAATGAATTTTTAGTAGATATTAATTACCTGGAATTGATTTGTAGAAAGCGCCATGCACTAATTCTGGAAACCTGATTAGAAATGCAGCTTGCCCCATGTAAGATAGTGATACTAAAGGAAGCTGTAAGTGAAAAGTGAATGGTTGAGTTACTTCTATAGACCATTGGCATGAATAGGATCAATAGTATCAGGGATGTACCATGGAATGCTTATTTGACTTCTGGTTGTATATTGGCTCTAGTATGGCTCAATATCAGAGACTACATAGCTCAGACTTTGGCATAGCATTCAGACCTTGATGTTGGTATCATAATATTTCTAGAGCATTAGCATCAGAGTATTTTCAGAATCTTAGAGCTCAATTCATTTGAACGCCAATGTATATGCTCAAATATAGTATCAGAGTAGCAGTATCTGAGATATCAAAGAGCCAAATATCTTCTCTAATGCCTGCATCAGTAGCAGAATCAACAACATAGCCTTTACATGTCATCATTGCCATGTTAGTCTCCATATCATCATTGCCATTGTAAATAAATAACACTACAGCTGGGACAATAATAGGGTCTAGACATCTGAGTTCATAACAGAACGAGCAAACTCGATAACAACAATTTGTATGCCGAAACAGATGCCAAGAAATGGAACATTATTTTCCCGGGCATATTTAGCAGCAAGAATTTTCCCTTGCACTCCTCTATCGCCAAAACCTCCTGGAACTAGGATACCATATGCACCCTGGTATTAGAACATTTTTCAGACTACTTGAAGAGACGACATATGTATGACACCAAAGGAAAATAACAAACTTTTATAACCAAATTACACATGAAGCTTCTTACCTCCAATAATTTCCATGCTGCTTCATATGCATCAGGTGTCTGGTTCAAGAAAAGATCCTTAGTTCTTAAATTCCAATACCAAAGAGGAACGGAGCACAATAGTTAGTGATAACAAACCTCTTTCGCTGCAAGATCTTCTAAGTCGGAAGTAGGAACCCAGTCCACAACAAGTTTTTTATGGTAGAATACAGAAGCATGGAAAAGAGCCTGCCAACATGTTCATATATAAAGAATTAGGGATAACTGTAATTTGAAATTGAAAGGGATAAGCCACGAACATATAATTCATAACTGAGCGACGACAATATGTCCATATGTCTAATGCATCACTTGTATAGGTGCACACGGTTGTATGGGGGAGGAAGAAGACCCACATAGATGAAAAAACTACAATGTCAGCACTGAGACAACGACTTAGTCAACAACCATTACTGTGACATACACAGAAAATATAACATCATGAAGTCGGTTTTACACGTTCAAATTAAATTCTCAAACCGCAAGATTGTAAGTTGACACAGAATTTCTTGCAGCTCATCACCAACAAATAAGTGCAGATGAGTTGATTTGGTAACATAATAAAGTGTCTTTGGCAACATGATTTTGCGCTTTAACCTAAAAATGATCAAGTAGTATAATAAGAATGAAATCTAAGTCATGACATGGTCAGCTAGCAATTGCTTTCATGATTAAGTGAACAAAAAGGTAAAAATAAAATTTGAGAACTCAGATCAAGATCAGCAAACTGACCATAAAGAATAAGTTACACCAGAGAGAGAGAGAGAGGCCTCAGAGTCAAAAAAAGAAGAAGAAGGATGCAAGTAGTAGAATCAACAACAGAGCCTTTACATGTCATCATTGCCATGTTAGTCTCCACATCATCATTGCCATTGTAAATAAATAACACAGCAGCTGGGACAATAATAGGGTCTAAACATCTGAGTTTCTCACATATTTCTTCAAAAAGCCTCTTGAATTTTCACTCTTGCATTTTAAGTAGCTGGAACAATAATATGTAAAGGTGTCTTCCTCAAAAGTAAATCAAAGGAGAGGCAATTATATATGATAAAAAAAACCACAAGAAATGAAAGTCAATACCTCAGACAGTGGCTAGAACCAAAAGTTGTAATCACCTGAAAATTTTAAGAATTTTTTTAAATTAATTTTCTGGAATTAATTAGCATTTTCTGTAATTTTTAAAACCAATATATTAAGGTAGTCTGATTTAAAATGAAATTTTAAATGATATTAAATAATATTAAAATGTGATAAAAATTATATTTTCTAGTGTAAAATTAAAAACTAGGCATGGGGTATTTTTCCGGGAATTTATTAGATCTCGGATGAATTTTTAAAGCATTAAAAACTATTATTAAATTTAACTGATTAATTAAACCAAATTAATTAATAAACCAAACCAAACCAGAGAGTGAACCAACCCGAACCGGCCGGTCTGACTGAACCGGGCCAACCCTCTTAGCGGGTCGGATTCGGGTCAGACCCGACCCGCCAGGACCCGATCCCACCCGTTTCAAACCCTAACCCCTGAATCCCGATCGGCCACGACGTTTCTTCTCCGGCGGCCGTTACCGCCGCCATGGCCGCCGAAAACCCCCTCGGTTTGACTCCCCCGTAACCGGCGACCCATCCCCTTCAGCTTCCGGCGAACCCCGGTATCTCCTCTCCCTATTCCCCTCTATTTAAACCCAGACCACCCGCCGGATTTTCCCCCTTGCCTTTTTCTTCTCCGGCGAGCTCCAAGTTTCCGGCCTTTTCCTCCAGCACCTCCAGACTCCGGCGCCACCTCCCAGACCCCGGACCCATCCGCAGTACCTCCAGCGACCACCCGCCGGACCCCAGGACTTCGACCGAAGACTCAGTCGAACCCGACCCTATATTCCTCCGTCCAGTCGATGTACGGCCGCCTACAGCGCCAGAACCGGTAGTCCAGACCCGTCGCCAACCACCCAGAAACCGGCGTCGCCTCCGCCCGCACCCCAGGTCGACTCCGGCAGACACGAACATGATCCAGAATGCGAGTACGAGCCTGGACACGACCGAACACAGCCCTAGTTCAGACGCGTGTCGGACACGATTTGTACTTAGTTTTCAGGCCCTGTTCAGGTACCCATAACTTCCTACTCGTAGCTCTGTTTCATATTCCGTAAATTTCATCGCGTAGCCTGTATGACCCCCTCGGTGCCCGTGCAACCCGCTCGGGGCATCGCGACCTGTGGTGATCGCGAACCGCAATCCAAAAACAGGAAAAACTTAGCCCTGTTTCACCCCGAAACTGAGTACGCCCCGCCAAACGGGATGACTTGGTCACGTGCGGTCTTCACCGATACGTGAGCGTCGTAGATACGGACGTGCGGGCTTTGGCAGAAGCTGATTCGGATGTGCGTGCACACCGGAATCAGTACGTATCCGCAGACAACACCCCGTATTCGACTTTTCTGTAATTTGCTGTAACTTAGTGTATACACATCGGATCGAGACGAAACTTACGCCATCGGACTCGTAGCAATACGCTGGTCCTGTGGGTCAAGTTTGGTTCGATTCTGAGAACGTTGGAAAATTGCGTGTCGTGGGCCCCACAAGCTCCACCTGACGGGCGATTTTGAGAACGGCTCATCGGAATCCAATTCTGGAAGTTCCGTTGGGTTCGTATCGACGTTTCTGACTTGTTGACACTAAGTTGGACTGATTTGGAGACCTTTGACCCTGACCCAGTTTTCGGTGCAAAGCGGCCCACATATGGACCCGCTTTGGCCCAGAAATATCGTTTTTGTCCTTGTGTCCAAACTGGACTTAAGGACAGGCGTTTCTAGATATTTCCTATGTTCTGAGACTGTTGGTAATGTTCATTTCAGCTTTTGGAGGAGTATTTGCTGAACCCACTGTTACAGGGACCGCTACTGGTATTCCAACTTCAGGCAAGTGTACCTTGCCATAAATTACAGTTTAATAGTTTATTTTGTTCTCTTGCTCTATTTTCTGTGACTATTGTACATGCTATAACCTAGGACCGTATGACATACTTAGCGTCCGATTACAGTCGGGTGTCAACTCCGTACGCGGAACTCCGTACGCGGAGTTGTGTACGTCATTTAGTGATGGACATTCGAGACCCTTTATATTCTCGTGCTTGTTTATCAAGTACACTATAACCTAGGACACTTGACACCATACATTGACGAAATCTTCCTGAGATATTCAAGGTAATTCTGTATAAGATACAGGATGGACATAGTTATTATACTCTTAGATTATGACTGTTGCATTAGCTCTGATCTCACGTGACATGGACATGAGACGTGTGGTTACATTGGGTGGGGAGAGACACACAGGCTACAGGATGTTCTATATATATATACTACTATTGTGAGGTTGTAGACTCTCGAGCAGAGCTAGACCACTACTAGATATTGCTGCTACCGGCTCCCCGACACAGAGCTTGTAGCAGTCTCAGCCTGAGTACTAGTGTTGCTCTCAGTTGCATTTTCACATAGATGGTTATGTAGTTACCCTGCTTATTTCAATTACTATTTTACTGTATTTTATTTGGCTTGTATTATTTGTACTTTGCTATGTCCCCTGAGGACCTGGATCCGGATTATGTCCCCAGGTTTAGCAGAAGAATATTATCCCGAGGTTTACGGGACAGGAGCTGAAGCTGTACCAGAAGCTGTTGCTGAAGGAGAACCTAACATAGAAGCAGAGGTGATGGCTGAAGACTTTTCTTGAGCTTATGATATTTGTACTCTTCAGATACTTTATTTTGGACTCTTTTGTTCTGGTCTGATGAACCAGTGTTTCAGACTCTTATCGGGTTGTTCCCCGACATACTCTGCTGAGACTGGACTTTGATGTACTTTCTTTATTTGCTGTTGTTCTTATTATTCTGTGTGTGGATGAGATTAGTTTTTGACTTATTGTTGTAGACCTATATTACAGCTTAAGTATGCCCGATGGAACCATTAAATTGGGATGTCCATCGGTGTGTACTGCTGGCCATTGCCACGTGTCTAGTCCCTCGATATTTTGGGACTGGGGCGTGACATGGTTTTTGTGGTGGCCCATGCAGGTCCTACGATAAATTGTTTGGTTTCAACTTAGGGACCGAACAAACCTGTAAAAGGATAGGATAGGTTATAGTATCTCATCTATTTGTTGAAACGTTTTTGAAACTCTATATCGCATTCGAATTAAGTACTTGATTTGCATCCTGCTTGACTCTACTAAACGTTCTCATAAAATTTATTTTGGATACAGAAAGATGGATCCAAGAAATGGAGATGAAATTCCTTTTACACCACAAGACGCTGTGGTTACCTATGGAGATGGAGTTACACCAGAGAACAGAGGTCAATCCTCTCAAAGTGGACAAGCTGAGCAGCATAACTCAAGGTTCAGGCGTGACGATATTCCACCTCCGCCGCAGTTCACTCCACAGATGCCTGCCTTCCCACCAGGGCAAGCAATGGACGGGCAGCAAATGTTCCAGATGTTTTATGCCATGATGCAAGCTCAACAATAAGTTCAACAGGAGACGCAGCGTCAGGAGGCAGAGAACCTGAGAAACAGCCTAGTAAATGCATTGGAGCAGGCAAACCCGCAAGCTAGGCGACCAGCGACGGGATCTATCACTGATTTCTGTCAACTCAAGCCCCGTACCTTTTCGAGCAAGGAAGGACCAACTGAAGTGCATGAGTGGCTCACAAATACACAACATCAGTTGGAAGCAGCTGAACTTCCGCGGGAGAGATGGATGACTGCTGTCCGAATGCAACTGACGGACAACGCGCACCACTGGTGGCTAGCTGAAGAGAGGAGGCTCGGACATGACCGAGTCACTTGGGAGGAGTTCTCCAGACTCTTCCAAGAGATGTATATCCCAGCCGTTGCTAGATCAGAACTCAGAGACAAGTTCAACCGCCTCATCCAGGGCAATATGACGGTGGAGGAGTATAATGCCGAATTCATTCGCCTGAGTCGTTTTGTCCCTTCTCTAATTCCTATCGAAAAAGAGAAGGCGGAGAATTTCTTTGACGGACTCAGGTTCGAGCTTCAGAGGTTGATTGGATCTGTTGCACCTACATCGTACAACGACGTCCTTGCTGCAGCACGACACATGGAGCGCGTCACCAGGAGGGAGTCAAGTCTGAAACGGCCATTTACCTCAGTACCATCCAAGGCTGCACAAGGGGATTCTGCAAAGCGACTCCAGAGGAATCTACCGCAGAGAGCAGCACCAAGAACCCTACCTACTTGTCATTTCTGCGGCAAGTTGGGTCACATTGAAAAGGAGTGCAGACGCAAATTGGGACTGTGCCTGGTTTGCGGATCCAACCAGCATCTATCCAGAGACTGCACAGAACGCCGAGAGGGAGCACCACGACTAGCTCTACCTGCACCAAGGCCAGTTTATCCAGCAGTGGGAGCACAGCAGACGGGAGTTGGAGTTGTCAGACCACCAGCTCCAGGAGGATATCAGCCAAGACCACCATTGCTACCTCAAGCAGCACTATTCCAACAGGCTCGTCAGCAGAGGGGTCCAGCTCAGGGACGAGGTCAGGCATTTGCAATGGCTGTTCAGGAAGAAGCTATTGCTGGAGAAGTTATAGCAGGTACTATTTTAGTAGCTTCATTACCTGCTGTAGCTTTATTTGATTCTGGTGCAACACACTCATTCATAGCTGCTAGCTTCGTAGCCACCCATAGAGTAGCTACTGCACCCCTTCCAAAGACTAAGAGAATTCTTACGGGAGGTGGAATTATACCGGTTAGTGATATCTGTAGATCATGTTCGGTAGTAGTCTGCGGAAGAGAGATGCGAGCCCAATTTCTGATCTTTTCTATGCCTGACTATGATGTTGTACTTGGTATGGACTGGTTAAGTCAGTATCATGCTACTCTTGATTGTCGGCTTGGAAAAGTTATATTCAGACCACCTGGACACTCAGAGTTTGAATTTCTTCGAGGAGCTGTAGAACAAGGTGTTCAGCCAACTCTTAGGGTATTAACTGTAGAAGGGGAGTCAAGTTACCCAAGAGTTATATCAGAGTTTGTGGATGTATTTCCCGATGATCTTCCAGGTCTACCACCTGATCGGGAAATAGAATTCACCATAGACTTAACTCCAGGAGCAGAGCCTATCACTTCATTGGTTTATAGACTAGCACCTAAGGAGTTAGTTGAGTTGAAGAAGCAAGTTGATGAACTTCTGGAGAAGGGTTTTATCCGGCCCAGTATTTCACCTTGGGGAGCACCCATACTTTTTGTACCGAAGAAGGATGGAACAGTTCGCCTGTGCATTGATTACAGGATGTTAAACGCTGTGACCATTAAGAACCGGTATTCCTTGCCACGCATTGATGACTTATTTGATCAATTGAGTGGAGCTAGGGTATTTTCGAAGATTGACCTTAGATCCGGTTATCACCATATTAGGGTGAGGAAGGAAGATATCCCGAAGACAGCCTTTAGAACCAAGTATGGACACTATGAGTTCTTAGTAATGCCGTTTGGTTTAACCAACGCGCCTGCTGTGTTCATGAGCTTGATGAACCGAGTATTCCATCAATACTTGGATAAATTTGTGGTTGTATTTATTGATGACATTTTGGTATATTCCAAAAGCCACGAAGAGCACGAGGAGCATCTCAGAATCGTGCTAGAGACGTTGAGGCAGGAGAAGCTTTATGCTAAGCTCAGTAAATGTGAGTTTTGCATGGATAGGGTGCCATTCTTAGGGCATATTATCTCAGGAGAAGGACTGTCAGTTGATCCAGAGAAGGTTGCTGCCATTGAGACTTGGCCTACACCAACATCAGTTGCTGAGGTGAGGAGTTTTCTAGGACTTGCTGGATATTACAGAAGGTTCGTAGAAAATTTCTCAAGGATTGCGGAGCCAATGACGAAGTTGACACGGAAAGATCAGGACTTTGTATGGACAGAAGAATGTCAGATGGCCTTTGAAGAATTGAAGAGGCGTCTAACAACAGCACCAGTCTTGACTCTTCCTTCAGGGTCAGGTGGTTTTGTTGTTTATAGCGATGCGTCAGGTAGTGGCCTAGGATGTGTTTTGATGCAACACGGCAAAGTTATTGCTTATGCATCGAGACAGTTGAAGGTCCATGAGAAGAACTACCCAACGCATGATCTGGAGCTAGCTGCTGTAATATTTGCACTGAAGATTTGGAGGCATTATCTTTATGGGGAGAAGGTGGAAATCTTCACTGATCACAAAAGTTTGAAGTATGTATATACCCAGAAGGAGCTTAACATGAGGCAAAGACGCTGGCTTGAGTTGATGGTGGACTTTGATATAGATCTGCAGTACCACCCAGGGAAAGCAAATATAGTAGCAGACGCACTCAGCAGGAAGCCTACAGCTTATTTCTTGACGATGCAGCCTGAGCTATTGAAAGATCTACAGGAGCTCCAGATAGAGGTTATTCTACCAAGACAGAGTGGCTTGCTGGCTAATCTGGAAGTGAAGTCATCGCTTGTGGAAAGGATTAAAGAAGCTTTGCCTACTGATGCAAGATTTCGAAGACTCAAAGAGAAGACAGAAGCAGGCTTGCAGACGGGACTTCGCATACATGAGGATGGGACATTAAGGTGCGGAGATCGTCTATATGTTCCAAATGGAGAACTGAGACAGGAGCTAATGACTGAAGCACATAGCTCCATGTACTCTGTGCATCCAGGAGGGACAAAGATGTATCGAGATCTAAGGCAGTATTATTGGTGGCATGGAATGAAGAGAGAGATTGCAAGATTTGTAGCTAAATGTTTAGTCTGCCAACAAGTGAAAGCCGAGCATCAGAGGACTGCAGGAATGTTGCAGCCGCTTCCCATACCAGAATGGAAGTGGGAACATATCACCATGGACTTCGTCACAGGATTCCCAAGGAGCCCCAACGGAAAAGATGCGGTATGGGTTATCGTGGATCGACTCACTAAATCGGCACACTTCTTGCCATTTAGAGTTGGACAGTCCACAGAGATACTAGCCGACATGTATATGCGACAAATAGTAAGATTGCATGGAGTGCCGGTTAGTATTTTATCAGATCGAGATTTGAGATTTACCTCTCATTTCTGGCGAAGTATGCAAGAGAGTCTTGGCACCAGACTAAAATTCAGCACTGCATATCATCCCCAGACAGATGGTCAATCAGAACGTACAATCCAGATCTTGGAGGATATGCTGCGATCCTGTATGTTAGACTTTGGAGGGTCTTGGGAAGATCATTTGCATTTAGTGGAGTTCTCCTACAACAACAGTTATCAAGCAAGCATCAAGATGGCACCTTTCGAGGCGTTATACGGTAGGAAGTGCAGATCGCCAATATGCTGGAGTGACGTCAGAGAGCGTCAAATATTGGGGCCAGAATTGGTAATGCAAACAGTGGAGAAGGTGAAGCAAATCCAGAATCATCTTTGTGCAGCTCAGGACAGACAGAAGCATTGGGCTGATACACACCGACGTCCCCTGAAATTCAAGGAAGGAGAACATATATTCCTGAGGATTTCGCCTACTCGAGGAACCATTCGCTTTGGGAGCAGAGGCAAGTTGAGTCCAAGGTACATTGGGCCCTTTGATATTCTGGAGCGCATTGGTGAGGTGGCTTATCGTCTTGCATTACCTCCATCTTTAGAGGGAGTGCATGATGTATTCCATGTCTCACAGTTGAGAAGGTATGTGACTGACCCAAGTCACATAGTGGATCATTCTGAGATCGCAGTAGGCCCAAGCCTGAGATACGAAGAACAACCAGTGGGAATACTCGGAACCAGTGAGAAGACACTGCGAGGGCAGACAATTAAACTAGTTCGTGTGGCATGGAAGCAACACTCTCCTAGTGAATCAACTTGGGAGAGAGAAGATATCATGCGCCAGAAATACCCCCACTTATTCGAGGATGCAGGTATATCTTAAGTAAATTTTTGTAATTCCTGTAGTTCTGTTCTATTAGTACTTTAATCTTTAAATTGCGAGGACGCAATTTTCGTAAGGGGGGTAGATTGTAATCACCGAAAAATTTTAAGAATTTTTTTAAATTAATTTTCTGGAATTAATTAGCATTTTCTGTAATTTTTAAAACCAATATATTAAGGTAGTCTGATTTAAAATAAAATTTTAAATGATATTAAATAATATTAAAATGTGATAAAAATTATATTTTCTAATGTAAAATTAAAAACCAGGCATGGGGTATTTTTCCGGGAATTTATTAGATCTCGGATGAATTTTTAAAGCATTAAAAACTATTGTTAAATTTAACTGATTAATTAAACCAAATTAATTAATAAACCAAACCAAACCAGAGAGTGAACCAACCCGAACCGGCCGGTCTGACTGAACCAGGCCAACCCTCTTAGCGGGTCGGATCCGGGTCAGACCCGACCCGCCAGGACCCGATCCCACCCGTTTCAAACCCTAACCCCTGAATCCCGATCGGCCACGACGTTTCTTCTCCGGTGGCTGTTACCGCCACCATGGCCGCCGAAAACCCCCTGGTTCGACTCCCCCGTAACCGGCGACCCGTCCCCTTCAGCTTCCGACGAACCCCGGCGTCTTCTCTCCCTATTCCCCTCTATTTAAACCCAGACCACCCGTCGGATTTTCTCCCTTGCCTTTTTCTTCTCCGGCGAGCTCCAAGTTTCCGGCCGTCTCCTCCAGCACCTCCAGACTCCGGCGCCACCTCCCAGACCCCGGACCCGTCCGCAGTACCTCCAGCGACCACCCGCCGGACCCCAGGACTTCGACCGAAGACTCAGTCGAACCCGACCCTATATTCCTCCGTCCAGTCGACGTACGGCCGCCCACAGCGCCGGAACCGGTAATCCAGACCCGTCGCCAACCACCCAGAAACCGGCGCCGCCTCCGCCCGCAACCCAGGTCGACTCCGGCAGACACGGACATGATCCAGAACGCGAGTACGAGCCTGGACACGACCGGACACAGCCCTAGTTCAGACGCGTGTCGGACACGATTTGTACTTGGTTTTCAGGCCCTGTTCAAGTACCCATAACTTCCTACTCGTAGCTCTGTTTCATATTCGGTAAATTTCATCACGTAGCCTGTATGACCCCCTCGGTGCCCGTGCAACCCGCTCGGGGCATCGCGACCTGTGGTGATCGCGAACCGCGATCCAAAAACAGGAAAAACTTAGCCCTGTTTCACCCCGGAACTGAGTACGCCCGCCAAACGGGACGACTTGGTCACGTGCGGTCTTCACCGATACGTGAGCGTCGTAGATACGGATGTGCGGGCTTTCGCAGAAGCTGATTCGGATGTGCGTGCACACCGGAATCAGTGCGTATCCGCAGACAACACCCCGTATCTGACTTTTCTGTAATTTGCTGTAACTTAGTGTATACACATCGGATCGAGACAAAACTTGCGCCATCGGACTCGTAGAAATACGCTGGTCCTGTGGGTCAAGTTTGGTTCGATTCTAAGAATGTTGGAAAATCGCGTGTCGTGGGCCCCACAGGCTCCACCTGACGGGCGATTTTGAGAACGGCTCATCGGAATCCAATTCTGGAAGTTCCGTTGGGTTCGTATCGACGTTCCTGACTTGTTGACACTAAGTTGGACTGATTTGGAGACCTTTGACCCTGACCCGGTTTTCGATGCAAAGCGGCCCACATATGGACCTGCTTTGGCCCAGAAATGTCGTTTTTGTCCTTGTGTCCAAACTGGACTTAAGGATAGGCGTTTCTAGCTATTTCCTATATTCTGAGACTGTTGATAATGTTCATTTCAGCTTTTGGAGGAGTATTTGCTGAACCCACTGTTACAGGGACCGCTACTGGTATTCCAACCCCAGGCAAGTGTACCTTGCCATAAATTACAGTTTAATAGTTTATTTTGTTCTCTTGTTCTATTTTCTGTGACTATTGTACATGCTATAACCTAGGACCCTATGACATACTTAGCGTCCGATTACAGTCGGGTGTCAACTCCGTACGCGGAGTTGTGTACGTCATTTAGTGATGGACATTCGAGACCCTTTATATTCTCGTGCTTGTTTATCAAGTACACTATAACCTAGGATACTTGACACCATACATTGACGGAATCTTCCTGAGATATTCAAGGTGATTCTGTATAGGATACAGGATGGACATAGTTATTATACTCTTAGATTATGACTGTTGCATTAGCTCTGATCTCACGTGACATGGACATGAGACGTGTGGTTACATTGGGTGGGGAGAGACACACAGGCTACAGGATGTTCTATATATATATACTACTATTGTGAGGTTGTAGACTCTCGAGCAGAGCTAGACCACTACTAGATATTGCTGCTACCCGGCTCCCCGACACAGAGCTTGTAGCAGTCTCAGCCTGAGTACTAGTGTTGCTCTCAGTTGCATTTTCACATAGATGGTTATGTAGTTACCCTGCTTATTTCAATTACTATTTCACTGTATTTTATTTGGCTTGTATTATTTGTACTTTGCTATGTCCCCTGAGGACCTGGATCCGGATTATGTCCCCAGGTTTAGCAGAAGAACATTATCCCGAGGTTTACGGGACAGGAGCTGAAGCTGTACCAGAAGCTGTTGCTGAAGGAGAACCTAACATAGAAGCAGAGGTGATGGCTGAAGACTTTTCTTGAGCTTATGATATTTGTACTCTTCAGATACTTTATTTTGGACTCTTTTGTTCTGGTCTGATGAACCAGTGTTTTAGACTCTTATCGGGTTGTTCTCCGACATACTCTGCTGAGAATGGACTTTGATGTACTTTCTTTATTTGCTGTTGTTCTTATTATTCTGTGTGTGGATGAGATTAGTTTTTGACTTATTGTTGTAGACCTATATTACAGCTTAAGTATGCCCGATGGAACCATTAAATTGGGATGTCCATCGGTGTGTACTGCTGGCCATTGCCACGTGTCTAGTCCCTCGATATTTTGGGACTGGGGCGTGACAAAAGTCCTCAGTTGTAAGAATTGCAAACAAGGATGCAAGTAGCAAAGAAAATTCTCCTTTTTTACTTCAGCAGCAGAGAGTTTAATTAAAGAAAGATCTCTCTTTCACTTTCTTCAAGTAGAATGGATAACCAAAATAATACCATCCACCTAGCTTTTTTGGTACCCCTAGGACTTCCATCTGATCATAAAGTTTCCTTCCATGATTCTATCCATTGCACTACCTGTAAAGAATCAACAGTTACAGAGCATTCCATGATGTTTAGGAAGAGCATAACCAAATTTGCATAAAAAATTGTAGATAACTAATAGCAAACAAAAAGAAACATAAAGAAGAAAGATACCCTATCGAAGTTGCACTCTTCGGTTCTTTAGAGAATAGAATCCGTCTATTATAGAATCCGAGTCAATATCTTCAGCAATTCCTCGTTCAATGTAGATAACCATAGCATCGTCTAAGAACTCATCTTCCATTTTACTTCTCAAATTAGTTTTAATAAGCTTCATAGCTGAAAATGCTCTTTCTGTAGTTGCCGTGGAAACAGGAAGAGTTAAAACAAGACGAATCAACTTGTCAATCAAATTATAATATTGTGACTTGTTTGTTTCAACTAATATCTGACATAACTCAGAAATTGTTGATATATTTTGGAACTTCTCATGATGAAGTACATCAACCTGATAATGTCCAATTGACATCTCAAATAATGCATATCTTGATCATTGAAACCAGTCGGATAAAATTTATCTGCAAGAATTCACAGATGATCAACATCAAATGATTTGAAGTGATCATTTGGTTGTAAAGCAGAGCTCATCTTAAGGATTTCTACTGCCTCATCATTGAATCTATTATTCAACTCTTCCAATTGAAAAGCTATTGTAGAGTTGAATATATCAAAGTGATAATGATGCTCAAATGTAATGGAATCTCATTGTTGGCAAGAACGACCTCTAGCTCCTCTGTAACAAGTATTCATATCGGGCATATCAATGTCATACTTTTTGTAAACTGATTCCATATAACTATGAATACCACCAAAGCCATCATCTCTTAAAGTTTGAAGCAATCTTTTAGTAGTGGATACTAGATCCATTGCATTCAATATGTCCAAATATTTTTGTTGTAAGGCCCGACAAAGAAAGTTTGTAATCCCCATGACTTTATGCCTCAAGTATAATATGAATATGAAATCAAATGACTTCATCACAAGCAAAGAACCAGCTGCTTCTCCACGCATAGAATTGGAGGATCCGTCATTTACCATGCTTTCAAGCACTTTAATAGTTGTTTGATACATATCAATTAGGCTATAAATAGAATTAAAATAAGAGCTCCATCGAGTACTTCCAACCCTTTGCAAACTACCAATCTGATTAGCCCCTCTACTAGTATCACGTTCACCACTAGCCACCATATGTGCAATCTCAATAGCTTGAGCAAATTGTAACTAAGTATGACGCTTAGGAGAAGCACTAACAAGATTGACAATGGTAGTCAATTTTGAAAAGAATAACCAAACTGAAGTCTCATTACTAGTCGCTGCAACTAGAGCAAGTTGTAGTCTGTGTGCAAAACAATGAACAAAATATGCGTATTGACAATCTCTAAGAAATAAAGCCTGTAATCCATTCCATGATCCACGCATATTGCTAGCACCGTCATATCCTTGTCCTCGCATATTACAGATATATAAGTCATACCGAGAAAGTACATCAGATTATATTTGTTTCTTCAGGGTTGAAGCAATAGTGTTCCCAACATGTACAATCTCAAAGAATCGCTCCTTCAGAATACCATGAACATCAACAAATCTTAGAACAATAGCCATCTGCTCACTGTTAGATGTATCTCTGGCTTCATCAACCAAAATACAAAACTTTGCATCCCCAACTTCTTCACGAATTTTACTTCTCACCCGGTTGGCCATGATATGCAAAATCTCTTTTTGAATTGTCGGTGAAGTATATTGTGCATTCTTCGGAGCTTCCTCCAATACAACATCATCAATGTTGACATTCAAACTCCCTATTAATTTTATCATCTCTATGAAGTTCCCATGATTATTAGAAGTCGGTGACTCATCATGACCTCTGAATGCACATGCTTGCAAACTGAGCCACCGAATACTCTCAATTGTCGTCTTAAGCCGTAATTGATTCTTCAAAACTTCTTCAGAAGACTGTGCATTAATCACTTTATTAATTTGTTGAGTAACATTTGATAAACCTTCCATAGCTTTCACAGAATATCTATGGGTAGATGTAGGACCTCACATATGTGTCAAAAATGTACATCGAGTCCCCTCATTAACTCTCTTTCAATTTTTAAACCCATCGACAGTCAATGTGCAATGGAGAGCATTATCACTTTCAAAAAGATAACATGGAAAATAAAATATTGAATCCTTTGTAGTAGAGTACTCCAACTAAGAAAATTATTGGAACCAAGAGTATTGAAATCGACGAGACTGTTTTCCAAACTCAGACGGTGGAAATACTGCCAATTTCGGCTGATATGGACCCATTTTGATATACGTCCGTCTGATCTCATCCCTATGATTAACAGGATGCCCGCGTATCAGAATTCGTAAACTTGGATCTCGTTCAAAAGAATTTAAATCAACTATAACCTCATCCCTATGATCAACACTTGGGGTTGAAACGTTAACATTCGAAGGCAGGAGTAGACTTTCACTTCCTGATGTTTCACCCATTGGTTTAAAGAATGAAAAAAAGGTTTTCTTTCTCTTGTTTCCTTGATTTTCCATTATATTCCAAAAACCTATAGTGAATTAAGATCAAACCAAACACCAAAAATTTGGGGTTAGGGTTTTACAAAATTTTAATTTGAAGGTCCAAGGGCAAGGAGGATGGTGATTGATGGGCTTACCAAAGGAGGTGAAGTTGAAGAGGGAGATAGAGAGTCTGTGAAAGACGTCGTCTGTCGAGTCGAGCTGCCGAGAGTGGAGAGCCGCAGGCCCGCAGAGCGGGACTGCGAGAGGGGGGCCGAGCCGCCGCCGGTGAGCCGCCGAGGGGCTGCAGCGTGCAGAGAGGGGCCTTGATCTTTGTCGGATCCTCTCCTCCGATGTCTACTGTAGGAATTAGGAAGAAATCCTAGACTAGAGAGAGAAGAGATCGGGATTTTGAAAGGAAGTGAAACTGAAGTTGAACTTCTAGTCTTCAACTAGAGTCGCGAGTGGGGCCAGTGGACTACAGTCTACACACCAACCCGGTTCAGTTGCACTGGACTGGGCTACAAAGCATTGAAAAAAAAAATACTCATTTTTTTGACTTTGCACTGGACTACAGACCAGTGCACTGTTAATGTCCCTCCGCCCCCTGAATATGCAACCAGAAGTCAAATGAGCATTCCATGGTACATCTCTGATACTATTGATCATATTCATGCCAATGGTCTTGCAGGTTGATTCGTTTTTTACTCCTAACGAAGTACTTCCAGCCGAAAACGGTACGTTTTATTCCACTCCGTTAATTACAACACAACTTAGAGATTTGTGAAAGTCTTCTGTCGACATAACTCTTTGTTACGTACTGGTAAGTAGCAGCATGTTTGGAAGCATCAACGAGAAAGAAGTATAGATCGAGATAACACTTTGTTACTGTGGTAAGTAGCAGCATGTTTGGAAGCATCAACTAGAAAGAATACTAGAAAGAGAAGAAAAGAAGTTTCTTTCTCAATCAAATAATATATATATATATATATATATATATATATATATATATATATATATATATATATATATATATATATATATATATATATATATATACATACATCACGTGTAGCACAAAAGATACATAAAAGACTAAAGAGAAGAAAAGAAGTTTCTTTCTCAATCAAATAATATATATATATATATATATATATATATATATATATATATATATATATATATATATATATATATATATATACATCACGTGTAGCACAAAAGATACATAAAAGACTAGCTAGTAGATCTAGGTTGTAATCAAAGTATGTATATAAATTTGAATTGAGCATAATAGATGAATCGATCTAATTAAGATTGAGCTAGTCCATCCTGTATCCTCGTATAGTCTGCATAGAACCTGGGATGTCCTTGCTCCGGATGCGCAACATAAGCATAGCCACCGTGGCTGGACACATCCAGCCCTGCCAGCTCCTCATCCACAGATATCCTCAGTAAGCGAAGCTTGTGCAGCAGATAGAACACGGTAGCCATGGTCAAGCTCACCCACCCCACAATGGCGGCAACCTCCACAACTTGAGCCCCGATCAGTCCCCACCCACCACCCATAAGTAGCCCGAAGGGCCTGCTGATCCCCACCTCGCCCGCGTCGTAAGCCTCCACCACGTACTCCTCTTTCGCAAACAATCCGGTGAAGATGAGTCCCCACGCACCGCAGCCCCCATGCAACTGTGCCGCCTCCAACGGGTCATCATATTTATACCTGAGAGCCAGCACATTGAGTCCTATGAGCACCCAAGCAGAGACGAACCCACAAACGATTGCAGCCCATGGCTCGACAACCGCACAGCCTGACGTGATAGCAACGAACCCCCCCAACAGCCCGTTGCAGACGTCCAGCGCGTCCCAGTGTCCTACCAAGATTCTGCGTCCGAAGAGGGTTACAAGGCCAGCGGTTGAGCCGGCCATTGCGGTGGTCACTGCGGTCCGGCCTACTCCGGTCCAATTTCCCTGGTAGTAGTGCGTATCTGGGTAGGGTACCAAGATCTTGGTGAAGGAGCCCGGATTGAACCCGAACCAACCAAACCACAGCAACAATGTGCCCAGGACAACCAGTGTCGCGTTGTGCCCGCGCATCGGCATGGGCTTGCCGAATGCGTCGAACCGTCCGACACGGGGACCCTCGATGATCGCCCCCCACAGGCCTGCCACGCCCCCGACCAGATGCACGACTCCACTCCCGGCAAAGTCGATTGCACCAGAACCGAACAACAAGCTCTCTGAGCTTGCACTCAGCCACCCGACCGAGGACCAGAGCCAGTGAGCCACCACCGGGTAGACGAAGCCTGTGAGCAGAAAGGAGAAGATGAGGTATGCACTAAACTGAGTGCGTTCGGCAATGGACCCACTGGTAATCCCTGCGACTGCGATGGCGAAGGCCCATTGGTAGAGGAAGTAGGCATAGTCGTAGGTTTCGTCAGGAACGGAGTTGAGGGCGAAGAGGGAGGTGCCGATGAATGGGTTGGAGCTGGAGGTGCCCCCAAAGGCGAAGGCGAAACCGAAGAGGTAGTAGGAGATGGTGCCGACCACGGCGTCGACCACATTGGTGAGCATGATGTTCATGGCATTCTTGGCTCGGACGGAGCCGGCGCAGAGCATGGCGAAGCCCAGCTGCATTATGAAGACGAGGTATGCGGAGAAGAGGAGATAGACGGTGTTGATGGATTGAGTTACGCTCTCCTCCCATGTCACTGCACCCGCCATCACCATGCTCAGTAAATGTGTGTGTGAGAGAGAGAGAGAGAAGAGTAAGGGAAGGTGATAAAGGTAGCTAGGAATGGTAGGCACCGAGGGGCTTATTTATGGTTGGTTAGGAAGGAGATGACGAGATTTCAAATGTTAGGTGTTGAGTGAGTGCACTGTATATAAATCTGTTGGTCCACTACGTACGTCAAGTGGATTTTTACTACTCCTCTTAGCCGTTCGATCGATACACATATGGGATGTCCATGCCTCTCTCTCTCACTAGCTCAGCTTATCTTGTACATGAGATGAGGAGAGTGAGACTCTGCTCAACTTTAACTGAACTCAAATTTACGCACCAGCAACTATAGCAATTAACAATTGTATCATGCATATTTCACTCATTATTTTAGCTACTAATGAACAAATTGTTGTTTGCCATAATCGATCGATATTGTTTTTAACTTGAAATAGTTGACAGTACTGCAAGCGCAGCATTAATGATAGGGGAACTTCTTCTTCTTTTTATATCTCAATACATATGTATTTTGTTTAGTGCTGCTTTTTCGGATTAATTGCGATGAGGTTGAAAGAAGTAAAAATAATTTTGTTTGGATAATTTTAAAAAAATAAAGGTTAAAAATAAAAAATTATAAATTTACTGTTTGATTGGATTGTTAAAGTGAGTGCAAAAGTATATATATATATATATATTTTTTAAATGATATGAATAATAAATTTTTATTTTTTTAAAGTACAGAGAAAGTGGTCCTCCAACCAAACACACGAAACGAGAATGAGAATTTTCTACTTTTGCGTTCCACTTCGGAAGAAAAAATTTCAATGTCAAAACTCCGATTTCGTGACAGATAAAATTTATTATTGATGTCAAATTACAGTAAATTTTGCCTGCAAATCTTTTAACCAAATACATGAAATGGTCCAAACTCCAAATTTTGGCCAATTTTGCACACCAAATTTGCAAACCAAATAGCCGGTTAATGGAGCTTAAGTTAAGGTGTTGGACACATTTGGACCGGGCTTGGCACCTATTGCATTTGCATATTTTTGGTAAACAAACATACACAAATATACTTTGAAAATTTTGCTTATTATCACTATTTAATCATGGAAACAAACACACACTTGCATTTGCATATCTTGACACATACTACTATGTAGCACTTATAAATTTTTTTACCACCCTATATATATAGTCCTTGAAAAAGCTCCAGAATATACAAAGTATTCTTCCCCGTATACTCAAAAATGAGATGTTGGACATTTTTGTTAATAGAGTGAGAACTAAAATCCCTATTCTTGTTTACGAAGCAAGGGACGAGTCCAATAAAAAGTAGATGAATTTGTTTTGAGATTTGTTAATGGTGATAATTTTGTGCAAAGCATTTTTTAGATTGTTCATGTTGCAGATATTGCTACATTGACTCTAAAGGAAAAGATATGCCAAGTACTTGCTTTTACAATTTTTTGATAATCAAAATATGCGAGGTCAAGGATACGATGGTGCCATTAATATGCATGTGCATGGAATTGAATGTAAGCCAAGTTTCTTGACGAATATCCATATGAGTATTGTTTACACTATTTTGCCTATCGCCTACAATAAGCTTTGGTTGCGGCTGCTAATAATGAAATTTCTGTTTGATTATTCTTTTTAAACTTGACCTCCATTATTAACCTTATAGGAGCTTCTCCCAAACATCTTATTGAATTATAATATGCGTGCGGCTAAAATTGAAAATATTTTAGCTAATGGTGAACGTGCGACTGGTAGAGGGGCCAATCAAATTAGTATTTTTCATAGAACTGGAACCACTCGTTGGAGCTACCATTTCTATTCTATTTGCAGCTTAATGATGTATGATGCAACTTGTAAAGTTCTTGCAAAAATTGAAGAGGGTCTTCAAACTCTATACGTGACGAAACTGTCGGTGCTTTAACGATGTTGAAATCCTTTGAATTCGCAGTTACCTTGAATTTAATGAACAAAATTATGGGCATCACTGATTTGCTTTGTCGAGATTTATAAGACAAATATCTCGATATTTTAAATGCTATGAATATGGTCTCCGGCCCTTGCAAAGAAACTCTTGAAGAGTTTAAGAGCATATGATGAGATTCTCTTTCTATACAGGTGGAAGCATTTTGCAATAAGAATGACATAGATGTAACGTCCTAATCTACCACAGGATCGACCGTCCCCGCTGAACCTAAATCACCGCGCCAGCGCTCCCGTAGGACGATCGTTCCCATCAGGACGTGATGTCGCGCGAGCATAAGCTGCGCCCGCGTAAGGCCAGGGTTCGAAAATGCTGTGAAATGACTAAGCCACAGAGTCGCACAGATAGTCTCCAATGCAGCAGAAATTTGAATGACACAAGTAAACGACCGTTCAATAACTAGTTTATAGAGTCGACAAAGCGGAAACATTGAATAAACACAAGTATGATACCATAACTAAGCTCTTTATTGATAATGAATAAGGTTACAAGCGACGCTAAGCCGAGATTACATGTCACTCAAGCTCTCTCTCTCTCTCAACATATAAAGGCATGCCAAGCGACTTACAACATGGGATAATACATAGGCGATGTTTCAATACTATGTCATGTATATATGCTTCTGCTCCGGACGCAACACTCCAAGGCTCCAGAGCAAACTCCATGTCTTAGCGCGGACGAGGGGATACTCTGCACTGAACGAGGTTCTCTCACACCCTGGAAGTAATCTGATGGGTTATCAGTACATGAATGCACTCGTGGGGAGGCTTCTCGCCTGTTCGATAAATCTAAACATGTTATATAAGTTTCGTGCACCATCTATTAAGTTGTCTTTCTAGTCTTATCTTAGGATCAGTTTTAAGGCAACGATGTAAAGCCTAACTTGTGTGACAGTATGTTGTGCGATATAAGAGAAATACGACAAAATTTACCAATTTATCATTCATCCTTCCCCGTCTAATGACACAACCAAGTTAACCAAACACGAATATATATATAATGAAACCAAGAATCTCATAAGAAAACACAAGTGTTACCAACGTGTTTCTGACTCAGGTGAACGACGTACACAAATTTGTGATACTCATATCCTTGTCATGCTGTACACGTGCCTGTATCCCGTAGAGAGTGATGTTCTGCACTGACGTGAGACTTCTGTCGTTTAGTCAGTTCACGTCTTTTGAGGCCATCAGAAAAATTATTTTTGTCAGGATTCTGTGTTGGAGACGATCCTGTTGACGAGATACCATATCAGGTCCATCTGCGGCCAAGGCTGCTTTGACTAATTGGGACGCATATTCTCGTCTTGTTGGGCCGCAAGGTGCCTCTGCGGCCTGGTTTTTGCTGAGTCTGCTTAGGGGGCGTATGGCTGTTGGTCGCATGGACGCGTGCTGCCAAGCTGGCATTTTTAAGACTTGGCTCAACCATTTTGGGAAGCTTAACCGCCTTCATGCAGATTTCTTGAGAACTTAACTGTTGGTTGCATGCAGACTTCTCGGAAGCCAAATCGTCAGATTTGCACTTTCTAGGTTCATCATTACAATTATTGCTGTCACGCGAACTGTCACTCTTTCTTTTATAAATACCACTGTCGTGGTCCATCGTGTTCCACTTCGTGAAATATGTCATCCAAGGAAATTCTATTTGGGAACCCTGGCCACCCGTCTCTTTTCCTCGTCGTCTCCTCCCTGTTACAACCCAGTGTTCGGGTATCAGAGGGTCTGGAATTGGAGGGTCTCGTGAGGGACGAGCTTTTGGTTCTCCGTCGGCTGTTGTGGTATTTCTGCCTGGACGGAGGGCATGGGACGAGGGTTAGTTGTTTGCTACTGAGAGCTTTTTGTCCTTGGTAGGGTTGACTTTGGAGGCTCTTGCTAGACCTCTAGGGTCCACTCTGGACTTTGCCCTGCTGCTACTAACTCCATAGGAGAGGGAGGTGTTGGAATGGAGGGAAAGAATGCCTCGCCAGTTTTATCTTGCGGGCATAGGTTCGCTCTAGGATATCGCGGCTGTAACGACCTACCTTGTGTCACGCCCCGATCTCCCGCAGGCAAATCGGCCGTTCCCGCTAGGCGGGAATCACCCTCGCCAGCGCTCCCGCGGAACGATCGCTTGACCCATCTGGGCGTGATGCCGCACGAGCGTGAACCACGTCCGTGCAAGGTCGTGATTCATTGGCTGGCGGTAAGAGTTCTAAGCCACAGAGTCGCACAGATTTGTCCGAGTGTCACGCCCCAGTCCCAAAATATTGAGGGACTGGACGCGTGATAATGGCCAGTAGCATGCACCGATGGACAAACCCAATTTAATGGATCCATCGGGCATACTTAAGCTGTATTACATCAGTCGGGGTTTTACTATTCTCATCCACAGATATAAGATAGCAACATCAGAAAAGAAATATTAACAACAACAGTCAAAGTAAATAAAATCGGAGAACAATCCGATATTAAGTCTGTTTACACAAGTTCTCAAAGACAGGAAATAAAGAGTTCAATTAACAGGAAATAAAGACTATTTGCCATAAAGACTGAGCATGGCGAAGCAATTGTTCAGGAGAAGTCCTCTGCGAACACCTCGTCTTCAGGTTCAGGTACTGCTCCGAGTAGTGCCCCTGTTCCGTACACCTCTGGGTAGATCTCGTCTGCTAAATCTGGGGACATAATCCATTCCAGGTCCTCAGGGGACATAGCAAGGTACAGAAAACACAAGCCAAAATATAATGCAGTGCAGAAATAAAGAAATAACAGGGTAAGTAACTAACCAGCTAAGTGATCATGCAAGTGAGAGTTATTAATCATACTTCAGGCTGAGACTACTACAGGATCAATGACAAGAAACCATAGCAGTGTTTTCTCGAAGGGCCAGTACAGGTGCCAAAGCTCTGTGTCAGAGACTAGGACACTTCCAGATAACAATATATATAATATAATCAGCCTTGATATGGTAATACTCTCCCCACCCAATGTAATCATGCATCTCATGTTCACGACGTCTCATGTCCATGCCATACAGGATCATAACTAATGCAACTAGTCATGATAAAAACTAAGCTCAAGTCATGAAATCTATATCCTATACAAAACCTCCTTGAATAATCAGGAAGATTCTATATCATGCTTTGTGTCAGGTGTCCTGGATATAAAGTACTGGATAGGGCAAGTACAACAGTCACAGAAATTAAAGCAAGAGAAAAATGAATCAATAACTGCATTTTATGGCAAGGTACACTTGCCTGGGTTTCCTGCTCCAATTGTAGCTCGAGCTTCAGCTAGATTTCCAAGCAGTACTCCGGTTACTGAAATAGACATCACCAACAGATCCAGAAAATATTAATCAGCTAGGAACGTCTGTCCTTGAGTCCAAATTGGAGACAAGGGCAAAAACGTCAATTTCGGGTCAAGGCGGGGTCCAAATGTGGGCCGCTTTGCACCGAAAAATGCGTCAGGTCAAAGGTCTCAAAAATAGTCCAACTTAGTGTCAACAGGTCAGGAACGATAATACGAACCCAACGGAACTTTCAGAATTGGATTTCGAAGAGCCGTTCTCAAAATCGCCCGTCGGGTGGAGCCTGTGGGGCCCACGACACACGATTTTGTCAACGTTCTCAGAATCGAACCAAACTTGGCTCACAGGACCAGCGTATTGCTACGAGTCCGATGGCGCAAGTTTCGTCTTGATCCGACGTGTGTGCACTAAGTTACAGCAAGATTCAGAAAAGTTGGATACGGGGCGATGTCCACGGATACGCACTGATTTCGGTGTGCACGCACATCCAAATCAGCTTCTGCGAAATCCCGCACGTCCGTATCAACGACGCGCACGTATCGGTAAAGACCGCACGCGACCAAGTTGTCCCGTTTGGCGGGGCGTACTCAGTTCCGGGGTGAAACAGGGTCTGGTTTTTCCTATTTTTGGATCGCGGTGTACGATCACCACAGGACGCGATGCCCCGAGCGGTTTATCCGGGCACCGAGAGGGTCATACAGGCTTCGCGATACAATTTACGGAATCAAAAACAGAGCTACGAGTCAAAAGTTACGGATACCTGAAGTGGGTCTGAAAAACCCGAGTCCTTCGTGTCCAAATCGTGTCCTGTGTCCACCCTAGGTTTTAGGGTTTACTGTGTCCGGTTGTCACCGGATTCGGCTGGGGGCGGCTCTGCAGAAGGAGGCGAGACACGGAGGGGACTCGGCCGGAGGCAGCGGGTTCGTCCGGCGCCGGAGCGGGCGGGGGTCGTCGGCTAGCTGCTGCAGCTGGTGCTGGACGGTGGTGATAGGCGGAGAAGGTAGGGAGAGAGGAGATGAGGGCCTGGCGGTTTGGTACAGTGAGGCTTGTGGGCGGCCGGGAGGCGGAGATGAGGGTTCTGCGGAGGACGGCGTCGGCTGCGGCACGGCGGAGCGGGGAGGTGCGGGCTGGAGAAGGAGAAGAAGGGGGTTTTTATAGGGAGGTGGAGGGAGGCCGACGGTCGTCCGGTGAGGAGGAGCCGAAGCGGAGAGGTCGGGGAAGATGGAGAGCGGTGGCGGCGGGCGTTCATAGGGAGCCGGAGGGTCGCCGACGGCGGGGTAGGTCAGGGGTCGGGTGAACGGTTGGGAGGGGAGAGGTTATCGGGTTGCGGTTTGGAGTGAGTTGCGGGTCGGGCTGACCCGGCCCGATCCGAAATCAACAGACGGGTCGGGTTCGGGTTAACGGGTCGGGTCTGGGTTGGACCCGGATCCGACCCGATAGGAATTGGTTTATTAATATAAATCCGGTTTGGTTCAATTTGGTTTGGTTAAATAAACCCGGTTTATTTGGGTTTAATAATTAAATTAGTATTTAGGGCTTTTAAAATCCATCCGGGGTCCAATAAATTCCCGAAAAATTACCCTATGTCTGGTTTTCTATTTTACACCATAAAATATTATTTTCATAATATTTTAATACTATTTATTAACAATTAAAAATCCTTTAATAATTTAAACACCTAATTTTAATTAAAGAAAAATCTCAGAAAATTCCAGAAATTCCAGAAAAATGTAAAAATTCCAAAAATTTAAAATTCTTGAAAATCAGGGGGATTACACCGAGTGCAGCGGATTCATGAACGCATAGGCAATCGCTAACAGGTTCACTGAGTCGACAAATATAGCGGAAGCATTGAAACACAAGTTGAAGTAAAGCAAGCTCTTTATTGATATAAACAAGTGTTACAGGCGGCGTATAGCCGAGATTACAAGTCGCTCAAGCCTCTCTCTCCGAAACAGTAAAAGAGTGCCAAGTGGCTACAACTGTGGGATGATTTGTATAGGCGATGTTCAGGCGAGTTCGGGCTATGTTCACAACATTATGTCTTGTATATGCGCTTCAGTCCCGGACGCACCGTTGCTTCGGAGTGATGTCCATGCCTTAGCACGCACGTTGGAGGCGTCCGCACCGAACGAGGTTCTCCCGCACTCTGCATACAAACTGGTGGATTATCAGTACATTGAATGCACTGGTGGAAAAGCTACTCGCCCGCTCGACAAATCCAAACACGTAATGCAGGTTCCGTGCACAACTATTAAGTTATCTTTCTAGTTGCCTTAGGATCAGTTTCATGCAAATATTGAATAGCTTAACGTGTCGGGCAGTGCGCCGTACAATATGAGAGAAAATACGGCGAGACTTACCAACTTACCATCTCCTTCCCTGTCCAAGGCAAACATTGAGGCAAACATGTTAATTCACGCACGGGCAAGTATAAACATTCAGGGGCATTGCATATGCAAACACGAGGGTCGTTTAACATGATCGTTCAGGTGTTCAGTTGATGCGATGCAATAACTCGCACGAGAATAACCGCTAAGCGAGGATGACTTATCTATATGAACAGGAGTCGCTGGCATAGCCATAAAGGACACTAGTCTTAAACGAGAATGGTTTGCAACGAAAGTACAGTGGTGCTACAAGCCATCTCGTTTAGTACAGTAGACTATACAGTAGAGTTCAGCCATGGAGCGGATGGTATGCAGCGAAAGAACGGTAGGCGCTGCACACTATCTCGTCCAGTACAGTTGGCTAAAATAATGGAGTTCCATCCGGATCGGAGCGGCCCCAGTGCCCCGGAGACCGTCCGTAGAACTATGCCTCGTTTCCGAGTTGTCCGCGACATGCAGGTCAGGATCAGTTTCCAATTTCACTAGATACTCGAGTACTGTAGAACAGGAGTACAGTGGTACAGTGGTACAGTGGTACAGTAGAACAGTAGTACAGTAGTGCACGATTACAGGAGGTGCTTGAATCATGATTCTGTACAGTGATTAACTTGTCTTGATGCATTCCCCTGGTTCGGGGCTGCCTGGTGACCTAACGGTCCCGGATACTTGCAGGGTCAAACATGCACGGAACGACTACTTAGTAGTCTCCCGGAGTTGGATGAAAACAAGGCAACATTCAAGCAGACAAGCATGCGTTTCTTAAGGAACATAAGAAGGCACGTTGCTCGGACCCGAAGGTAAGCCGAGAGTTGAAACCGTTAAGGGACTTAGCATGCGAGGGTCTGAATATAAGCAGTATTTCAATTTCCATGTTCTAGCAAGCAATACAAGTTGGGATTATTCCCTTAGCTAGGTGCGTTGGATTTATTAGCATGCAGGGGGTGATTCACCTAGCGACTAGCATAATTATTTCAGATTTTATGTGTGCTGGCTAAGCAAAGACAAGTTCAACATAGCCACCCACCTTAGCGATGATTCACCTCGGTAGAGCGATACGTCAAGCGAGCCTCTGAAAGCCTAAGCCGGGATTCCTGTAGGGACAAGTCTGGATATCCTTTGCTTCTCGTTTGAGGCAAAGCAGGTCGGGACAGCTGCACTATTGCCGTTTGAGACGGCAGTCCGCTTGAGCGGAACGGGGCGTTACACCTTGCTCAGCTAGAAGACTCGTTCAATGCAAAGGCATTCAGACTTGGACCTTCAAAAAGAGTTTTTACTTAGACTTTTCAGAGGCGCGCTCAGAGTCTTGCTCGGACGATGAGATTCATCGCTAGGTGGGTGGCCCGGTGAACCTGTCCCTGCTTAGCTGCACACTTAAGAAAATGAATGACACATGCTAGTTTCTAAGCGATAACCTTTGCATGCTAATAAAAAGAGATGAATGCACATAGCTAAGGGGATAACCCTGCCATATTATTGTATGAAACATGGAGATCTTAGTTGCTATCTGCGTAATCTGGCTTATTGAGTTAAAATATAGTAGTGTCTTCTATGTGCCACAAAAGTTGTTTTGAATTCATATTGAGTCACCGTACCGCACGGAATGTGACACGGGATAGATTATAATAATATTGTATACATAGACGAGGAAGAATATCAAGTAGTCGTTCTGTCACGACCCGTACCCGGTATAGGGGCACGAGTACGTGGGTACGTCCAGCCTACGCCACAGCATCGGCGGTATAACGCTGTCTTGGTCTTCTATACTATATAATATCTCACACAATATATATATAATACTGTCATGCCATCTCAAATCTTGTAATGATACTCAATTACATATAAAACTAAAGGAAGATGTAAGGACGATATAGAATAAAAAGAAAAGAAATACAAGTCTCAATACATCGCATAACCATCTCAAAACTAAACACAACTTCAGATCTCAAATAATAATACAACCAATGTCTAAAATAGGAATAACTACTATAATGTATGGAAATCTAAAAGGCATCAGTCTCTGGCACTATTCTCGGGTGACACTCCATCTGTCGGTACATAGTGAGTGGGACACATCCTCTCTAACCATTCATCTGAAAAATATTTTCCAGTCAGGAATGGAGCGAAGTACAATCCAATAGCATTTCCAATTAATTGATAATGACTATAAACAGAAATAGAGAATATAATACAAGACGAGAAACAATGAACAATATCAACTATAGTGGATGAACAGGTAAACAATGAACAATATGGTAAACACTGATCACAATGAATAGAATAAGATAATAGAATAAAATAATAAACTAGAATATGGTGAAGAACAGTAACTATGCTAAGTGATTGAAATACTAGATAGATATGTGATCGGCTTGGGTGAACATTGTCTACTTTAACGTTGGATAAATATTGTCTAAGTTAAACATTAAACATTGTCTAGGATTTGATCACATACCTAGCTAATACTTTCCCTTTCTCCCAACTAGTACAATGGATCCAACCATGACACATTGTGATACAAGATACTCAAGGCCATGTAAACCATAAAACTTGAACACGAAACATTGAACATTGAAACATTGAACATTGAAACATTGAACATTGAACCTTAAAACATTGTCTAAGTTAAACATTAAACTTTGAACACGAAACATTGTCTAGGTTAAACATTGAGAACATGAGGAACAATAAACAATATATATAACATCCCATGACGGATCCATGTGTATACTAGTCCGTGTACCAATGTGTCAAGAGTCATGTACAATATTTCTAAATACTTGTATTATAGTAATTATCAAATAATGAAAACTATCAGAGAATGTACTCGCCTATCGTCCAAGCAATAAATGTCAAACTATGTCCCAACTGGTGTCACACAAACCTATACATAGAATATTGTATTAATACAAGGTATTGAAATAAATTTAAGTTAAACTAGTCAAATTCTAGGTCATAAAGTCATTTCTAAGTCAAACTGATGAAATCTAGGTTGCAAGAGTCTAACACTAAGTTACTAAGTCGATACACTATGAAACTAATCTATACAAGCTAACTAAGATACTAGAATCTCACAAAAAGGTCGTATCCTAAGATACACAAGTTTTGAATATGTAATGGTTTATGTATATATGCAAGTCAATATATATATAGTACTATATCAAAACAATGAAATACGATACCTTGGCCTTGCACCAATGCGTATCACACTTACCCCGATACCCAACTCAATACCTCGGGCATCGTCCCAATACCTTGGTATCCCGAGGTAATCCAAAACCTCTATATTATAGCTAATACAAAACAACCCTCAATACTAACTATATTAATATAACTAATTTATATGCTTAACCATATACTAACTACTATAAATAACAACTACTACAAAATATGTATATATCTACATATGGTTAACTATATAGCTAATTTCCCAAATACTAAACTACACTAAACATAACTAACTATCAAAACTATTTAACTACTAACATACATAATACGCTAATATACATATCTAGCTACCAATAGCTACATGCACTAACTATTTCTAAACCACTAAATAACCTTAACACTAACTACTAACTAAAATACAAACTCATCTGAGTCGCTAAACCACTACCAACTCAACTAGTTAACCATTACCTCAATACCTGGTGACTGAACTAAGCTTACTGACTTCACTGATACTGAACCTCACTGACTACTAATCACTACACTCATAAGCTACCCATACCTAATAACTAAACCATATACCTTAACTACTAACCAAAACCACAAATCTGAAACTGGTACCAACACTGATATTATGCTCGCACAGTGAACTGATACCACTGATACACTGAGAACTCCCTGCCTGCTGATATTGTACTGATACTACCTGGATCCCTATTGATCTTGCTGATCTGCACAGTGCTTCTTGCTGATTTCATTGTGCACGAGCTGCACACATTGTTGCACCTCACTGATAACTTGCCTGCAGGTTGTTGCTTACTGTTAGATTGGATGCATTGCTGCAAAATGCTGAAGGTTGGATGCTTTCTACTACAGGCTCTTGATGTAGTGTTCTCTGCTGCTATAGTTTCCTCTTGCTGTAGTGAGTAGTTATTACAATTGCATACTGCTCTGTTGCTCTCTACAATGACTGATACCTCTTGCTAATGTTGCAGACTTATGAAGTTGCTTGTTAAAACTATTTGTTGTTGGTTGTGGCTGCTAAAAGATGTTGTTGCACTCTGCTGTATCTGCTGAAGGTTGATGTATCATGTTGCAGCATGCTGTGTACGAGCTGCCTTGGCTTTGATGTACACTGTATTGCTGGTGATGCACTGGTCAGCTACTCAGTTGATGCACATTGTCTTGCTCATACAGCTTGCTGTGTGAAGTATATTGCCACTTACAATATACTCAGTGGATGGCACTTGCTGAATACATATGCTGATGTGCAGAGCTCACTGAGATTTGTAGTTTGCTAAAATTCTGAATTGCTCTTTACTGGACTGTGCAAGATACTGTACCTATGATTGGTCACTACAGTAGTGCACTTGTTGCTGCAACATGCTAATGTGCAGTGGCTGTAAGAGCACCCTTCTCTGTTAGAATGAATGCATATTGTTGTATGCAATCTCTGCTTGTACTGATAAGCTGCTGTAGCATCTAGCTTGCTGTGCAATGGCCACTGCTCTCCTTGTAGTTTCAGTTGTGCATTGTTGAATGTTTATTGCACAGTTTCTGTGGAACTGATGCTGATACTGAATTGGTTGTACACTATAGTGGCCTACACAAGCTGATGAGGCCTTCCTGCTCTCCCATGGCTGTGTACACTGCACATTGCTAAGTTCCCCGCTGGAGCTGCTACTGCTAGCCTTCCCCTACAGTTGCTCACCCGGGCAGTGGTGCTCGAGCTCTGCTGAAATGCTACTACAGATGCAATCTGTTGCTGTGTAGCTCACTGACTAAATTGCTGTTGTGTTGTGGCTCATTGCATCCCACTGTCCCAAGCCTTCTCAACACACATCCTCACACAAACATCCATACAATGCACTCACAGACACACACACAATCGAACACACAAAGACTAGATATGTATATATCTATCCACATATATAAACATATATATATATAACTATATACACCAATCTATATATATACACATATATAGATTTATACACATGTAGATAACCGAAATCATAAACTTAAATAGTTATAAAACCTCTCAACATAACTCTAATGTATAATACTACCATACATGTATATTTATATATACCAATACATATATATACATATACACCTATATGTGAATCACTAGCTATATGTATATACATATTCCCATATATATATATATATATATATATATATATATATACAACTACATATTCTAATAAGTATATATATAGCACACACATATACATAACTCAATATACAATATGATATACTCTAAATAATACATAGATAGCATATATATATATGTAATTACACATGCATGTATAGTAATAAGAACAAAACAACAAACACATGGAGCGCATCGCACCCGTATCACACTCTTCCTATGATACGCTTGCGATACGGCTCCAACACGCAACCAAATATATCCCGAAGGACACGAACAAGTCTAATACATAAATTATGAATAATACATATATTAATTAGAGTGTCTACGTGTCCGTGTCATAATACGATATGCACAAGGCTCCATGTCGGGAGAAAACCCCCAAAATTAACCTGTTTCGTCAAATTGACGAGATACGGCCTACACGTATCCAATTGTGGATACGACACTAGTCACAAACAAATAATCATATGTTAATTTGGTCTAATTGACCAATTGACAAATACAACATGTGCCAATCTCAGAATTCCCCTAAAATTGGCACCAAAATGCACGTAACTTCCACCGTAGGTCTCCGATTGTCCCAAAACCAAATCATATGGGTAGCCTATGCATGAGGGTTGGTTTCTTATGGTAAAATCTTAGATCTAGAGTCTAATATAAGGGAGAAAAACTAAATTGTACCTATTGGAAGATGGATTCCCAATAAAAAGTCTCCAAATGCAAAGTAGCTCCTCTCCTTGTAGATCTTGGCCTCATCTTTCTTGCTTCTTGCTTCCTTCTTGTAGATACTTGGTGTAGAAGCCTCAATGATAAATTTAGAAAGAGATTTGTGAAGAATTGGTAGAGAATTGATGGAGGAATAAAAGAAAATTGGAAGAGGAAAAAGTAGATCTAGAAATTTGGGAAAAAAATAAAATGAGAGCACTCTCTCTCCTCCTAATTATGGCTGGTCATAAACTTCTCTCCAAGCAATGTATAATGTCCCAAATACCCCTTGGGGCCTCTCATTAAGAAATTAATTAAGGGAGAAGGTTCTAGTCTAATGGTTTTACTAATTAATCCAATCTCCTAATCCATGGGCCTAATTCATGAGCTCAAACTAAACTCATCCAAAATGTTGGGTTCATGCATCTAATAAAATAGGTTAGATATACTACACAAGTCTAAAATAAATACTACGTCTAATCAAATACTAAACAATACAACAAATAATTAATTACTCATGCATAATATTAAATACAACCCTCTTAAAAATAAATTTCTCGTGTCAATTACCAAACTATCCCTGATTGAAAAAGTGAGGGTGACACGTTCCGAGTCAGGAGAAGAAAACAAAAGAAAGTACTCAGGATATCCAGGTCACCAAGGTAGTCTCTAATCAGGAAGCTACGCAAAGAAGAAAGATCTGAGTGTAGTCCTCGACAAGATTGAACCAAGCTGATGTCCTCGGATAAGAAAAATCGAGCAGAAAGTTCTCGGCTAGGATTGGAAGTGGAGAAATAGTTGCATGGTCACAGATAACTGGTTGTGCACCAGAAAGACTCCTTGAACGATCTCCGAGGCATCGAAGTCGTGTCGTCCTGGGAGGATTGTGCTAGCTGAAGTTCTAGTGCGATAGCTAGCTGAAGTACTAGTAGGTGAGTGCTGGATGTCCAGCAAGGCTTGCTACTGACCTGAAAAGATAGCCGACTCTTCGGATGGTTTGGGACCCTAGTTAGGCTCACAACCGAGCTGAGAAGACGGTCATTCCATCCCAGAAGATATGTCCAATATGGCTAACAAAGCCAGTGACCTTCATATAGATAAGTCATGCATGCATAGCGGCGATCCACATTCAGAAGAGGAGTAATACGGAAGAGCATAATACACAGAACTTTGCACATTTAGAATGGATTCACAATATATAACATAGTTCGAGGAAGACATGTATATAACACTTAAATTGCATAAATATTCTTCGCTACTTATTATATTATTGATTATATTGATGCGTATGACAGGAAAGGCCGAATGGTAAGAAAGGGTAAAATGAACTCAGCTATTTACAGTATGACACTCTTGATTCAGACACTGGTATTACTTTCATTATATTTTCATAAAATTAATCCTAAGGCAAAGAATAAAAAAATAACATAATCAGTAGGTGCACATAACTAATGAACGTGCTTGTTTTGTGGCGTAGGCAAGAGGTCTCCCTACCAGTTCATTCAATGTACTGATACCCAGCCAGATTGCAAGCAATGTATAGGGAGAACTCGTACGGATTAGGAGATCGCTTAATGCATCGAGGCGCCGCACCACACTTGGTTTCTTGGAGTGTGTCGTGTGGACCTGGAGCTCACATATATGAGATATAATGTATGGAAACATCATCATCCAGATTATTTGATTCAGTTGTTAGCCTAAAGGCATATTTATTGTAAAGAGAGAGAGAGAGAGAGCACGATCGACTTGTAATCTTGGTCTAGCGCCGCTTGTAATCTTTACTTTATATCAATAAAGAGTTTTTTGGATTCAATACTTGTGTTTATTCTATATTTTTGCTATGACGATTCTGCGAACTAGTTATCAACGGCTGTTTCGGTATTTGTCTTGCGCGGGCATAACTCCAGGCTCGCACGACATCACGTCCTGATGGAAATGAACGTCATGTGGGAGTGTTGGCGCGGTGATTCACGCCTAGCGGGGACAACTGATTCCTACGAAAGATCGGGGCATGACAACGGCTGTGCTTCGTGAGGCTCGTGGCTCGTCTAACTGATTACGTCTTCCTCTTTTTGTTTTTATTTTGTATGGGCCTTGATGGCTATGTGTTATAATCCCCCCTTTTGCAAATAAATTTTTTGTTTTGTTTTGATCAATATTTTTTTTATGCGACTCCCGTATTCTGAGGATGATCAGGCCGCATAAGGGCCACCTATGCGGTTGGCTGTTTTATAGGTCCCGTGCGGCTTCTATGCGGCTTGCTTTCATATTAGGGGTACATTAGCTCTTATGTGGCCTGCATAATTTGTATGCTTCTACAAAGACAAGAACGTCAAAAGTTATGGTTATCATCTAGATGATCAAGATACCTTATCGTTACACTTTATTTTATCCAAGTTATATATTGATCCACCAATTCATGTTCATCTAATAACCGTTCATACTGTAATCATATTTTTCTTAACCAAATTGTCCAACTTCAATGTTACCGTTCGATTAATCCGTAGTATATTTCTAGTTTTCCTCAAACAACTAAGTTCAAATTCTCTAGCCAAAGTCTATTCACTTTTGATACTTTTTATTTCATCGAGTTCGTCTGAATAATCATCAGACATGTTCCCGCGAGTTTGATCATCCCCGCTAGACGTAAAATCACCACGCCAGGGCTCCCGCGGGATAAACGTTCTCATCTAGGCCTGATGTCAAGTATTATTGTCATGCCCTGCTCCCCGAATATTGGATAAATATGAGGACCGACATGGCCAATCGTACCTTGTAGAATACCGAAGTAAGCCGCAATGTGTTAAGGTTGTCTAGAAGACATATGGGTGAACTCTAGCATGCTATGATGTTATTTCAAAGGATGACAAATTCTAGTATCTCAATCCATCAACATAAGTAAAAGGGTATATCATATATGAAAGTAAAGATGCATCCCAAATTATATACCACATATGATCATGAAGCTAGTGAATACAAAATTCTGCAATAGCAGAGCATAATTATATATGATCAAATATACCAGCCATGGTCTAATATATACATCATATTGATTGAAGTCAGAGAAGTGATCTCAAAATAAGGGGCTAACACTGCCTCTTTCTAAAATACCATAAAATGATATAACACTACGAGGGGTGGAGGAAGGAAACCCACTCGCGAGCTTCGGCCACAGTCCTACGAGTACGAGCTATCTTGCTGGAAGTACGGTGGATCTTGGTTCTTCTCGGGATAATCTAGTGATACAAAACCAGTAGGGTCAGAACCCCAAGCAACAAGTATCAAAAAGGAGCTCAAGATGATAGACCAAATGTATCACAACATTAGCAGAAAAGAGACATATAAAAATAAATATGGATCGAGACTTGTACGATACCAATGAACTTATGTAAAAATAAAATACTGAATAAACTGATAACAAGTGCTATAAGAAAAGAAAGGCGATGAGCGGTAAGAGAGCCTAGGAACTACTCTGGATCGGGACCACAACCCTTAAACCAAATAAGGACCGGGGTTGCAGACCTTCACCCGAGCAAAACTTAGCACCCTAACCATGCGCAGGAAGAAGTAAAACTAGAAGGGCAAGCTATAATGAAAGTAACAACATTCACCGTACCGCCAAAAAGCTCTACGACTTGCTACAATTAACTAGTTAGGGTTGTCACATGCATTAATGCATGTTTTAAGAATATTGCTACCACCGACACTGCAGTCAACCCGGATGGCCAAGGGTACGCTTGTCGAGTAAATTTAAATACATATTCAACATCACTACAATATAACTTGTTATTTGTCATAAGCAGAAATTTGAGCTTGTAAGCATAAACTAAAGCTTGTGAACATAAACTTAAAGTTGTGAATCATAAACTTGTCTTATAAACATAAACTTGTCTTATAATGTGTCGCAGCACACGTAAACTTGGTCAATCATGGAGTCCTTGCCTAGCATGGTGATTTTATGCTGCATGGGGTCCTTGGAGATCGGGGTAGCCAGTACCGCAATATTCTTCCCTCCCAATGATCTAGGTGAATCTTATCTTGTTTAATTATTTCTAAATTTTAAGTTAAGTACGAACCAGAATGACCTTACCCTAATGCTAGCGGGTTTGTATACGAGACTAGAATATCGTTCAGACAAGATAGCTATGCACATAGACTTTCAGCTAAGTTGTACTGAGTATCGTGCACCTAGACCTTTTGGTGCGAGCAGGTTGCGAGCGAGATTTGGATATTGTTCGGATAAGGATAAAATCGGACTTGAAATGGAAATCGATAGAGAAGTTATCGGAGTACCGCTAAGGCGAATAATAGAAATCGTGTTTGGATTTTGAGATATAGTTTGGACAGTTATTCATAGCGATAAGTTACGACTCAAAACATAGTTTGTATGGAGGACTATCAATAGAGATACATATGAGACTAAGATTATCAAGGTAGCGAATAGGGATCATGCTGGAGTTCTAAGAAATGAATTAGATATACGAGTGAACGATGCGAACACAATTCAAGAGTTAATAGGATGACTCAATTCCTGAGTGGTATGTACGATAGTCTCAGGATCGAATAAGCTAATTGAGGATATAATGAGTTTAAAATATTCATAGAGTATAGCGAACCCTGAGTGGTGTATTGGTCATCATAGAAATATTCGAATGAATCGTGGATTTTGGGATAGCAAATGAGCCTAGCAGCAAGCGACGTGATTGTTAAAGCCTTATTATATGTCTAGCAAGTAAACAAATTTGAAAGAAACGTGCAAGATTTGATTCGAACGAGTTAGAATGAGTGAAATAATGGACAAGGCTTATATCGAATAGGAATTCAGCGTGTTGGAATTAATATCTGGGTCGAGAAAACTTAGTATATTGTACGAGCGATTTTGAATTGAGTTAAATGAATTGAAACTTGAGTTTGAGATGGAATAATATTGGACGCGATGAAAGTTAGTACAATTGGAATAATAGCGCGAACGAATGATAGCGCGCATAAAAAATTTGAATTGAGTAGGATATCGCTCGATAGAATTTAGTTTGAGTATGAATATTATGGTTTCGAATTTGGAAGACTGGATATCATATCAATAGTTGGAAGACAACATGGATTGATGCAAGTTAGCAAATTTGTGGTTCAATGATTGTGGTAGGCGATTATGGACTTAATCTTGAATTTGATCGAACTATCTTGAATCAAATTCGAAGGATAACACTCGACATTAGGCCTAGATGAGATCAATTATCCTGCGGGAGCGTTGGCATGGTGATTTCACGTCCAGCGGGAATGATCAAACTCTCAAAAATATGTTCGATGATTATGCAGACGAACTCGATAAAATAGAACGTAATGGAGGTGAATTGACTTTGACTAGTGGATTTGAACTCAAATGTTTTATGGAATGCTTAAAGTAGAGTACGAATTGATCAAACGGTAATATTGAAGTTGGACGAATTGGCTAGACAAATTATGATCATGACATGAATAGTTATTAGATAAATATGACTTGGTGGATTAATATATAACTTGGATGAGACGAAGCATATTGATAAGGTGTCTTGATCGCTTCGATGATAACCATAACTTTTTACGTTATTGTCTTGTGTGAGTGTAACTCCTTACTCGCACATACGTCACGCCCAGATTAGGACAATTATCACGTCAGAGCATTGGCGTAGTGATCTCACATAAAACAGGGATGATTGAACTTGCGGGAGACCAGAGTGTGATAATTGAATAATCATTTTGACTTTTGGTTTGACAAGATAAGACGAGTTTCATGAAATAAGTAAATCGAAGGTATTTCGGGGATGAGTTAGTCTAGAACATGAAGCAAGACGCTCGATAGTTTAGTGAATGAATACGTGAATTATGTTGTACGACTTTGAATTTATGATTGAGATCGAAGAGGTAGAAATTGAATCATGACTTGGTGGTCTAAACTTAGAAAATATTGGATATATGGCTCCTATCAGGTTTTTAAGGAGATAGACTATGCGAATCACTAAGCTTAACATGCGACGTGGATATATTATAGATTCGGTTGAACGAACGTGTTGATGTAATATGATGATCTATGCTCGATGTTTATAAATCAGAGTAAAACGAGCTTGGGTAGAATATCCCGTACAAAAAAATAGTGATGTGACCTTAGGATCTTGGGACTAGCGTCGTACAACAGAATTGCACGGTGAGTCACAAAATCAAACTGTACCCATGACCTTATAAGCTGACCTAGTGGCTAGGCAGACGATCCTAGGCCGTGAGTTAAACTGGAGTAACTGACTTCAGAGTATCGTTCAGGGGAAATAACGATAGAACTGGGATAACGAGACTTAGAGTTAGGTCTTGGAAATGAAGTGTACGCTAGCGACATTGGAGTTGAAATAAACGCAATGGGAGATAGGAATTGGATGATAATTGATTGATTGGATAGGTTATGCGATGGAGAGGAGTAAGAAGGTATTGGGGTAGATGATGACTAAAAGAACCAGAGTTCGGTTAGTCAAGTAGCAAAACGATCAAAAATTTGAAAGATTTTTACGAGTAGCTTGTCCGACTTAGCTGTCACTAAGCTTGGTTGAAATACACATATTTGGGGGACGCTTAAATATGAGTACAATCTAGACTTAGCGATATGCATAACTCGAATGCAGTTACAAGTAAAAATATTAGATTCGCATGGATGAGTATGAAATTTGGAGTAAGTTAACCTCATCCTAGACTTTCATAAGTGGAAGATTGTAACGTAGCCCGTACGAAGGAGATAGTTCTGCACTAAGGCGTAATAAGAGACTGAGTCAGGAACGCAATGATTGAACGATAAAGCCATTCAATAAAATGGTTAAGCACACGTGCGAAATGGAACGAGAAAACAAATAGAAAGTTAAGTTCAATCGGACCTAAGACGCGAAGGATTAGAATGTACCCCATGTTGGGCAAAATTTCTCTGCGCTAAATCAATAAAGACGGAGTCAGAAAACAAAAAAAATTTGATGCGATGACTTTGGGTGGTAGTAAATGTACTTAGCGAGAATGGAAGGTGACTCGGATAGATATTGATGCAAAATGAGATTGGAAGATTAGCTGAGAATCAAACTTTTGGATTTAGGCGTAACAATAGATTTCGATAGGCGACGTCGAGTAATCAGTTGAATATGTTTTGGGTTCGCATATATAGAGTATAACAACTGGGCAAGTTTACCCTAAGCCTGAGTTTTCTAGTGCATATTGAGTTATAGAATACCCCATAATTGAGTAATACAGCCCTACGCCAGGCGCATTAGAGTTTGAGTCTGGGAGTAAAATGATTAAGTTGAGTATAATTCGATAGCATTAAACGATAGAATTGTTCGATGAGATTGGCTAAGCGCGTGCGTAGTGCGAGGTGAGGAAATGAATGAATATAGTGTTAAAACAATCTTTGGAAGTTAGACGAGAAGTATAGAGTTTGGTTTAGAAGTTGTGCGATAATACTAATTCTGCTTAGGAAGCCTCGAGGATGAGACTGTTCTGAGTGGTGTATTATGTAACCATCCGCTCCGCTCAACCCGGAGGGCCACACAAGTATAGTGAATCGACCTACCTAGCTCAGCGAGAAGACTCGTTCGATGCAAAGGCATTCAGTCTTGGACCTTTAAAAGGAGTTTGGACTTAGACTTTTCAGAGGCACGCTCGAAGTCTCGCTCGGCCAATACAATTTATCGCTAGGTGAGTGGCCCCGGTGAACCTGTCCCTGCTTAGCTGCACACTTACAAAAAAGAATGATACATGCTAGTTTCAAAGTTTCTAAGCGATAACCTTTGCATGCTAATAAAAGAAATGAACGCACATAGCTAAGGGGATAACACCGCCTTATCATTGTATGGAACATAGAGATCTTACTTGCTATCTGCGTAATCTGGCTTATTGAGTTAAAATATAGTAGTTTCTTATATGTGCCACAAAAGTAGTTTTGAGTTCATATTGAGGCACCGTACCGCACAAAATATGACACGGGATAGAGTATAATCATATTTTATACATAGACGAGGAAGACTATCAACTAGTCATTCCGAGTCAGGATAAAAAAATAAAAGAAAGTACTCAGGATTTCCAGATCATCGAGGCAGTCTCTAATCAGGGAGCTACACAAAGAAGAAAGATTCAAGTGTAGTCCTCGACAAGATTGAACCAAGCTGATATCCTCAGATAAAGAAAATCAAGCAGGAAGTTCTCGGCTAGGATTGGAAGTGGAGGAGTAGTTGCATGATCACAAATAACTGGTTGCGCACCTGGAAGAGTCCTCGAACGATCTCCGAGGCGTCAGAATCGTGTCGTCCCGGGAGGACTGCACTAGCTGAAGTTCTAGTGCGATACCTAGCTAAAGTACTAAAAGGCGAGTGCGGGACATCCAGCAAGGCTTGCTACCGACCTGGAAAGACAGCCGACTCGTCGGATTGTTCGGGACGACCAGTAAGGCTCGCAACCGATATGGAAAGACAATCGTTCCATCCCAGAAAATATGTCCAATATGACTAACAGATCCAGTGACCTTCATATAGATAAGTCATGCATGCATAGCGGCGATCGGCATTCAGAAGAGGAGTAACATGGAAGATCATAATGCACGAAACTTTGCATATTTAGAATGGATGCACGGTATATAACATAGTTCAAGGAATACATGTCTGAGGTAGAGACACAAACATAATACTTGAATTGCATAGATGTTCTTCGCTACTTATTAGATTATTTATTATATTGTTGCGTATGACAAAGAAGGCTGAATGGTAAGAAAGGGGAAGAAGAACTCAGCTATTTATCGTACAACACTCTTAATTCAGACACGGATAATAATTTTATTATATTGCCATAAAACTGATCCTAAGGCAAAAACTAGAAATACAACATAATCAGTCAGTGCACATAACTAATAGATGTGCTTGTTTTGTGACGTGGCTAGAGGCCTCCCCGCCAGTGCATTCAATGTACTAATACCCAACCAGATTGCATGCAGGATACAAGGAGAACTAGTATGAATTCGGAGATCGCATAACTCATCGAGCCGCCGGACCGCACTTGGCATCTTGGAATGTGGCACGCGGACCTGGAGCTCATATATACGAGACATAATATATGGGAATATGGTCATCTAGATTATTTGATTCAGTTATAAACCTAGCATATTTATTATAAAGAGAGAGAGAGAGAGTAAGAGCGAATTATAATCTCGGCCTAGCGTCGCTTGTGTTCTTTACTTCATATCAATAAAGAGCTTGTTTGGATTCAATACTTGTATTTATTCTATGTTTCCGTTATGACGACTCTGCGAATTAGTTATTAACGGCCGTTTCGATATTTGCCTTGTACGAGAGCAACTCCAGGCTCGCGCGGCATCACATCCTGATATGAACGAAAGTCCTGCGGGAGCGCTAGCGCGGTGATTCGCGCCTAGCAGGGATGACCGATTCCTTCGAGAGATCGGGGCATGACAGCGGCTGTGCTTTGTGAGGCTCGTAGCTCGTCTGACTGATTGTGTCTTTCTCTTCGTTTTTGTTCTTGTATAGGCCTTGATAGCTACATGTTGTAACCCCCTTTTGCAAATAAACTTTTTGTTTTCTTTTTATTAATATTTTTTATGCATCCCCCATACTCTGAGGATGATCAGGCCGTATAAGGGCTACCTATGCGGTTGGCTGTTCTGGTCCCATAGGTCCCGTGCAGCTCATATGCTGCTTGCTTTCATATTGGGGGTTCATGAGCTCTTATGCGACCTGCATGATTTTCATCATCTATAAAGAGAAGAACGTCAAACATTATGGTTATCATCAAGTCGATCAAGACACCTTATCTTTATACTTTGTTTCATCCAAGTTATACATTGATCCATCAAGTTATGTTCATCTAATAACCATTCATGCCGTAATCATATTTTGCCTAACCAAATTGTCCAACTTCAATGTTATCGTTCGATTAATCTGTAGTCTATTTCTAGTATTCCTCAAACAACTAAGTTCAAATTCTCGGGCCAAAGTCTATTAACTTTTGATACGTTCTATTTCATCGAGTTCGTCTGAATAATTATCGAATATTTTCCCACGAGTTCGATCATCCCCGCTGGTCATGAAATCACCAAGCTATCGCTCCCGTGGGATAAACGTTCTTATCTAGGCCTGATGTCGAGTGTTATTGTCATGCCCCACTCCCATAATACTGGATAAATACAAGGACCGACATGGCCAACCGTACCTTGTAGAATACCGAAGTAAGCCGCAATGTGTTAAGGTTGTCTAGAAGACATATGGGTGAACTCTAGCATGCTATGATGTGTGTCCTAAGGATGACAAATCATAGTATCTCAATCCATCAACACAAGTACAAGGGTATATTATATATAAAAGTAAAGATGCATCCCAAATTATATACCACATATGATCATGAAGTTAGTAAATAAAAAATAATATACTAGCAGAGTATAATTATACATGATCAAATATACCAGCCATGGTCTAATATATATATCATGTTGACCGAAGTCAGAGAAGTGATCTCAAAATAAGGGGCTAACACTGGCTCTTGCTAAAATACCACAAAATGAGATAACACTACGAGGGATGGAGGAAGGAAACCCACTCGCAATCTTCGGTTGCAGTCCTACGAGTGTGAGCCATCTTGCTAGAAGTGAGGTGGATCCTGGTTCTTATCGGGATAATCTGGCCATACAAAACCAGTGGGGTCAGAACCCCAAGCAACAAGTACCACAAAGGTTCTTCTTGGGATAATCTTATCTTGTTTAATTATTTCTAAATTATTTTAAGTTCTCGTGCCGTGGACAATTAAGAACTTTCTAGAATGATGAGTCATGTATACGAGCTTTTTATGAGTTATCATATCCGTGATATGCGATACATGGAGCAATACTCACACTCGATTTTCTGATGCCAAAATATAATAAATTATCATACACAAACATTTCTATGGTGTCGTGAGGATCAAAATCACGTATTAATATAAGAAAGCACAACATCCAACTATGCTCCAATACTCAACTGGACTAAAACAGTTTATGCATTTAGAAAAATGATACATTATAGTAAATTGAGCATAAATCTCACATATGAACTCTAAATGAGGTGATTCAAAAAAAAATTGGAAAGGAAAAATAGAGATCTACAACTTTCATATTTTGAGTTTTACAAAATTCTAGCCAGAAAATAGCTTAAATAGGAAAAAATAAGCATTCAGGTTATTATGCGCAGCGCATTGCGCGCGACATGAATTTTGTGTGTGGCGCACTGCTGCGGCAAGAAAATCCATGCATGGCATACTGCACGAGAAAGATTTATATGCGCAGCCACTAATGAGCATGACGAGGGTTGATGCGTGCGATGCACTGCTGCGACATGAAACTTCATGCACAGAGTACTGCTGCGACATGAAACTCAATGCGCGTCGCACTGCACACGGCAAGAAAGTAATTTATGGCGCATCAATGAGCGACACATTACTGCTGCATGAAACTCTATGCACCGTGCACTGCTGCAGCATAAAAATTCATGCGCGACACTGTTCATCATCCCTACCAAATAGGTCCGAGAACGAAGCTATATAATTTATTTTGGCCATAAAAATTTAATTTAACTCCAAATTAAGTGATTCAAAAGCCAAAATTCTTAAAATGGAAAGCTCCATTAAATAGAAAAACTACTTTTAGAAAATAACAAGTTTTAATATATCAAACCAAAGAAAAACTCATTAATCCATATAAAATTATAAGTTAAAATTTAGATCTATGCAAATCTATACATCAAAATCCAAAACTCCAAGAACTAAATATGATCCACAACTCAAAGAGAATATTTTCTATTAAATACATTTTTTAAAACAAAATATATATATATAAAATCTAAAAATCAAGGCTTTACCATTGAACAATATGTACTTTCCTTGGGTGGCTCTAACCTCTACCTCTCACGGTCTAAGTCACATCAACTTCTCCCTAGGATTAAGATTTGGCTAGAGGGAGCTTGAAGGGGCAGCAGAAGGAAGAAGGAAGAAGGATGATTGAAATAAGAAGAATGAGTAAGGAGAAAGAAAATACATATATATACTAAGAAGAGAGGAAAATGGTTTAGTCATTGGTTCAATCAAATGAACCGAACCAAGTATCCATTTTACATACAGATCTTAAACCGGGTCTTTGGCAATGCCAATGGATATTCTAATGGTCTCGGTTAGTCTCTCTCAACAACAAGAAAGTAACAATAAATAAAATGACAGCAACCAACACTGAAAAATACAACAAGAATACATTATCAGAAAAAATTAAATTCTAGAAATTCAAGAAATACCAAATCTTGAATCGGGTGTGACATCTCTACCCTCCTTAGAAAAATTTTATCCTCTAATTTCACCAAGACTAGTCGAACTAGAACACACGAGAAAGCTCAAGAAATCATATGCCACAAATCAAAGGATCATGCTAAGCGAGTAACTGAATCAAAAGATAACTTCACAAAGTAACTAATGAATAAATGAAAAGAAGCAACACACAGAAAAATGGAGGCATATGCATACATATATTCCTGAGTCAGTCAAATAGAAACTCGTCCTCGCTTGCCTATGCTGACTCACACAAATGGACAAAAGCCAAGCCTTGAGGTAAGTCGGTACCAACAATCTTATCAAGGACATGATTCTGATCCATAATGTACCTTCGCAGTTGGTTCACATGATAGACATCACACGCGACAAGATACGTGGGCGGAAGAGTAGGATAAAAACTCGCCTTTGCTCAATGAAAATATCGAAATGACTATCGTATTTTAAATGCGTAAGAATATGAGATCGTTCTACAAGAACTCAAGAATAAGACAAGCTAAAGAGAGGTCAATTTTTTTACCAATAATTGTAGCATATTCGGCTATCAACTGCTCTAGGTTGCCAAATATTTTGTCAGGCCAACGTTTAGGGACTGTGGCTCTAACTTGCTGCTGGTTCTGTCTTGCTGGTTGGTCTTGTTAGACTTGTGCATACTGCGCTGGACATTGCTGATGAAACTGTTGGTTCTGCGTCTGGAGAGGATGCTGGGATAGTGGTCGAACTGCTAATGCAGGCTGAGCTGGTAACTGTCGGACTGAAGAAGCCTCTGGATACAAAAGTGAAAAAGAACCAATCATATGGTCATATGCCCCACATCTGAGACACTGACTGTTGGCCCTCCTACACTGATCTCTGGTGTGCCCTGACTTGCCACAGTGGCTGCATCATGCATATACAGACTGTCTGGTAGATTTTACTGAGATTACTGTAGAGATTAGAGGTGCTGGTGGGCGAGGAGTTCTTACTGCTGGTGCTGGGGGTGATGAATGGATATTGATGCCTTGCATGGATAAGTGTGACCTCTTGTGGCCTCCGGTCCTTGCTACTATCCTCTAGCCGGCGAGTTCTTGGGACCTAGCTACCCTGAGTACTATATCGTAAGTAGTATAATTATGACCTAGCATAAACTGCTGAAGCTCTAGATGTAACACTTGCTCAAATATCTTGGCTCGGTCTTTCTCATAAGCTATTATTAGGAGCAAATTGGCTAAGTTGGCAAAACTTGACCGCATACTGGTCGACTGATCTTGTGTTCTGGTAGAGGTTGATGAACTGCTTCTGGATTTAGAATTTGGCGGTTGTGTGGAAATACTTCTCTTGAAAGCGTTCCTTGAATGTCTGCCAGTCAATGGGCTTTGGAAGTGCCATTTCTTGTAACGTACACCAATATCGTGCAAGATCTGATAGTTGTAACTTTATGACTGCAACATTCTCATCATCTGGGATCTTGGTTGCATCCAGGATAGCCTCAAAGTCCTGGAGCCAAGAATCTGCCGAAACTGCATCTTCCGTGCCGAGGAACTTGGTTGGGCGGATGCGACTAACATTGGTCGCCGAGTTATGAGTATAACCCCAACTGTTATCGACTGCTACTCTAACTCACTGGCAAAGAGTAGTATTGGTCTGTTCTTGACCTTGCTGAAAGTGCTGACAGAGTTGGACCACTTATTGCTGAAGCTGGAGTTGTTGTTGTTGTTGTTATTATACCATCATCATGGCTTAGATCATCTCTAATATGGTCGGCGAGCCTGCCTTCTCTGGTTTTACTGGAAGAACTTGTGGTATTGTTTGGGTTGGCTGGGCTGGCATGAACGGCAGAGCGGGCTAAACTGGCTGCCCCGACAAGATTGGTTGATCTAATTGTGCTGGTCGGGTATGCGTGACTTACGGTGACGGCTAATAAAAAGATACTGGCGCTTGCCCTTGGTTCAATATCAGAATCTGGCCTAGACCTACTTTTGAATTTGTTAGAATTATCGGTGCAATGGAACCCTCGGAAGGAGGAGCAGGTGGGGTATCTCTGAAGGATAAGGACACAAGGATATCAACAAGGGATGAGAATGTAACAATTATGTCAAGTAGGCTTGTAGTTCTAGGAGAGCGAGAAGTACAGGTTACAAGTGGAGTTTAATCGAATAAAAATAGAGAATTGAGATTCTAACAAGATGAGTCCTCCCACAAGTCTAAAAATCGAACCTGCATGGGCCACCACTAAATCCTTGTCACGCCCAGCTAACAGAATACAGGGTAAATACGAGGACCGATATGGCCAACCGCACCTTACAGAATACTGAAGTAAGTATCAATGTGTTAGGGTTGTCTAGAAGACATATATGTGAACTCTAGCATGTTATGGCGTCAGTCCTAAGGCCGACAAATCCTAGTATCTTAATCCATCAACACAAGTACAAGAGTATATTATATATAAAAGTAATGAGGTGTCCCAAATTACATACCACATATGATTATGAATCTAGTGAATACAAAATACTGTACTAGCAGAGTATAATTATACATGATCAAATATACCAGCCATGGTCTAATATATACATCATGTTGATCGAAGTCAGAGAAGTGATCTCAAAATAAGGGGCTAACACTGCCTCTTGCTAAAATACCACAAAATGAGATAACACTACGAGGGGTAGAGGAAGGAAACCCATTCACGACCTTCGGCCGCAGTCCTACGAGTGCGAGCCATCTTGCTGGAAGTGCGGTGGATCCTGGTTCTCCTCGAGATAATCTGGCCATACAAAACCAGTTGGGTCAGAACCCCAACCAACAAGTACCACAAAGGAACTTCTTTATAGTTTTTATCAATATAATTGTAATTACTATTAGTTTATGTACTTCGCACCAATCCTGACTGGATAATATTTTTTAGAAGATCTCGAGGACTTTTGTTCCACATACTATGGACCGGGAGTAGACGAGGTTTACATCCAAGAGCCTCAGGAGGATCCCGTTCCATTAGAGGATCTATTAGTAGTGACTTAGATCCTAGCATTTATATTTTATTGGGATTGTTCTACTTTGAGATATTCTGAGTTATACTACTTGAGACATATGTTGTATTTGAGTTAGCTAGACTCTTAGACTTATTGTTATTGTTTGAGATGTTTATTTCTAGACTTGTGTTGGAACTTCTTTATATCATTTTATATCTTTATCGTGCCATTCATCTTCCTATAGATATTATTATGATTGAGTATTAGTTGATATTATATTTATATTATATATTTGACTTGTCCTCCTTATGGAGTTGAGATCATTGACAAGTTATATATTATTCTCAGATATGTTAGTTTATATTGTGACCTAGACAATATTCTACCGCGGATGCTGTGGCGTAGGCTGGACGTACTCACGACTCATGTCCAATTTTCATTTATGGGTCATGATAACCTGAACGGACCGAGTATAATGTAATTTAAACAATCGTAGTAACAAAGTAACCTGAGTATCTCAAACCTGAGTATATCATTCACCTGAATCAGAATCATGCTCGAGACTGTTAGCCATTAAATTTGAAAGTTCTAAGAGAGCTTGATTTAATTAACAAACAAAAACAGAGTACAAAGAGATCCTAGGCAGACAATCTAAGTACAAATTTATTATTTGGGGAGTGGAGATGGAGGGTTAGGAGTGTAGCAACTCTCTTTACTCCGTGGATGATCCGATGCAAGAGGAGGAAGTTCTTCTCTCTTGCTTGACTGTAGGTTTCTTGATCCCCCTCGTAGGGGTGTGGTACCCTACTATTTATGGTCACCTCTAGATGCGCATATGTTGGGCCCCATGGATGCCGGAGGGTGCCACTTGTCCCTTCTTAGCAGGGTACAGCTGTAACCGTGAGCCGGATAAGCTGCCACGATGGCGCTTGTTCAAATTTTTCATTGCTGAAGATCTGGGTGGTTCTCGTCCTTTGTGGCATGACTTGGTCAGCTTGAATCATAGTCCACACTTGGTTGGAGAGAATCACTCTTATCATAACAACAAGATTTGATTTTTATGGAGTCTGAAACACATGGGGATGAGACACATGGACCGCATGGAGCTTAGGACGCATGGGGCTAGATACGCATATAACACATGGAGTCTGGGATGCATGGGGCCAGAGATGCATGAAATGCATGGAGTCTGGGATGCATGGTGCCAAAGTTGCATGGAACGCATGGAGTCTGGGACGCATGGGACTAGAGACTCATAGTCTGCATGGATTCTGGGATGCAATGGGGCAGTTGTGCTATACATGTGGCACTGCACATCCATCGAGAGTAAAGTTCTTTGCTGAAGTGGGACTTCTGTCATTTAGTGTGTTCGCATCTTTTGAGGCATTCAAAAAATTCTTTTTGTCGGGATTCCGTGTCAGAGACGATCCTGCTAACGGGATGCCACGTTAGGTCCTTCTGCGGCCAAGCTGCTTTGGCTGATTGGGACGCATGTATGTCGTCTTTCTTGGACATAGGAAGACTTTGTGGCATGATCTCTCTTGAGTTTTAATTTGGGGCGCATGGTTGTTGGACGCATGGATCCATATTTTTCATGCTTCTACAGAGACACTTGTATTTTCTTACGCAAATCTTCGAGTCCTTATATATATATATATATATATATATATATATATATATATATATATATATATATATATATATATATTATGCTTGGTTAAATTGGCTTTATCTTTGGGCAGGGAAGGATAAATGGTAAGTTGGTAAGTATCGTCGTGTTAATCTTATATCACACGGCGTACTGCCATACTAGTTAGGCTTTATATCATTGACAAGAAACTGATCATAAGGCAAGACTAGAAAGACAACTTAATAGATGGTGCATAAAACTATTCTAACGTGTTTGGATTTACCGAGCGGTAGTGAAGCCTTTCACCAGTGCATTCATGTCTTCATAACCCACCAGATTACTTGTAGGGTGCGGAAGAACCTCGTTCGGTGCGGAAACCCCTTCGTGCTCGCTAAGGCACGGAGTTCGCTCTGGAGCCTTGGAGTGTTATGTCCGAAGCTGAAGCACATATATATGACATAATATATTAGAATATCGCCTATCTATCATTCCAAAGTTGTAAGTCGCTTGGCACCTTTTTATTGTAAGTCGCTCGGTTGTAAGCAGTCGAAGCCACATTCTGAATTCGGTTTCTGTCGCAAAACCGGTAGAATGCATGACTTGCAAATTGTGGACCATTATCGTGAATGATCCTTTGTGGCAAGCCAAAGCGGTATATGACGTGATGCTTGACGAAGCTAATCACGTTCGATGTTTTGACTTTCGCGAGTGGTACTGCTTCCGCCCACTTGGAGAAGTAGTCGATGATGGCCAGGGTGAACCAGTGCCCCTTAGACGAAGGCGGACTTGTTGGTCCGATGATATCCATTATCCATGCCTCAAACGGCCAAGATGCTACCATTGGGTACAGGAATTCCGAGGACTGGTGGATGAAGTCTGAGTGGATTTGGCACGTCTGGCATTTTCTCGCATACTCAATAGCCTCTGCTACCATCATGGCCAGTAATAACCCATTCTTCAAAGATGATCTTGTAGCTTTGGGCCGGGTTGGTGTACGTCACGGACGTCATCGTGAGCTTCAAGGAGGGCCAATTTTGCTTCTGTATTCGATAGACATCGTAGCAGAAGGCCATCGTATGAGTGGCATTAATTTTAGTAGACTTATCATAGTAGAACCGGAGGGAACGTCTCTTGATGGATGTTGCTTCCTTTGGATTCTCGGGGAGAATTCTATAGACCGCGTAGTCAATGAATGGAAGCCTCAAGTCTTGGACATCAGTATATACTTCCGCTGTGTAGCTCATACATATGCAGAGGTTATTTTTGGGGCATACCAGCTCTTGACCGATCACCATGATTAGCTGATGGGTGTTGTCTGGAACTTTCAAGGAGACAGCGAGGCCGGCCAGGGCGTCAGCCTCGACGTTCTGCAGCCGAGGGACATGCTCAATGAAGAATCCCTCGAAGGTTGAGATGATGCCAAGCACAGCTTGGTGGTACATAATTAGATCTTCATTTCGAACTTCATATCCTTCTCAGACTTGGTTGACTATCAGCTTGGAGTTACCGTATGCCTCTAAATAGTCCACCCCCACTTGTTTAGCAAGTTGGATTCCAATAATATAGCGTTGTATTCTGCCACATTGTTGGAGCATGGATCTGTAAGGAAATAAGCTCGATTAATGACCAGATTATAGGGGGAGATTAATATTATCCCAACTCTGGCGACTATATTGCCTTTAGGCCCTGATCTCGAAGTGCTATCGAAGAAAATCTGCCAGACAGCTTCGTACGAAGTCACGTTTGAGTTTTCCACTTCGTCTAGAATTTCGTCGTAGAGTTTCGAGGTTCCTGACACCGGATGTGCTGCCATAAAGTCGGCTAGGACTTGGCCCTATGAGGCTTTTTGAGGGATAAACACAATGTTGTATGGAGACAATAGTATCGCCCAAGTAGCTAGACGGGAATTGAGCGCCTCTGGTTTGGTCATAAGAACTCTGAGCGGATTGACTCGCGAAATCACATAAATGTTCTGTCCAGTCACGTAATGCCGAGTCTTCTGGACAGCAAACACTAGAAAAAGGTATTCCTTTTCAACGGGGTTATACCTGTGCTCTGTGCCGACCATCATCCGGCTAAGGTAGTAAATGTCCTTCTCGTGGCCTGTGTCACTATTCTGGGATAATAGAGCACCGAGGGAGTGATCTATTGCACGTATATAGAGTAGGAAGATCTTTTCCATGATCGGGGCTACCAGCACTGAAGGGTTTGATAGGTATCATTTGATGTCGTTGAACGCGCGTTGGCATTCTTTATTCCACACAAAGGAGACACCTTTCTTTATGAGCTGGGTGAATGGCCGAAAATGCCCAGAGAGGTTTGATATGAACCTCCTGATGTATGCCAACGTCTCTTGAAGGCCGTGGAGCTCCCGGAGGTTCCTCGACGGGTTCATCTCGAGGATGACTTTAGCTTTGTCAAGGTCTATGTGAATACCTTGAGAAGTGATGATAAAGCCCAAGAATTTATCGCTGGAGACTCCCAGAAAGGATTTGGTAGGGTTTATCTTGAGCTAGTGCGTACACATGAGGTCGAACACAGTCTTCAACTTCCTGAGGTGGTCACCTTTAGAGTGACTTTTGACGACGATATCACCGACATAACACTCCACCGTTTTGTGCAGATATTCATGAAAAATGGTGCTCATAGCTCGTTGGTATGTAGCACCTACATTTTTTAGACCGAAGGGCATGAATATGTAGCAGTATACCCATAACGGTGTTCAAAACGATGTATGCTTCTCATCTTCAGGAGACATATTGATTTGATTGTAGTCTGAGAATCCGTCCATGAAGGACATACGCTCGAAGCCACAAGTATTGTCAATCACTATATCGGTGATTGGGAGAGGAAACTCGTCTTTAGGGCACGTAAAATTTAGATAACAGAAGTCGATGCAGATTCAAATCTTTCTATTCTTTTTAATGACGGGCACGATGTTGGTGACCCAATCAGGATGTTGTTCTTTGCGGATGAAACTACTAGCTATCAGTTTGTTGACTTCAGCTTCGATGGAGTTCATAATATCCGGCCGGAACCTCCGTTGCTACTGCTTGACAGGCTTAGCGTTCGACAAGATATTGAGCTTATGGACCGCGATTTGGGGGTCCAGTCCTGGCTTGTCTTCATAACTCAAGGAAAAGACATCAATGTATTCCCTGACGAGCTGTAACAGGAATTTTTGGTCCTCATCGGACATACTTTTGGTGACGAAGATAGGCTGTCACTCCCCGTTCCCGATATACATATTTGAAACATATTTTATTTTAGCATGGTTGTATATGCATGGAGACTAGACCCATTCTTTAGTTTAACCTTGCTCATGGTTCATTTAGTGGGTTGGTTCAAGTCATGAGAACCTTTGGTTCAACCATCAACCCTACCATATATAATCCAATATTTTCTCTCTCTTTCTCTCTCTCTCTCTCTCTATTCACTTCTTTATTTTTCCTCTCTCTTTATTTTTCTCTCCTTATTTCTGTCATGCTATTCTCCCAGAATATTAGGTAAATAGGGGGACTAACATGACCAACCGCACCTTACAAAATATTGAAGTAAGCCGCAATGTGTTAAGGTTGTCTAGAAGACAGATGGGTGAACTCTAGCATGCTATGACGTCGGTCCTAAGGCCAAAAAATTATATTATCTCAATCCAGCAACACAAGTACAAGGGTATATCATATATAGAAGTAAAAAGGCATCCCAAATTATACACCACATATGATCATGAAATTAGTAAATACAAAATGCTGCACTAGCAGAGTATAAATATACATAACCAAATATATCAACCATGGTCTAATATATACATCATGTTGGTCATAGTCTCAAAAATATATGGAGCTAACTCTGCCCCTTGCTAACTACAACAAAATAAAATGATCAAGATGAGGGGTGGAAGAAGAAAACTCACTCGCGAGCTTCGGCCCTAGTCCTACGAATATGAGCCATCTTGCTTGAAGTATATTGGATTCTGGTTCTCTTCAGGGTAACCTGGCCATGCAAAGCCAGTGGGGTCAGAACCCCAAGCAACTAGTACCACAAAGGAGCGCGAGTTGATAGAAAAAACATATCACAACATAAGCAGAAAGAGACATAAAAAATAAATGTTGATTGAGACTTGTACGGTACCAATGTACTTCTCTCAAGAATAATACCGGAAGAACTGATAATAAGTGCAAAAATAAAAGTAGGGCGACGAGCGGCAAGAGAGCATAGAAACTACTCTGGATTGGGATCACAACCCTTAAACCAAACAAGGACCGAGGTTGCAGAACTTAGTACCCTAACCACGTGCTGGGAGAAAAATAAAACTAGAAGAGCGAGCTATAATGAAAGTAACATCATTCATCGCACGGCCAAACAATATTACGGCTTGCTACGATTAACTAGCTAGGGTTGTCACAGACATTAATTTCTAAATGCATGTTTTAAGATTATTCCTACCACCGACACTGCAGTTAACTCGAATGGCCAAGGGTACGCTTGTCTAGTAAACTTAAATGTACATTCAACTATACAATAACATAACTTGTTACTTGTCATAAACAGAAATAAAACTTATAAGCATAAACTTAAAATTATAATTATAAACTTTCTTTATAAAATTATCTTGTAACATAAATTTGTATATAAACTTTTCTTATAAGTGCCATAGCACAAGTAAACTTGGTCATCATAGAGCCCTGGCCTAGCAGGGTTGTTCCATGCTGCATGGGGCCCTTAAAGATCGGGGTAGCCGGTAGCGCAATATTCTTTTCTCCCAATGATCTAGGTAAATCTTATCTTTTTTAATCATTGTTAAATTATTTTAATTTCTCGAGTCATGGACGCTTGAGAACTCCCTAGAATGACGAGTCACGAGTACGAGCTTTTTACGAGTTATAGTATTCGCGACACGCGATACATTAGACAATATTCATACTCGATTGTCGATGCCAAAATGTAATAGATTTTCATACACAAATATTTTTACGGTGTCGTGAGGATTGTGAACTTGCACATAAACTGGCCTGATAACATAAACTTGTATCAACATAAGGAAGAACACAAAAATAATCAATAAAAGAAACTATCAAACAAACATAATTAAAATAAACACAAAACGTGCACAAGGATTTTTGGCCGCATAGACTCACTGGCCGCATGGAATTACTGGCCGAAAGAACCCACTGGCCGCACGCTCTAGGCAGAGTCCACTCTTCGGGACAAGTACTAAGTGATGGGTCATAAAGGCGTGTTAAAGAAGTGACTAAAAGTGATTAATGTCGCATGCCATGAATGCGTGTTAGAGACAAGATAAAAGCATAAAAGGTATGCACAAAAAGGACGTACAGGGAAAAAAAAATATGTCGCTTCTAAGTCAAATGATAAAAGGGCCGGATGGGCTTACTGGTCGCATGGACAACTGGTAGCATGAGTTTCTGGCCGCATGGATACTTGCCCTTTAGGAAATCTCATGCGTACAGTGTTCTATGCATTCAGCTTAGAGGTGCATATGCAGAGACAGTCATGCGCCTAACAAGATAGACGTCATATTAAGAAGGAGAAGGGCGCATAAAGCTGGGCGCATGGAACTCCTCCGTCCCCAAGCAGCACGAATCCATAAAAAATGCTCCAAAAATCCGAAAAATTATTTTCTTTATAAAAAATTATTTTCAACTCCAAATCAAGTGAAACAAAAGCCAAATTACAGGAAATAAAATGCTCTAACATAAGGACCAACTATTTTTTTTTGAAAACACTAAGTTTTAATAGATAAAAAAAAACTCATGGAACACATAAAAACTCTAAACTTAAAACTCAGATCTACAAAAATCTATACACCAAAATCTAAAACTCCAAGAACTAAATATGATCAGCAACTCAAGAAGAATATTTTCTATCAAATACATTTTTAAAAATAATACATATAAAAAAATCCAAAAATTCATAACTTCACCTTTGAGCAAGATGTACTTGCCTTGGGTGGCTCCGAGCTTCTACATCTCACGGTCCAAATCACAACAACTTCTGTCTAGGGCTAGGGTTTGGCTAGAGGGGCTTAAAGGAGAGGAGGAAGAAGGAAGCAAATAGAATGAGAAAATGAGTGAGGAGAGAGAAAATACTCATATATAATAAGAGAATATGGGGGATGGTTTAGTCATGGGTTCGATCAAATAAACTGAACCAGGTATCCATTCTACACACAGATCCTAAATCGGGTCTATGACAATGCCAATAGGTATTCTATTGGTCTCGGGTAGTCTCTCTCAACAACAGAAAATAATAATAAATAAAATAAAAGAAACCAACATGAGAAATACATCAAGAATATATTATCAGGAAAAATTAAATTTTAAAAATTCAAGAAATACCAAATCTGAAATCGTGTGTGACATCTCTACCCTCCTTAGAAAAATTTCGTCCACGAAATTTCACCAAGGCTAGTCGAGCTGGAATACATGAGAAAGCTCAGAAAATCATAAGTCACTAATCAAAGGATTATACTAAGCAAATAACCAAAAATAGAAAAGATAGCTGCAGAAGTAATTAATGAATAAATGCACAAAAATAACACACAGAAAAAAATGGAGGCATATGGATACATATACTCCTGAGTCAGTCGAATAGGAAATCGTCCTCGCTTGCCTATGCTGACTCACACAAATGGACAAGAGCCAAGCCTGGAGGTAAGTCGGTACCAACGATATTATCAAGGACATGAATCTAATCCAGGACATACCTTCGCAGTCAGAACATATGATAGAAATCATGTACCACGAGATACAAAGGCAGAAGAGCGAGGCAAAAATTGTCTTTGCTCAACGAAAGGATTGAAACGACTATCGTATTTTGAACGGGTCGAAACACGAGATCGTTCGAAAAGAACCCAAGAATAAGATAGGATAAAAAGATCTTAGAAATCTTACCCATAATTGTAGTGCCTTCGGCTAACAAATACTCTAGGTTGCCCAATATTTTGTTAGGCCATCGTCCAGGGCCCGTGGCTCTAACTTGCTGATGGTTCTGTCTTGCTGGTTGGACTTGCTGGATTTATGCATACTGTGCTGGACATTTCTGTCGGAACTGCTGAGTCTGCGTAGGGAGAGGACACTGGGCTAGGGGTCAAACTGCTAACATTGGTCTTCGCGGGCCTTCAATCACTGTCCGAGGCGGAGATGGTAACTGTCGGACTAAAGAAGTCTCTGGGTACAGGATCGGGCATGAACCAATTATGTGGTCGGATGCCCCACATATGAGACACTGGCTATTGTCCCTCCAACACTAATATCTGGTGTGTCATGGCTTTCCGCAGTGGCTGCATCCTGCTGATATAGACTGCCTAGTAGATTGTACTGAGGTTACTGTAGAGGTTGGAGGTACTGGCCACCAATATCAGGCAAGATCTGACAGTTGTAACTTTACGACTTCTACCTTCTCATCATCTGGGGTCTTGGTTGCATCTATGATGGCCTCAAAGTCCTGGACCAAGAATCTGCTAAAACTGCATCTTCCGTACAGAGAAACTTGGTTGGGCGTATGTGAGTATAATGCTTATTGTTGTCGAGTGCTACTCTAACTCCCTGGCAAAGAGTAGTGCTGGTCTATTCTTGTCCTTGCTGAAACTGCTGGCAGAGTTGGACCACTTGTTGCTAAAGCTTGAGTTATTATTATTGTTGTACCATCATCATAGCTTGGATCATCTCTAATATGGCCTGCCTGCCCTGGTTGTACTGGAAGAACTGGTGGTATTGTCTGGGTTGGCTGAATTGGCTGAGCTAGTATGAATAGTGGAGCGGACTGAACTGGCTGTTCCGGCAAGAGTAGTGGAGCTGATTGTGCTGGTAGAGCATGCGTGACTTGCGGAGCCGACTTATGAAAATCTACTGACGCTTGCCCTTAGTTCAATATCAGAATCTGGCCCTGGCCTACTGGATCTGCTGGCATTAACGGTACAATGGAACCCTCGAAAGGAGAAGCATGTGGGGTGTCCCTGAAGGTTAAGGACACAGGGATATCAACAAGGTACGAGAATGGAACAATCATGTCAAGCAAGTTTGGAGTTCAAGGAAAGCGAGAGGTGCATGTTGCAAGTGGATTTCAATCGAAGATTATAGAGGATTAAGATTCTAACAAGATGATTCCTCGCACAAGTGTGAAAAAAATAGACCTGCTTATGCCACCAAGAAAACTTTTTCACTCTCCGCTCCCAGAATACTGGATAAATACGAAAACTGACATGGCTAATCGCACCTTACAAAATATCAAAGTAAACCGCAATGTGTTAAGGTTGTCTAAAAGCCAGATGTGTAAACTCTAGCATGCTATAACGTCAGTCCTAAGGCCGACAAATCCTATTATCTCAATCCAGCAACACAAGTACAAGAGTATATCATATATGGAAGTAAAAAGATATCAAAAATTATATACCACATATAATCATGAAGCTAGTGAATACAAAATGCTACACTAGTAGAGTATAAATATACATGATCAAATATACCAGCCATGGTCTAATATATACATCATGTTGACCATTGTCTCAAAAATTTAAGGAGCTAACTCTTCCCCTTGTTAACCACCACAAAATAAAATGATCAAGACGAGGGGTGGAAGAAGAAAACCCACTCGAGAGCTTCGGCCACAGTCCTACGAGTACGAGCCATCTTGCTGGAAGTGCGTTGGATCCTGGTTCTCTTCGGGGTAACCTCGCCATGCAAAGCCAGTGGGATCAGAACCCCAAAAAAAAATACCACAAAGGAGCTCGAGATGATAGACCAACCACATCACAGCATAAACAGAAAGAGACATATAAGAAATATATGATGATCGAGATTTGTACGATGCCAATATACTTGTCTTAAGAATAATACTGGAAGAACTGATAATAAGTACAAAAATGAAAGTAAGGCGACGAGCGGCAAGAGAGCATATGAACTACTCTAGATTGTGACCACAACATTTAAACCAAATAAGGACCGGGGTTGCAGACCTTCACCCAAGAAGAACTTAGCACCCTAACCATGCACTGGAAGAAAAATAAAACTAGAAGAGCGAGCTATAATGAAAGTAACATCATTCATCGCAAGACCAAACAACTTTACGGCTTGGTACGATTAACTAGCTAGGGTTATCACAGACATTAATTTCTAAATAGATATTTTAAGAATATTGTTACCACCGACATTGCAGTTAACCCGGATGGCCAAATGTACGCTTGTCTAGTAAACTTAAATGCACATTCAACCATACAATAACATAACTTGTTACTTTTAAAAAACAGAAATGGAACTTATTAGCATAAATTTAAATTGTAATCATAAACTTGCTTTATAAACTTGACTTGTAACATAAATTTGTATATAAACTTGTCTTATAAGTGCCGCAGCACACGTAAACTTGGTCAGTCATGAATCCCTTGCCTAGCAGGATTGTTCCATGCTGCATTGGGTCCTTAGAGATCGGGATAGCCAGTAGTACAATATTCTTCCCTCCCAATGATCTAGGTAAATCTTATCTTATTTAATTATTGCTCAATTATTTCAAGTTCTCGAGTCGTGAACACTTGAGAACTTTCTAGAATGACGAGTCACGAGTACGAGCTTTTCATGAGTTATCGTATTCACGACATGCAATATATTAGACAATACTCACACTCGATTGTCCGATGCCAAAATATAATAGATTTTCATACACAAATATTTCCACAATGTCGTGAGGATTGTGAACTTACACATAAACTGGTCTGGTAACATAAACTTGTATCAACATAAGGAAGCACACAACAATAATCTCTAAAAGAAACTATCAAACGCATAAAAAGTGTGCACGAAAAAGGATGTGCAGGAAAAAGACACATATGTCAATTTCAAATGATAAAAGGGCTGCATGGATTTACTGGCTGCATGGACAACTGGTCGCATTAGTTTCTGGCCACATGGACACTTTCCCTTTAGAAAATCTCATGCGTTCAGTGTTCTATGCATTCAGCTTAGGGATGCATATGAAGAGACAGTCATGCACCTAACAAGATAGATGTCATACAGAAAAGGGCGCATGAAGCTGTGCGCATGGAACTCCTTCATCCCCAAGCAGCACAACTCCATGTAAAAAGGTCCAAAAATCTAAAAAAAAAATCTTCATAAAAATTCATTTTTAACTCCAAATCAAGTAGAACAAAAGGTAAATTGCATTAAATAAAATACTCTAATATGAGAAACAACTAGTTTTTAAAAACAGTAAGTTTTAATAGATCAAATCCAAGGAAAGCTCATGGAACCTATAAAAATTATAAACTTAAAACTCATATTTACAAAAATATATACATCAAAATCCAAAACTCCAATAACTAAATATGATCAGCAACTCAAGGAGAACATTTTCCATCAAATTCATTTAAAAAAAATAACACATAAAAAATCCAAAAATTCATAACTTCACCATTGAGCAATATGTACTTGCATTGGGTGGCTCTGAGCCTTTACCTCTCACGGTCCAAGTCAAAGCAACTTCTTCCTAGGGCTAGGGTTTGGCTAGAGGGGCTGAAGGAGAGGTGGAAGAAGGAAGCAAGTGGAAAGAAAAAATGAGTGAGGAGAGAGAAAATACTCATATATAATAAGTGGAGAGGGAGGATGGTTTAGTCATGGGTTCGATCAAATAAACCAAACCAGGTGTCCATTCTACGTACAGATCCTAAACCGGGTCTATGGCAATGCCAATAGGTATTCTACTAGTCTCGGGTAGTCTCTCTCAATAACAAAAAATAAAAATAAATAAAATAACATGAACCAACATGAAAAACACAACAAGACTACATTATCAGGGATAATTATATTCTAAAAATTCAAGAAATATCAAATCTAGAATCGGGTATGATAATTTCCATAGGCAAGTACACCTTGGATGAGAATTGGAGAAAATCTCAATATTATTGTTTTATTATGTTTGTTATGTGTTTCTAAACATTTTTAGTTCTTGGAGTTTTCTGTTTTGATAGATGGTTTTGAGTAGATCTAAATTTCTAACTTAGGATTTTATGAGTTTTCTTAGTTTTGATCTATTAAATAGCTTTTAGAAAAACTGTTTTTGCTACATCATAGAGCTTTCAATTTAGAGTATTTTGGTATTTGGTTCACCCGATTTGGACTAAAAATAAGATTTTTATGATGAAAATAAAATTTTAGTTTTTGGAGCTTTCGTCATGGCCGAACCTATTGTTTGGAGAAGACAAAGTCTTCATGCGGCCAGCGAGCTATGCGGCTGAGAGTGTTATGCCGCCCGAGAGGATTATGCGGCCTGAACTCTTACCGTATATTGACCAGCATAAGTCTATCTTGTTGGACGTATGACTACCATCACACAATTATTTTGGAGTTTATCCTTGAACTCCTTGTGTTTTCACTCGCTGAACGAATGAGAAATTTGCTAAGTCCTAGAGACCTCCTTACAACATCGAACTCCATGCAAAACTGACCCATATGCGGCAACCAGGCATATTCAGCAAACAGAGCATGCAGCCACTTTCTCTTGGATGCATGACTCTGAACTTATGCGGTGCTACTGCCGCTGTGACATGGCCCAAAGTCAAGGATTTATCCTGTCGAGGTACCTCATAGTGGTGTCACACCACGGTAGAATAGAGTACTACGCTCATTTATAGTTCTTATGATCAACTGGCGCTTGAGACCTATTATGAACATATCTGCCATATTCACCTGACTTCGATCTTTTAGCCACTATAATAATCTACGCAACCTGTGCTCATTCAGTGTTCTGTACTGGCCCTTGAGGCCTATCATGAACGGATCCGCCAGAATCACCTGGCTTCGAACATTAACTATCGTAATGATCCACACTGGCTGCGCTCATTCAGTGTTCTGTGTTATATCTATACAGTTCTCTTCATACCTTTGAAGAGATGAATAGATTCCACTGCTGCAACTTCCTGGTTTTCACAGTATGTCGGTATCACTCGAATCTGTGTACTAACCAAGGAAAGATCATCTGAGAGCTTCCAGAACCATCATGCTTAATATGCTGCAGCTGATAGTGCATAGAAGTTTGAGATTAAAGACTAATTCTTTGACTTTCACGATATAGCAGCATCACCCCTGGAGAAGTCACATCCTCCTGTGGATCTTTCACTCTTCTTTCCTGAGCACCAACTGGCATCACTGAAGCCTGCCATCATATCTGGATAAATGATGTAGTACATAATATACCACCGAGTCCACTTGAGAATTATGACGACTCTCTTCACAGCTTCCAGTGTTCACCAACACACATACTGGTCGTGAACTGACTTAGCATCCCTACAGCGAGAACTATATCAGGCATGGTGGTACTCGCAGCTTGAATCATGCACCTTATGACGCTCGAGTACACCAAATGTCTGATGCTTTTCCTTGGATTAGGCTTCTTCATGTTACACCAGAGGAGTATCGACCCTGATACCCAAAGCGTGTGACCAATCTTCTTATGTAGAGAGCTTGTGACTGAGCAAGCCCATCTGGCATCCGGATTATCTTATATCCTTAGGATGACATCCGTAATCCCATATCCGGAGTCTTGGACAAATGGACATCTTTGTTCTAGTGACACATATATTCACAGCTGGGATTTAGCAAGTCATCCACATAGATACAAAAAATGACTCGTTTCTTATCAGCGAACTTTGTGTACACACACTTGTCTGTCTCGCTGATCCTGCGACAACTTTGACTGGATGACTTGCCAAACTTCTGCTGCCATATCCTGGGATTTTTTTAGGCCATATTTGAGATATTACCAACCCGCTGACTGTCTTCAAACCTGAATGACAATAATTCTGACTGTTGTCCGTGAATCTCTCATGATTGTCTTACTCGAAGACTTTTTGTCTTTCCTTCATCTGATAAACAATCAACTTATGAATAGCAGCTATGGCAATCATCATCTTGATATATGACACTTCAACGAGGTGCCACAAAACTGAGTCCCCTGTATCTGAGAAAATCCCTAGGCTAGAAGCCTAGTCTTGAACTCAACTGTTCTGCCTGCTTCCATTTTCTTTTACTGAAGATATATAAGCATCTGATAGGTTTAGCTCCTTCAGGTAGATTGATCAACATCAAAGTATTGTTATAGGGTCAATCTCTTCATGGACTGCCCCCTCCCAGTAGATCGAGTCCCTGGTCTTCATCGCCTCATCATTGGTCAGTGGTACGACCTCCATATGATAGGTGATAAGATCATCTTTGGTCTTTTGACCTCCTGACTCTTCTCGTTGACTGCTCTTCGAGTTCTGATTCAAATATTGTCTCTTAAAAGACTACTCCTTCCTAGACTACGTCTTCTTCTACAGAAGTGTCAACAACTCTGGCTGATACGGTCCTCCAAAAAACCTTCACAATCGAATGATATTCATGTGGATCTAACTTTAATTTACATCAGAAGTGGCGAACGGTACTAAGGACATGACCGTAAGTGCAACCTTCTCCTACAGACTATCTGGAAGGCCATTTGTACAATAATATAAAAATCATCATTACTGTCAACTGCCGGTCCATCCTATCTGTACCTTAAATGGACTGAAAGAGTACGAAGATGTCATTCCATAGTCAATTCCATGTTCTAGGCTGAACGATGCAAATTCAAAGAACAATGCATATTCCATAGTCAATTCCATGTTCTAAGATGAACGGTGTGAATCCAAACAATGATACATGTTCCATAGTCAATTCCATGTTCTAGGCTGAACGATGTGAATCCAAAGAACGATGCATATTTCATAGTCAATTCCATGTTCTAGGATGAACGATGCGAATCCAAAGAACGATGCATGCTCCATAGTCAATTTTATGCTCTAAGTTAAACGATGTGAATCCAAAGAATGATGCGTATCGTCTAGATAACTTCTGAGTCTATTGAGTTGTAGACCAGTATGACGCTCAGCTCCAAACTTGAAGTCCCTGAGATTCTCGGACGATTCATCCTTCGATTATGAGAAGATACGCGAATGCGTTTTCCGAGAAATCGTCGAAAAAAGAAGTGATAAACTTTATCCCGGCCCTTTGTGGAGAATAGAAGTCACAAATATCTAAGTGCACCAGCTTCATAGGATCTGTACTTGTAGTCATCCGTCTAAACGACTTCCTGACTACCTATGTCTGAACATAGTTGTCACGTCTCTCCACCTCCTTACCCCCACATCTTGGAGATATTCCTGAATTAGACATCTTTGTTGGAAAAGACATGTCTTAGTCAGATGCGTCATAACTCAATAAGAGCAATCTCTTCCTTAAGCCGGAAGTCCATAATCATAATACTGATCCCTAGATCTTCTACTTGACACTTGTTTGCAATAGAGACCTTCTTCTTAGATAGAGCTCTTTGGTGAATAGCCATTTTCCAGAGCATGTGTGGACAGAAGCACCAGTGTTTATCCACCAGTCAGTAACCACGCTTGATGACTCAACCTGCGCAATCATAGCAACCAAGTTAAGTAATCAAAGGAACCAAGTTTAGCTATACCTTATTATATTGGTTTGAATTGGTTCTGCTTTCAAGCTCCAATTTCAGCCATGCGCCAAGTCTTGTCTAGTGCAGTAAATTTTATGCACCTAGGCCACCATGCGCCAATCTTGCCATGCACATAAGATACTATGCAACCATATCTTCCATGGGCCAAGACCTTCAATTCACTTCCATGCGGAAAGAGTCTTTATGCGGCAAGATACTGCCATGCGGCAAGAAACTATCATGCGGCAAGAGACTGCCAAGCAGCCAGAAACTGCCATGCAGCAAGAAACTTCCATTCAACAAGAGTCTTATATGCGGCAAGAGTCTTGCCAACTACCAAGAACTGTCTTGCGCTAAGTCCTTTCATGCACAAACTCTTCAATTCTTGGTCATCTTGTAATCTTTCTTCCAACTGTAATGTGCGTCCTTGAAACACTAACTCCTTCATCCTGGGAAATGGCAGGTTTCGACAACTCACCTTTAATATTTGACAAAGGACCCCTTTCCTCATCCAAATGTTCAAGCACTATGAAGGAGCGTAGTTCTCCATATTACTGTGGGGTGACACCACCATGAGGTACATTGACAGGGTAAATCCTCGGCTGCGGGCCATGTCACAACAGCAGTTACACCGCACATAGTCAAGGACACAACAGTTATGAGCTGGAGGACCTCTGATATTGTGTCTCTGCAATCCTACCATTTAGTTTTAAGCTATTGGTTCAAAGAGAAATCTACCAGGCATCTAGCTATTGGTTCAAGGGAGGACCATTGACCAGGAGAATATCAGGAACAGTGGGTAGTCCTCAGGGACATTGTGGGATACGTACCCGGAACCACTATGGTCTACTATTTATTCTTGATCAAAACATTTTCTATGGGAGGATGGCTTTGACACCTTAATGAGTTCTCGGGCATAGTAAATGCCCAGCGTGCGTTGCAGGAAGCACGAGTAGTTTCAGCACTACAAGGGACTTGTATCCCATGCTACAGTGGCATGACACCACATGAGGGAGTGAACCTCGGCTCGGGCCATGTCGCAACGATGGTAGCACCGCACATAGGCAGGTAGCCTAATGTTGAAAAGAGATAGAGTGATAGTACAATACTACAAAGAGGCCTGTGACCTCATGCTACAGTGGGTGACACCACATGAGGGAGTGAACATTGGTTTCGAGCCATGTCACAGCGGCGTAGCACCGCACGAAAGCGCAAGGCTTCCTGCTGAGATGTAGTGCAGCACTACTAAGAGACTAGTGACCTCATGCTACAGTGGGTGACACCACATGAGGCAGTGAACCTCGGCTTCAAGCCAAGTCACAGCGGCATAGCACCGTACAGGAGCGCAAGGCTCCATGTTGTGTGTAGTAACGACACTACTAAGAGGCATGTGACCTCATGCTACAGTGGTATGACACCACAAGAGGGGGATCCTCGGCCTTGGGCGGCCATGTCATGTGGCGTAACACAGCACAGAAGCGCAAGGCTTCTTGCCGGATAATAAACTCTCTATAGTGGAAGAACTCACCTAAGTGTATGAATAGAGATGTAGGTCGTCTCTTGAGGGAAAGATTATAGACGTCCAAGATATATACACTGAGACCAGGTCAGCACAGGGCCTTTAATTGCGACCGGATGGCAGAACTGAGGTCATTGTGTGAGTGAAAAGAATAACAGCTATGGTGTAGAATTCAAGGCCTAGTCCATTCTTGTATCGTACTATTATTTGACCCATGCGGGAAGATTCAAGTCATCGGCGACATCTATCCTAATGCATGATGGAAGTCACTGTGAAGAACGCTCAACCACATATTGTGATATATGTGGAAGATTGTTGGTAGTTTCCACTTACCTTTGAGAATTTTTAGTCCCACGTTGAAAAACCACCAATGTATATATCTCAATATATAGCTATGCTTAGTATTGATATATGCACATGGGGAGGCCCATGTGGGTAGACTTTCCTAGAGGAATTAAGTGTGTAACTCCATTATGACAATCTTTGTTTTGTCACTGCCTTTGGAAAGTTTTCCTTAGGAGCTAAGCCCTGAAGGGGCTTAGCGACTCAGACTCGGACTCGGGCACGGGCTCAAGGGCGCAAAGTGGCGCTTTGTTGGCACACTTTGCACTTAGAACGTCAACATCGTCGCATGGCGCTCGTGCGCTCCTTTATGCACGAGTTGCATGCACGGTTGCTAGCTCGGACGCATGCTTCGTGGCGCATGCGGCCAAAGCACTATGCGTCACGACGCTATGCGGCCAAGGCACTATGCGTTCAAGCGTTATGCGGCCAAGGGTTATGCGGCCTGGCATTATGCAGCCAGGGGCTATGCGGCCAGGCGCTATGCGGCCATGGTCTTTGTGGCCAGGCGCTATATGGCCTGGGACTATGCATCCTGACGATATGCGGTCGGATTTGGATGAGCGAGTCGCATGTGGAGGGAACAGGGTTTGCTTTAGGCGGCGCATGCGGTACATGGTTTTCTCTGCCTTCCGGAATATGCGGCAAGCGGTTGCTTTCTGCGTTTTGGCGGCGCTGTCTGCCTCGTGCAGTACAGCGTGTCAGGCGGCGGAGACGGCGTATGCGGCATGGGCGGCGCATGCGGCTCTAACACCTAGATTTTGGGGGATCTGGTCGGTCAACGCATATGCGGCCTAGAGTTTCCTCAGGCCGCATGGTGTTGTTTTCCTCTATATATAAAGGACCTCTTCTTTCATTTGAAGAGAGAGAAAAAACAGATAAAAAAACCGAGAACACCAGATCATATGCGACCCAGAGCCTCCCTCTCATATAGTGTTTTCCGAGTGTTTTTCGAATGTGACATTGAGCTTTCCATAAGTTCATTTATGAACTTGCTGGTTCCTGGGAGCAGATTGTCTGTACGGCGAATCTTGTTTTGAGCAATAGTGGTTTTGACCACCCCAGCGAAGAACTTTTCTTCAGCCCTTCATGTGCTTCGTTCTTTCTCAATTTAGCGTTTCTCAATTTAGCGTCTACGAACGTAAAGAGAAAAACAATTTCTTGTTGCTTGTTGTAATCTTCATTATCTTCGGAGTTTTTTTTCTAATATGTTCTTGGTTCATGCTTCGTTAAAATCAAGATATATCAGACGAGGAACTCTTCTGTGAATCTCTGATCTCGACGACAACTTGAATTTCAGTCGAGAGCGGACCTTCAGATCTCGCTAATAGCTCTGCTATAGCCCATGTTCTACCATCTTTGATCCGCCTCGGGACTAACAATTTCTACCATTGTGTTGATAACAAGAGCTTTTCAATGTGTCCAATGGTTTGGACTTTGTCATTACCAGGAAAGACAAGTCTAACCACGAAAGTGCATATATACCAAATGGAATAAAATGAAATTCGGTTTTGAAACCCAAGAAAGCTCAATCAAGACTCCAGGTTTTTATATATGTTTCCACTGCAAGCATAAAGAACAGCATGGATACAGAGATCCAGATAGAAAAGGGCATGTAGCCATAACATTGCATGGGAAATCCCTCCAAAACTAGAAGAATTTCATAGATAACAAGAATATATTATACATCCGCAAAGAGATCTAATACAACATATTTAATGTGGAGTTAACTCCAGTAATAAAAATGATAGAAAAACAAAACACTAGACTATAGCCTGACATTGCTTCTTCTCTGGCCACTTAGCTGTTGGTTAATCGGATCCTTAGCATGCCCCTACTAAATCAACTCTACCAAAGCTAAGTCCTCAAATAGTAAGCAAAAAAAAAAGCAGAAAAACAAAACAGGGCTTTTATGTACCCATGATCACTGGCTGTTACAAGAACAAATCAATACAATGCTGCATTGAGAATCACCACCTTCCGTCGATTGGTTATTTCCAATCCAGAACTAAAGATGGCCTCCCATCAGTCATCTTCTGAATCTGTATCAAATGAAGTATTAGTTAAGAAACAAATGGCATAAGAGATTCCAAATGGTGCATGAAAAGGTTTTGTTGTTTGTACAGTTAATAAGTAGGGCTAATTAGAGTTTAGACCCTGGATTTTATACCATTAGAGTTTAAGCACTAACATGTCCAATTGGAGAGTTTAGATCCTGAATTTTTATTTTTTGTATCCTTTTTATCATTTTACCCTCAACATGAGTATAAATGCAACAGCCAACCCATGTTGAAAACGAGAGTATAATTGGAAAAATGAAACCAAAAATAAAAATTCAGGGTCCAAACTTTCCAAATGGACATGTTAGGGCTTAAACTCTAAACTGGTATAAAATCCAGGATCTAAATGCTAAGTAGCCCTACTAAGTATTGTGGTATTCCATGTATTTTCACTTAGGTTCCTTGCAACATAAGGGGAAATTTTGGCTTTTAGTTCTGCCCATCCCCAAAGTTTTGGTGTCCATGATGTGTTATTTTAACTTGGTGCCAAATCTCTGTATGTATATCATTCCCATATAAGAATGGGAAAGATATAAACACAAATGTAATATAAAGTTATATTCTGATGATACTACTGGGCAGTTTATATACTCCAAGTCACCAATTCCATCTCAATGATGATGCAATTTAACTATCAACTTGAATACAAAATTAGTACCAATTGCATCTATGGAGAACATGCAGACTTTTCATAGAACTGACCTCATAAGTTTGTAAACGACTATTATAGACTTTGCGAAAATATTTGACTCGCACACAAATGACACACAATTTTACCTGATCGGATATCCTCTCCAACTTGTCCTTTATTACTCATTTGTCTCATGATCATTGCACATATAAGCTTCCACCAGTAGACATGGAACACAAGCAGCATGAGAAGCATTGTATTGAATGCATAGTATATGCCTGTGGGGAACTTGCCCATAACCATCAAGGGTACGATAGACTGGTAACTGAAGAAGCAAAATATTTTAACGACGTTGAACAAAAATGTAAGGAAGGACTGAAACTAAATATTCAAATAGTGGTGACAAACCTTGAGGACTTGATTACCCAGAAAGGAAAGATTATCAGCCGTAGTACAAGCCATGAGAGAGCAAAAAGCCCAAAGCACACACTAGCTCCCATCTCCTTCTCCGAATACTTGAAAACTTTAGCTGCTTCGAGAAATACATCACTTGCATCATGCAAGGCAAGGATGACAGTCCCAATTCGGAAAAACCTGCATAAGCATATTTTTTTATCAATGAATTTACTGCTGTCCTGTCAAAATGCACTGAAATAAGCTGCCATCAAGTTTACCTAAGGATACATTCATGTAGTTTCACTGATACCTGCTTCTTTTAGGAATCTATAAATGATTTGTTGAACTGATATCCCATAATTCTTTTAAGTCAGGAGTATTTGCTTAACTTATTAAACTCCTAATTCATTGGCAAAAGATTTTATAAAAACAAAGAGTTGAAAACATAGCGTTTATAGAGATGGGGATTCACAAAGAACCTTGAGAATTTTACTCTCACTGGTTTCTACCATAAGCTTTGTTTTATAGAAGTGGTGAAGACAGAGACAGGCATCATGATAAGTGCACTGAAGCTAGTTAACACGAAAATCAACTCATGGTTGAGGCTCATCTAATCAAGTATAGATTGATACGAACACATGAACCTCTTGTTTCGTATGTCATCTTACTTGCTAACTTAGTTTGTTCAGGGTGAGGATCAGTGAAATAGAGTGGAAGAAAAAACTTCACCAGTATAATAAAATGACGTGAAAAGATATTTTCAGCTCATGGATATTTGCTAAGGTTGCAACAGTCGTTAGGCGGTAGTCGGGCAGGCACCGGGCACCTAGTGCCTAATTCCAATTTTTAGAACAGTGATATTTGCTCTTCTATTCATGTTCTATTATGGGGTTTCCACACTTAACACCACACATGTTCACCTTATCTCATTGGCTAAATATCAGCAAACCCCCAACAACCCACCACCAACATGCACTAGCACACAACAACAACAACAACAACGACAAAGTTTTTGGATCAACCCTGCCAATTGGTTGAGATGAAGTCCATCACATGTCCCACTTTGAGTCATCAAGTGACTTACAAAGATACATGAAAAAACCCAGAGTGACCTTCTTCTTCCTCTAGTCGTTGTAAACAAAATATTGTTTACACCATATTTAATATAACCTAGTTGGGTGCATGCAGCATATGTGACACGTATAGAGCTGTGGGAGCACACAACCTGCAATAATATAGACAGAAAACAAAACCACAAGACTCATTATTATACATTTCAGGGTTGGCTGCATATATCGTTTCCTTCGGTTCTACTCGCTTAAGCTTGGTTCAAAATTGGTTTCAGTATTGGTTTCGGGCAACTTCCTATGAGTATTGGTTTGGGTAGCAGGGGGTTCAGTTGTTTGGTTACTCGGTTTCGGTAGTTTCAGGGGTCTCGGTATCGGGTTCAGCCGATACTTAAAACCTTGTTTTTAAGGGCCATCTTCTCTCGAACACTAGCAAACACCATATCTATTTTCACAGCCTCAATATAAGTTCTTACATTTAATTCAATTCTAGTACCTCTTACAAAAGACGATCCATCTTAACCGTTACAGGTCCAAGCCATCTAAAATGATTCTCTTTAAAAACAGAATAAATAAACAAAATCACTGAGCTTGCAGTCTAAAACTATTATAGATCTAAATGAAACAAGCATTAGCTCACAAAAACAGCAAAATAGCTAGGATACTTCGTATTTTAATGACTAGGACTGTCTGTGCATCTGTTAATTTCTACAATTTAAAGCATGTAATGTGGAGAGAAAAATGTTACACATACATGTACCAAGGTACCTATTCCCTCTTGAAACCTGTAGCTAATTTATTGACCCGATAAATATTGGCAGGGGCACCATCTTCTCTGTAGGTAAATTAGCAGGATCAAGATGCTGCAACTAGTTTCATAAGATGCAAAGTCAAACAATTGGCTACATTAACTACTACTTAGGAAGATAACCATAAGTCATTTACTTTCCCTCTATCACCATATGGCATTTGCAATTTTTTTTCATTGGCATCGACTTCAATTTCATTAGATGTAAACCTTTTCTGTTGTGACAGCAATACACATCCAGCAAAGATGATATTTGCACTACAATACATTCAGTATCTGCATTTAATTTTGACCAAGGTTTTAAGTATCAATCAAAAGTGATACCGAAAACTGCCGAAACTACCAAAGCCAACCAATTCAAAACCACCGAAACTGCCGAAACCGAGTTTTTGGACCTTGATTTTGACATCCCATAATGAAATCATTTACCCTATATGACAAATTATTAGTTTCTAGTGCTCACTGGCATTATATTCAACCAAATCCTGTCAAAAAGCATCTAACACAAAACGCTAGAAACATTAAAAAAATACAATCTGGAAAGTGCAAAATCAAATGATTATATTATCAAAAACTTACCCGGCAGAGAAGGAGTATCCAATCAAAATTGAAGTTATTATATGATGAGACATCATTATAGAGAAATCCTTCCGGCGAGTTTCCCATGTAAGAAGTGCAGCAATGCTATAAACGTAAAATCCACATTGGCACATGTAAAGGAGCTTCATTGAACACCTAACCAGACAAGAATAGAAATATTAATTCAACTATATAGTTGATAAATTTGAATCAGGAGACGGTATAAACTTAACTATAATTCTACTTTAGATAGCTCTAAGGAAACACAAACTTGCATTCTAGTATTCATCTGTTCTGATTGATCATAGTACACAATACTTCTGCAGAAGCCGAGCATTAGGAATATCTCAAGAAGCCTTGATGTTTTTTGTACTTGGAATAGTTCAGGGGTGAAATGTCGTAACTGGTGCTATAATACTTGCATACACTGGTTTTAATGTTGTTTAGTATGCAAGGAAGTTCATATATGAACTACCATAGCATCTGCAAGAATTACCTTCAGCAAGATACTCCAGAACTTCAAGAGTAATGCACTCCAAGCCGACATAACTATCACGTCCATATTCAGAGGGCCAAGAATCGTTTCAGTGCTTTCTACAACTAACAGCTAAAACATGTTCATCAGTAGTTCTACTTCTTTGCTGATCTCTTATATAGTTATATTTCACGACAAATAAAACTGCAACTGTTGGGTCCTACAGTAAGCTCGAGTTGAAACAGAGACTACAGTCTACAATCTATGAAGTATCAAATAAATTAAAAAAGGTGTCATAAAGCCACGAGACTCCTCCTAAAGAGTCTTGGGAGGGTCAAAGTATAGGCAACCTTACCCCCAATATATGGAAAGGTTGCTTCCACGAAAATGTCAGATAACCTACATAAAATAAAAGATACACTATACTAAAAGTTCTAAAATGAAGTCCTAGTTAACATCATATATAATCTAACAGTTCTAGTACTCATGGTGATATTATCTCCATTTTCATCCACCAAGAACATTGTATTGCATTATGAGTTTAAATAGAGATGTAGAATACTCATTGGGCTAAGCAAAAGGTAAAAGGGTAAGGTACTCGAAAAAAATGGACAAGTAATTAAAACAAAATCATGTGAAAGTATACAAATAGTCATCAAGTACGACTTCATAGTAAACTTACACAACAATAGAAGAATTCCTCTTATGACTTTCAAACAATTATATACCATGTCTTCCCCTATCACCAAGAAAGCAATTACTGCTTATCACGGCCATGTTGGCATGGACATGTTGACATGGGCTGACACATTAAGCATAAGATATCATACTAGGCCATCATTGGGTGTGAGCTCATGCTAAGATTCACTACAAGAAACAATTTATTCTGAATGCAGACCAAATTTTGATCACCTTTTAATTGATCATTTACAATGCAAAGTCTACTTTATGGTTGCCATGATGATTTGAAAATAGCTACAGTGCAGGGTCCTATTTGGGATAAAGGCTTCGTTGTTGTTGTTGTTGTTGTTGTTGTTGTTGTTGTTGTTGTTGTTGCAGTGTAGGGTCCTACAGTATTTGACAATACAGTCCTCCAGATCTGTTAAAGTATCAGATTAAAGAAGAATACGCACTTTCATTTGAAACTGAAATAAAAAAAAGGGAACAAAAAGTATCCTTGGATCCATTCATTGTCCCAAACTACATGGATCAGCCATCAACATAAGGAATTTGTGGTGCAAGTAATTAGATGTATTGAACGAGAAATCAGATAATAAGCATATTTGGAAATTTTGGAATCTAGTCTTTTAAGAGTCAGTTGTGCAAATAATTAGATATATGCAATCGAAGAAAAGACTAAATGCATGATGATTGGAGAAAAAGGCTCTGTTTGGGACTCAGTTTTCATGCCCCAAAACCGTGTTTTGAGGCCAAAACTCAGTTTTAGCTCATTTGAACATTGTTAGGGAATTGGTTTTGGTTCGGTTTTGGCAAAACCAAGATTTTCCTCGCTTTGGAAATGGAAGAAAAAGCAACGTTCACAAAACTGAAACTACAAACTAACATAGGTAGACAAAATCGTCCCTACTCTTTTTCTTCATTTTACTACATCAGATTAAATTTTATTTTGATTAGCTTTTAAAATATATATTAGATTGAATTGGAATAGGGCTTTTAATTAGATTACACTAAATTAAATTTCATTATATTTTGAATCATGGATCATATTAGGGTGGATTATAGTTTAAATTCTAAACTTGATTAGATTAGATTAAATTTAAGTTGTCACAAATTAGATTTGATTCAAATTTTAAGATGGAATAACCCTATAAGAAAAGATAACTTCACAATTTGACATTCCATTGTTTGGTATTTCCACATACAAAACATTGTTTTCATTATCCATACCAGAATTCTTTTGGATTTACAATACCAAATCCCAAACACTAAAACTTTGTTTATATCTGTTTGTTTATAGAAACCCCGTTTAAAAATTAAAACTCTGTTTAAAAGCTCGGTTTTTAAAACTAATTTCCAAAAGGACCTGAAGTGTATTGGTGTGCAGTTGGCCCTGCGTAACTACTACATAGATATCAATTGATTTCTCTCGGATCAAATATAAAGATGAGCTCACATGGCAACCATACATATAAAGGGAGCAAATGTTAAACATGATACCTACATTAAAAGATAGCAATCAAGCACATAAAGCAAAACATAAAATTGCAAATGATTTTGGATAATTTTAGAGAGATGCTCAAAAGGATAAGAATCGTCATGATCCAAGACTATCCGAAACATGCAGGAATCCTTCATCAAGTAATATATGGTTTATATACCAACAAATTTAAATAAATCACTATTCCAACTTCCTGTGATAAGGGACGACAAATTCTACACTCACTTAAGCTCTTGATTTGGCCATCCTTTAAAATACTGATTTGTGTCGGTTGACCAAGGCTCTTGCTGCAAGATTGATATGACCCAAAGTTGCACACTTGCATAGTATGTCAGCTTCCACATTGACTCAGAACACTTTACAATCTTTGACTGCCTAGCATCATCAATCACCACTTTAGCAACTCCTTTCATCAACAATCCTCTAGCCAAACGCTACAACAACAACAAAAGCAACAAAGATTTTATCCCAAACGCCATTCTAACCAGATAGTGATTACATATACAAAAGACAAATGGTATACCAGGGTAAACAATCACACAGAGAAGATTTTGTGGAGATGACTGGAATACATGACAAAAGCAAAAGACTACTAACATTTTTGAAACACATTACCCTTGATCATGAAATAAATATGTATTTCTGTATGGAAATGGCAAATATATTCAAAGAAAAGGTGAAGTCTCCTGGGGGAAAAAAACATGGGAGTACATGTTCACCATTATTAAGAGAATTTAATATTCAAGGTCAAAGTTCATTGGAAATGTGAGAATTTATGTATCTGATCAGGATCCTAAGTAAGTAAGAATGTTAGACGGACTTCAAATTGACTTTGTTACTCGCTAAACGTCAATCAATTTTGCAACAGCTTTACAGACACCTATAGATTTATTACGTTCTTGCCTGCTTAGCACCTAGCTCTTCAACCACAGAACTACCAATAATAAAACCCTTACTTTCCTTCACCTTCATCCTATTATTTTTGGTTTCAAACCGTAATATGATATTAGGTACATCATTTGCAGAAGATTGAGACTCTGGTCAGTAGACCAAAAGAGAGCCTAGAAGGTTTAAGAGCTTTTCTAATCTTGGATTTACAGGGTGTTATATGAAATTCGTAATGGGTGAATGCACCACTCACTACATGCTAAAAGAAGAATGTGATTACTGGGACTGGTGAGGTAAATGGAGCTTCAATTAAGCAAGTCTCAGTGACGCGTTGGATCCTTACACATGCTTGACTTTCAAGAGAAATCCGTACTAGAATGGTGATGCCTCTGCTAAAGAGGCTCAAGAAAAAAAGTTAGGCTCAAGAAAAAAGTTTATCTGGTAAAGCACATGCTTTCGCTACTTCACATTTTATTTTTAATATGACTCGTTAGAGCATGTCAACACGGTGGACATTCTAGACTTCTAAAGACTTTTTTGAGGATGAGAAGAAGTTCTTTATAGGGATACTAGAAGACTTTTTCACCAGTATGTATTGGTGAGGCATGTCAAAAAAGATCACAGCATCTTCAGGATTTTTTCCAACACACTGAATGAAACAGATCAATTTTGGGCACAGATTCATGTTGTATGGTTTTATACCATATGAAGTGTGACCATAGCTATGTGGTTCCCACTACCCCTAGGAACCGTGTTCCAGATCTCGCGAGCACAAACACGCAAGTTTCTGATCTGGATAACCAAAAAACGACCAAGATGTGTTGGATATGGCTTGTGTTCAACTACGGAGTGCAACGGACACCGTCCTAGGAATCGGAGAAGTCGGGGAGGAGGAGTCGATACACCGATACATGACCGTATCAATGGCCAAAACAGCGTCAGGGGTACACTGCCAGTGTACCGGAATTAACATCCTTCTTTCCAACAAGTTGTGGGTGGGTGGGTGTGGGGGCAGACATGTTCTCTGAGTTAAAGAGGTGACGTGAGTATGGCCACAGTGGAACCAGCTTCAGTTTGTAGCAAGAAATCTATAGGTGCAGTAACTATATACATATTCAGGGTCTGGTACCTAAAACTCTTTCGCAAACACCTTAGCCTCATATTTCATTCAAGTAGCCGAACCGAATTGAATTGAAACTAAAGGCAGATGATCCAACATAAAATACCCACAATCAATGGAACCACCCTAGTAGTTTTGATCAATTCATGTGTTCAATACTATAGATCCAACTTGCAAAGTAAACTTTCATCAAGATCCAAACCTATTAAAAGAGAAACGAACGAACCTTGAAGACGAGGTTATCAAGCAAGAACCTGGCCCCGAGGAAGCCGACGGAGAAAGAGATTGCAATCAAGAAATGCGAGGACTCCGGCTTGTCGCCGGCGCAGAACACCGCCTCCATCGCAGCAGAAGCGAATCGGAAATCTGAGCTCGGAGAACCAAATCAGCGTCAACGAAGGGAATTTCTTGTAAATAGAGAGAGAGAGAGAGAGAAGAATGCGGAATTTCTTGATTCTGGATGAAAGAGAGACAAAGAAGGGGCTCCGTTCCGTTTGATTGTGGGAGGGACGGAAAGACGGACGATAATCAGAGAAGGTTGCTAATTTAATCAGGGTTATTTATATATACCACCGTTTTCTCTTTCATGGACAAATATGAAATATGAACGGGCCGCAGCAGCCCATTACTCATAATGGGCTAATTTGCACTAAAGTACCTTCAGCTTTTACCTTTCTTACTTGAACACCATCAATTTTATTAACTTTTTTTTATTCAGGAATTATAAATGAGTTATTGTTAAAATTTGAACTTTTACTTATAAATAGTCATCATTTTACTTGTTATCCTCCCATTACCATACTGTATTTGGTAGATGAAAAATGAGAACGGTCATTTGATAAAATAAAGATTGTGAAAATAAACTTTAGAATATAACTGTTTTAAAATTAATATGAGGAAAGCAAAGTATATTTAATATTATTTAAAATTTGAACGGTGGTGATGACCAGGATATGGAGGAGCAACAGAAGAGGAGATACAAAAGGAGCAGTAGTGGTGTGGTGGTGCTGGCCAAAGATGGAGAAGGGATGGCCGTAGCATTGTTGACCGAATGGAGAAGGGATGGCCGTAGCATTGTTGACCGAAGGGGGGAGAGGGAGAGAATTGGAGATATGGTGGTTGTCCACTTCATACATCCAAACATGTCCTTAGTCCTTAAGTGCATGTAGGTCTCATTTGATGTGCATAATATTGAAGCTAAGGTAGGTAATTAATTAATGCATCTCTAGGGTTATGGTTCTAACAAGTCCCTTGTTTTGGAATAATTATTCAGCGGGCCAATCTCACCACGTGGCAGTGGTGAGATCTTGTTCCCCTCCAATAATAGTGAGCGAGCAATGCCTCACCACCGCACGTGATGAGACCGACCCACTGAATAATTTCTCCTTGTTTTGGGGTTGGAGAGAGCAGGTACACAAGTCAATATCAAGATTGTAAATTTCATAGTCAAGTCAAAGCTTCAACCAGTATTAATTTCCAATGGTCTGGTCTGTTGCATGTTGTAACGTTTCGCCTGATCAGAAAATATCTTGTCATGATTCAGTTATTCAGAACTCATTGTGTTAGAAAAAGCGCCGTAAACATACAGATGAATGGTTTCATTGGCCAGACAGAGTTCATAAGTTGCTAGCTGTGAATCAGTCAATGTATATACAGCTCTATGTTCTTTCTTTCCAGTCTCTAATAAACTCTAAACAGGCACGCATGCCTCACTTTTGAAAATGCTATCCCCATACCCCTTTGTTGTGTTTTACAATTTCCTACTTATTGGGCTCCAGTTGCCAGCTTTTGGTTCCCACTTCTTCTCTCTCATACGATTACCATCCAACAACAAAATATTTCAAACTCACTTCTCCTCCAAAGAAATTTACATGCATCCATACTAACAGAATTTCATATTTACACTAATTGTATTCTAACATATATGCTGCATATCTTATGTTTTGACTGCTTTTTGTATGGCATGTATGAATTATTTTGAATAGTACTCAAATAATATCCACCAGCAGCCTGTATCCGCTATATAAAATGCTGTCAAAGGAGGAAGGAAAAAAAAAAACTGATTGTTTGGAGCATTTGTAAAGCGTTAGAGATGGCAGCGGGTAGAGATCTATGAATCCATTCCAACCAAAGCGTATATACATGCACCATCCAGTGTTGCACTAAAGAAAGAATATTTACATGCCAAGCCATATGCAGTTGCACACATTTGAATTTGACAACACATTCTGCAGCAGTCTACACTCCACAAACAAGAATGTGCCCAAAAAGGCACAACAATGTACATCAAATGGGAACTTGTCAATCTGTTTCAGCTAAGTGCTCGATCGTGCTCCTCCAAGGCCAAGTCTCCAAAGAAGTTGTTGGAAGGCCTTTCTGCCCCACTGCATATCATTAATTACAACACCATTTGATGTTTCTTCAGGGTCCTCAATGGATTTACCAGACAAAGTATTTTTTTCTTCTACAACTTGGTTCTCATTGGATACCTCATCTTCTCCTCCATCTCCAGAAAGTTTATCCTAAAAAACATGCAACCATTGGAAAAGAACAGAGAGATCCATCAAAATCCTCACTTCCAGATAGCTATACAATGTACAGTGAAATCAAATGTACATCATTGCAATTACTGAAATCAAGTGTAGCATCTGATCTCTTAACAAGCTTTGCGGCACTGAAAATAAAGGCACAGAAGATACTCTCAGTACAATGCCTTTGCTTTGCATAATCTCAATTTTCAAGTGCAAAAAACTCAGTTTTTTCACCAAGTGCACTGTCTTCAAATGATTGCTACACAGATTTTATGTATTATTTGTAGTGCCTCAAATCCCGATCCGACCGGGATGTGCACTATATAATTGGGCTTGTGGCTAGTCCGTCAGAGTATGCTTAGATCTTCGGCATCTTATTGCCACGGACGAAATGCGATGATCCTTTCCAACTCATGGAAAGGCCTCTATTAAAACGAGTCCAATAGTTTTCGTATTTGGTTGCTTGGTTTTCTTGATTGCCGCTTTGGGATTTGATTTGGTGTTGCTTTCGAGTTGCTTGGTTTTCGCTGTTGGTTTTATTGATTGGAGCTTGAATTTTGGGGAGTTCGGCAAGGAAGGATAGGCAAGAATTCTAACTCGGTGCTCGTGCTGTTGCAGGTCCGCGTAACTGACGTTTGATCGTCGCTAGGCGGGATTCCTTGTTTCAGCAACTTTTTCCTTAACCAGTGAGTGGTTTGGTCCCTTCTTTCCTACTTCTTCACGCCAACATCTCTAATGTTTCAAACGTTCACTCGATGATGCCCGGTTGGACGCCTAGGAAATGCTTAGCCACAATGCATGCCAGCCACTAAGAAAGGAACATGGGAATTGTAGACTAATTTTACTATATGCTTGCACATCTTATAACTTGAGTTGGTTGGAATGGGAAGTTGGCTGTTGGTTGCGGCCTGGTGCCTCGGATAGAGTTTGGACCCATGGGATATCAAAATCGGAACACCGCATTGAGAAAATTATGAACTGTTGCATGAGATATATATTGCTGCTTAACTTCTTTTGTTTAATTCGATGCATTGTATGAGATATAAAATGTTCATGCATTTGCATGGTCTGGGACAACTTGTGCACAAGGTTTATCATTTCCTCGAAACGGCTTTCCGGGGCACTGGAACCGTATCGATCCGGAGGGAAATATTGATTCGTGTTCGTCACGATGCATTGCGGGACCTCCAGCGGGGCTTGCTACCCGGGCTGATAGGGCGCGCCGTTAATGCTTGGAATATGTCCCTAAGGTGTCGATCACACCAATGACCGCATAGAATAGAACACATGCTAATTTATTGTCTTGTGCAGATGGTAAGTATACTTGTGTTTCGTTGCAGGGAAGGTGTGCATCGGTTGAGTAAGCAATCGATGCACTGGTTGGATTCAATGCTATTTTCATTTCTATCAAAACATGCAACTGATATGAATTGAATTCACTTGCTTCTTTATAGAAGTAATCTTAATGCATGCTCGCCCCTAATAAGCTAGTGTCGATTTAGTCGAGTGGGATTCATCCCGCTCACCAGTACAAGTTGAGTACTGACCCACGTTGTGGGCAACTATTTCAGGCACTCAGACGGTGCAACGCTAGTGGATAGACGAAGAGGCGTTAGGAGCACCTCTATTTTGAAGTATAGTTGAAGTCAGATCATTTTGGAGGCTTGGACTTTCAACCTATACAAGGGCGTAATGTATGGACGACGGGGACTATCTGATGGAGCGCGCCCTGCATTTTGAGTTATCTTTTCTAATGTAATTCAAGTAGCCGAGAAGGCGCATCAATGTAGATTCTATGTAAATTACTCTGAATTATCAATGAAAAAGCATATTTTCTTCCTGCACTTGTGTTCAATTATCTGTGAATGTGTTTTCTAAATTGTGTTTCAAAGTGGGTTCCTATAACTGCAAGTTCTTGCCTTGTACGAGCGCAACTCCAGGCTCGTACGGCATCACGCCCCAGCGAGGACGAATCGGTTCCGTGAAGGATCCAGCGAGGACGAATGACCCTTTCGGGATCGGGGCGTGACATATTGGTATCAAAGCTTAGGCTTTACATCCTCGGGATTTCAAAAGATTATAAAGGAGTTTGATGCGCCTCTCGGTTGAGTTGCATTCGGTGTCCGCTGCATGAGATGAGTCGCCTATACAATGAGCCCATAGATACAAAAATCTATCGTTTTTGAGGTGTTAACAAGCTACTCTCTTTTGTAGCAATGGCTAAGAAAAACACTGCCGCTGCAAGCAGTACTCAGCCCGTCCAGAACGATCCGGCAAGTTCTGGAGAATCCGGAGGAGCGGGTTCAGTGGATATGTCCGAACGGCTTATGCATCTCATGGAGGTGCAGCAACAACAAGCAATTTCTCAACAGGCACAGTTGGCTGCTCAACAGAAGCAGATGGATACCATGATGCAACTGATTGCATCCTTGGTACCCAACAACGGGGGAGCCACGGTGACGCCTGCTGCACCGCCGGCTGTGGCGGTAGAGGATGAGTCCGAAGAAACACAGCATCCAGCAAGGAACACCTGCCGTGCGGCAGAATTCACTAAGATGCATCCACCAACGTTCAACGGACGAGCAGAACCGGACGTGGTGATGGGATGGATTTCAAAGATGGAGGGACTCTTCAATCTGGTCGGCATTAGGGGATCCAAAAGAGTGGCCTGTGCATCAGTTCAACTGGAGCTGCGTGCGCATGATTGGTGGGAAGCCACTAAGCAGGGAATTTATGATGCCAATCCCAACTGCAAAATTACCTGGGAAATGTTCAAATCTGCCTTCATTGAACAATATATTCCCCGGGCTGTGCGGCAACAAAAAGAAGACTTCAGCAATCTGGTGCAAGGAAGTATGTCTGTCGACGATTATGACTCGGCGTTCGCTAAGCTGGCTAAATTTGCTGGACACTTCTTGCCAAACCAGCAGGCGTGGTGCTACCGCTTTCAGAAAGGTTTGAATGACGATTTGCGTAGGGACGTCATCAACCAGAAGTGTCAAACATACAGGGAATGTTATGAAGCTGCCCTGAACAGCGAGCGGATCTTTGGGCGCTGTCCACCAAAGGCCGATGTGCAAACCTCCCGTACCAACAATAATAAGCGGCCTCAGGAAATGGGAGGGTCTGGAGCACAAAAGCGTCTGCACACATCTGAGCATAGGGGCCCGTCCCGTGCACCATACTGCAACAGGTGCGGCAGATTAGGGCATCGAGTGGAGGAATGCCGAGTTACTGGGTGTTTTAAATGTGGTCGTCTGGACCACAAGCATTTCAACTGCCGTGAGGCAAAACCGAATCAGCACAACGGGAATCACAACAATGGGAATCATAACAATGGGAATCAGCACCACGGGAATCAGAACCACGGAAATCACAACAGGGGGCCTCCAGCAAGTGATGCCAATGCTGTGGCGTTGAACCCACGACGCCAGGATGCTCAAGGACGAGTCTATGCACTGACTCGGGACGAAGCATCCGTCTCTGAAACTGTCGTGACAGGTACATTACTTTTCAGAGATTTGCCCGCTAGAGTCTTATTCGATTCAGGTGCTACGCATAGTTTCATATCTGCTGATTTTACTATTGAGCATAAATTAGCTTCTACTCCCTTAAATATGAATCTTTGCGTGAGCACACCTTCGGGAGTCGACATGCCCGCCCATGCGATCTGTAAGGATGGTTATATTTGCATCGGAGGCAGGAAGCTTTCCTTAGATGTCATTGTATTAGACATTAAGGATTACGATATTATTCCCGGGATGGATTGGTTGGGTGCTTGTCATGCAACAATTGAGTGCGCGGAGAAGCGAGTCGTATTCCGTCTATCCGGCGAGGCAGACTTTTACTATTCGTGCAGCGCTGCACCAAACACGGCAATGATGATATCAGCAATTTCGGCTAGGCGTATGTTGCATTCGGGTTGTGAAGGGTACTTAGCTTCAGTTCGAGACACCCGGCAGGAAAGTGTAAATGCAGCTCAGGCTGATGTTATAGCAGATTTCCTCGACGTGTTCCCGGACGAGCTGCCTGGAATGCCTCCTGATCGTGAGATCGAATTCAGCATCGACACATTTCCGGATGCGCGACCGATATCGAAGGCACCTTATCGAATGGCCCCAGCAGAGCTGAAGGAACTTAAGATTCAGTTACAAGATCTGTTGGACCGAGGATACATTCGTCCAAGCGTTTCTCCGTGGGGCGCTCCGGTGCTGTTCGTGAAGAAAAAGGATGGATCCATGCGGCTATGTATTGACTACCGAGAACTAAATAAGGCGACCGTGCGGAACCAGTACCCATTGCCAAGGATAGATGACTTGTTTGATCAGCTGCAAGGTGCAACAGTTTTTTCTAAAATTGATCTCAGGTCAGGGTACCACCAGTTGAAAATCAAACCAGATGATGTTCAAAAATCTGCATTCAGGACCCGATACGGACACTACGAATTTCTTGTGATGTCGTTCGGTTTGACGAACGCCCCTGCAGCTTTCATGGATCTGATGAACCGCGTGTTTCGGCCGTACGTAGACAAGTTTGTGGTCGTGTTCATCGACGACATTCTAATATATTCCAAGAACGAGGCAGAACACAAGGAACACCTAAAGATCGTGCTGCAGACATTACGAGAGCATCAGTTGTACGCTAAGCTCAGCAAGTGTGAGTTCTGGTTGAACAGCGTGGCATTTTTGGGTCATGTTGTCTCGGCAGAGGGCATCGCTGTAGACCCAAAGAAAATAGAGGCAGTGGTGGATTGGAAGCAACCTACATCAGCCAGCGAAGTACGAAGCTTTCTGGGCCTAGCGGGATACTACCGTAGGTTCGTGAAGGATTTTTCTAAACTGGCCTCGCCTTTGACTCGCCTCACTCAAAAAGGGATTGTATACAAATGGAGTGATGACTGCGAAGCCAGCTTTCAAGAACTTAAGCAGCGTCTTGTTTCAGCTCCGATCCTTGCTCTTCCAGATGGGGTAGAGGAATTTCAGATATACAGTGATGCCTCGGGACTTGGTTTGGGATGTGTGCTCATGCAGAGGGATAAGGTAATATCGTACGCCTCCAGGCAACTGAAGCCGCACGAGAAAAACTACCCGACGCACGACTTGGAATTGGCGGCAATTGTATTTGCACTGAAGTTGTGGAGGCATTATCTTTATGGTGTTGCTTGCAAAATCTTCACAGATCACAAGAGCCTCAAGTATCTATTCACACAACGAGAACTGAACCTCCGACAGCGGCGTTGGCTAGAATTGATTAAGGACTATGATTTGACGATCGCTTACACACCGGGCAAGGAAAACGTCGTTGCTGATGCTCTGAGTCGGAAGTACGTGGGCTCGTTATCCATAAACAACCATTTACTTCGAGATCTTGAGGCGATGGGCATCGAACTTCGGGTTCAGCATCAAGGAGTGCAGCTGGCATCACTCCGTCTTGAACCAAGTTTGCGTGATAGAATCAAATCAGCTCAGGAGGGCGATCAGTTCCTAGCGAAGGCACGCGGACTGATTTCGGCGGGGAAGACGTCTGACTTTGTGGCAGGCGAAGATGGGACCTTACAAATGAAAGGAAGGCTATGTGTTCCTAACGACCCAGAACTCCGAAGGGAAATTATGGCGGAAGCACACTATGCGAAGTATTCCTTGCATCCGGGGAGCACTAAGATGTACATGGACTTACGCAGAACCTTCTGGTGGCAAGGTATGAAGCGGGATGTGGCGACCTTTGTGTCACAGTGCATGGCCTGTCAACAGGTGAAAGCTGAACATCAGAGGCCCGGCGGGGAGCTGCAGAACCTCGCTATTCCTGAGTGGAAATGGGACATCTCTATGGATTTCATTATGGGATTTCCGAAGACGCCGCGGGGGCATGATGCGATTTGGGTCATAGTTGATCGTTTGACCAAATCAGCCCACTTCCTTCCTATAAAAATTACTTGGAGCGTCGATCGGTTAGCACAGATTTACATAGACGAGATTGTTCGATTACACGGAGTACCTGCCTCAATCGTCTCTGACCGTGACGGACGCTTCTTATCTCGTTTTTGGACAAGCCTACAGTCTGCTTTGGGAACCAAGCTACAGTTCAGTACTGCATACCACCCCCAGACCGATGGCCAGACGGAAAGGACAAATCAGATACTTGAAGATATGTTACGGCTGTGTGCAATCGATTTGAAGACTAGTTGGGACACGCATCTCTCGTTGGCGGAGTTCGCGTACAACAACAGCTACCAATCGAGCATCCAGATGGCACCGTACGAAGCACTTTATGGGCGCAAGTGTCGATCTCCAATTTGTTGGGACGAAGTCGGCGAGCGGCAAGTACTCGGGCCAGAGCTGGTAGAACAGGCAGTTGAGAAAGTTCGCTTGATTCGGGAAAGACTCCGCACGGCACAGAGCCGACAGAAAAGTTATGCCGATGCTCATCGTAGACCTTTGGAATTCGTGGTCGGGGATCATGTATTCTTAAAAGTGACGCCGATGCGTGGGGTGATGCGTTTCGGCGTGAAGGGCAAACTAAGTCCCAGGTTTGTCGGCCCCTTCGAGATTCTGGAACGAGTGGCAGCTGTGGCATACCGGATTGCACTACCTCCCGCCTTGGCTGAAGTGCATGACGTATTCCATGTTTCTCAACTGCGGAAGTATGTGCATGACCCGAGTCATGTGGTTAGCTTCGAACAATTGGAACTGCGCACAGATTTATCATACTCAGAAGAACCGGTGCAGATTCTGGATCGTAAGGAAAAAGTACTTCGCAACCGTACGATGTCCTTGGTTCGCGTGCTGTGGCGGAACCATTTAGTTGGGGAATCAACCTGGGAGATGGAATCGGAGATGAAGGAGAAATATCCTTCGTTGTTCACTCAGTCGGAGGTAGGGCCTTGTTCTTAAGTTTCGGGACGAAACTTTTTCTTAGTGGTATATTATGTAGTGCCTCAAATCCCGATCCGACCGGGATGTGCACTATATAATTGGGCTTGTGGCTAGTCCGTCAGAGTATGCTTAGATCTTCGGCATCTTATTGCCACGGACGAAATGCGATGATCCTTTCCAACTCATGGAAAGGCCTCTATTGAAACGAGTCCAATAGTTTTCGTATTTGGTTGCTTGGTTTTCTTGATTGCCGCTTTGGGATTTGATTTGGTGTTGCTTTCGAGTTGCTTGGTTTTCGCTGTTGGTTTTATTGATTGGAGCTTGAATTTTGGGGAGTTCGGCAAGGAAGGATAGGCAAGAATTCTAACTCGGTGCTCGTGCTGTTGCAGGTCCGCGTAACTGACGTTTGATCGTCGCTAGGCGGGATTCCTTGTTTCAGCAACTTTTCCCTTAACCAGTGAGTGGTTTGGTCCCTTCTTTCCTACTTCTTCACGCCAACATCTCTAATGTTTCAAACGTTCACTCGATGATGCCCGGTTGGACGCCTAGAAAATGCTTAGCCACAATGCATGCCAGCCACTAAGAAAGGAACATGGGAATTGTAGACTAATTTTACTATATGCTTGCACATCTTATAACTTGAGTTGGTTGGAATGGGAAGTTGGCTGTTGGTTGCGGCCTGGTGCCTCGGATAGAGTTTGGACCCATGGGATATCAAAATCGGAACACCGCATTGAGAAAATTATGAACTGTTGCATGAGATATATATTGCTGCTTAACTTCTTTTGTTTAATTCGATGCATTGTATGAGATATAAAATGTTCATGCATTTGCATGGTCTGGGACAACTTGTGCACAAGGTTTATCATTTCCTCGAAACGGCTTTCCGGGGCACTGGAACCGTATCGATCCGGAGGGAAATATTGATTCGTGTTCGTCACGATGCATTGCGGGACCTCCAGCGGGGCTTGCTACCCGGGCTGATAGGGCGCGCAGTTAATGCTTGGAATATGTCCCTAAGGTGTCGATCACACCAATGACCGCATAGAATAGAACACATGCTAATTTATTGTCTTGTGCAGATGGTAAGTATACTTGTGTTTCGTTGCAGGGAAGGTGTGCATCGGTTGAGTAAGCAATCGATGCACTGGTTGGATTCAATGCTATTTTCATTTCTATCAAAACATGCAACTGATATGAATTGAATTCACTTGCTTCTTTATAGAAGTAATCTTAATGCATGCTCGCCCCTAATAAGCTAGTGTCGATTTAGTCGAGTGGGATTCATCCCGCTCACCAGTACAAGTTGAGTACTGACCCACGTTGTGGGCAACTATTTCAGGCACTCAGACGGTGCAACGCTAGTGGATAGACGAAGAGGCGTTAGGAGCACCTCTATTTTGAAGTATAGTTGAAGTCAGATCATTTTGGAGGCTTGGACTTTCAACCTATACAAGGGCGTAATGTATGGACGACGGGGACTATCTGATGGAGCGCGCCCTGCATTTTGAGTTATCTTTTCTAATGTAATTCAAGTAGCCGAGAAGGCGCATCAATATAGACTCTATGTAAATTACTCTGAATTATCAATGAAAAAGCATATTTTCTTCCTGCACTTGTGTTCAATTATCTGTGAATGTGTTTTCTAAATTGTGTTTCAAAGTGGGTTCCTATAACTGCAAGTTCTTGCCTTGTACGAGCGCAACTCCAGGCTCGTACGGCATCACGCCCCAGCGAGGACGAATCGGTTCCGTGAAGGATCCAGCGAGGACGAATGACCTTTTCGGGATCGGGGCGTGACATTATTAATATCAAGTAACAGTGATATACTGATATTGACGGTGATAATGACCAAAATCATAAGCCTTAGCAGCAGAAAGAAAAGAAAAGACACAAAAGAGGGTTTGGGGTATCTATTTCCGGTATTTGATGGATTTCAACCCAGTTTGGAGTCGTACTATCAGTACAATGCGTTAGGTTTTCACACTCACCAACGAGGCCTCAGCTTTTTCACAAGGTAAAGTACCCTTATTATATGTTCTCAAAGAACATGTCATTCTTTCTCATTTTTTATTGTTAAGAGAGTAACATTTCCTGAATGTATCACAAACACAATGCAGACAGAATTTCTAAGCCAAAACAGACAAATGATTGGAAGCAAAAGACTAGTTCCAGGCAATGACGAGATAAATCAAGACTCTATGAGCAGAATGGGTGAAATTCAGAGCTCTAATTTTATCAAAAAAATTGGATGGTAATGTAGAACAACTTCTACAAGTTTTAAAGCAGTGACGTGACAAGGAATTGGCATCAACGGTAGTTAAACGAACATAGGGAAGCCGCTTCACATCAGACATTTACCTGGGACGAGTAAGATTCCTCGGCCTTTTCAGATGTAAACAAAATATCCAATGGCTTTCCATTCACAGCTTCATTTGGAAAATGGTCATTGGGCTTTCCCTTCTCAGCTACAATGGGGAAATTTGCAAAGGGCTCTGAAACAGGAATTGGTGTCAGACCAGGAACCAGAATTCCATCTCCTTCATTGCTAGCCATGTTATTTCCATTCATCCTCATGTCAACATGTAATTGGCTTTCCGAAGGGATCACTTCCTCAGTACTTTCGGCATGATCAATGCCATCCAACTGGGTCTCACTACTTCCAGAGCTAAAGTTGCCAGCCTTCTCAGGAATGATTATGTTGCCCACCATATCAGTCAATTTTTCTTCTGTTATTTTCTGGTTTTCTGCACTCTCCCAGTCTTCAGTAACAACTATAGTGTTTGTTGTTTCCCATATCTGTAATACTCTGTCAGGGCCAGGCTGCCAATGGAACTCGCCGGAAGGACCTCGGAGTATAAACTTGAAACGAATAGACTTCTCCAAAGGTAAATCCTAATACAGAAGGTGATTGCTCAGATAAATAAGAATATGGAACAAGCAGTAACAGTTTACCACAAGGGTGTTATTGTCTTACCATCTCAGCTGTCCAGAAATGGCCTTCAGACCAGTCAAGAGGAATGGCATTCTCCGGATCCCAAAGACCAAATATTGGGTCATCTCCGACTAGGAAAAAGTGCTCACCAAACAAACATGGCTTCTGCAGAACAAATTTCACATGTACTGTTCTCGATTTACCTGACAATCAACGCAAATTAACGGGAATCTTAACATCACCAAATGAGAAAATATAGAAAACAATACAGATGGTTAAAACCAGTTATTATACACTTACTTTCGATAAGAATCTTAGAGGCATCATTTCCCTCAACAGCCTACATGGATGAATTTCCTCGGATCAAAAATAGGACATAACTGGCAAAAGCAGACATAATTCTGCTAGACTATCTATAAAGAATGGTACAACAATAAGTGTAGTATATGTCACATCGTGTAATATTCACACTCTCCAAATACACTATGACAAGTGAGATGTCAAAATAGATGATGTGTCTGTCTCATATTCGTGTTTGTGCAAAATAGTAGAAGAAGAATATACAATACCAGGTTCATTGTTGAAACATTTTAGTTAGACATCCATTACTCCCTGTGTTACACAGGTTAGTCCCGAGGCTTAATCAAATATGGTAGAACAAGAAGTTGAAGTCGAGATCAGGAGTTCACACAAAAGTTCCCTCACTGATATATCTCGTTCCAACGAAGAACTATACAAAAATATAATATAGCAGCTGATTACAACTCCTTCTAGATTACTGAGCTTAAGAATCAAAAATACGTTCTTCCTTGCAAACGCAGTTGTAATTGGGACAGAACGTTTACAACTAGAAGAAAAGAGATGAAGATACAATAAAAAAATATTATTGCTGGGGCGGTGAAGACCACCGTTGCTCAAAGCAAGATTCGTCCTCTATCGACGATCTGCTCCTAGGAGCCAACAAGTTCACAAAAGAACTTCTTGAACGCTCGTAGTCACCACTTTGTGTGACTCGAACGGACTCGTTTGGACTAATCTTTCTTAATTTTTTGGTGTCTCTAAAGGAGGCTAGGGGGCTCTTTATATAGGGAATGATGGAAGCTCATCCTCTCTTTTTTCGATGTGGGACTAAAAAGCCAATATACAAAATTGATATCCCACAATCGCAGCTCAATGCATAGCCCGCTCAGCACCCATTCATCGCCCGCTCATGCAACACGCGCATGCGTGCGCATGCAACCCGAGAATAAAACAAGCGCAACAAAAGCGCACAAGCGCCTTGCTGACGTGCTAAGTGCAAAGTGCACCAACAAAGCGCCACTTTGCACCCTTGAGCTCGAGTCCGAATCCGAGTTGGGACTTAGCTCCTATGGAATAATATCCAAGAGCATGACAAAAAGCTTAAAAGCTTTCATTGAGGAGTTAATCATTTTTTCTCCTAATAAAACACCCCCACATGGCACCAATGTGCCCCACCACACCCCATGTGCATACCTCAACACATACAAGTATTATATTGAGATACCCACTTTGTGGTGTAGCCAATGTGGGACTGTCTTTACTAATCCAAAGGCAAAAACACCAACAATCTCCCACATATCTCAATATATGGGTTAAGCGTTCCCCACAATGACTGTCCATCATGCATTAGGATAGATGTTGCTTCGACTTGAATCTTCCTGCATGGATCGAATAACAGTATGATAAAAGAATAGACTAAGCCTCGAATTCTGCACCATAGCTGCAATTCTTTTCACTCACACAATGACATCAACTGTGCTTCCGGTTGCACATTAAAGGTCATGTGCACGCCTGATTTCGGTGTATGTATCTTGGGCGTCTACAAGTTTACCCTCAAGAGACGACATATATATATTTTCATACACTCTAGGTGAGTTCTTTTAAAGAGTCCTTGGCATGAAGCATTGCGCTACCTTGCGGTGCTACTCTGCTATGACATGGCCCAAAGTCGAGGTCCCACCTCATTGTGGTGTCATCCACTGTAGCATGAGGTCTCAGCCTCTTTGTAGTGCCAAACTACCCAGCATGAAGCCTTGTGCTTCCTTGCGGTGTTACGCCGTTGTGACATAGCTCGCGTAGCCGAAGCTTTACCCACTCTAGGTACTTCTTGGTGGTGTCACACCACTGTAACATGAGGACACCGGCCTCTTTGTAGTGTTGTCTACCACTCTTCATTTTACAGCATTAGGCTACCTGCTTATATGCGGAACTATGCCACTATGACATGGCTCGTGAAGACGAGGCATTACCCTATCAAGGAACCTCATGGTGGTGTCACCTACTGTAGCATGGAGTTCTCTGCTCCTTCTCCTTTGTAGTGTTGTGCTATCGTGCTTCCTGTAAAGCACGTCGGACATTCCAAATGTACTAGAACTCATTAAGGAGACTAAGACATCCTCCTACGGGATCTTGTTCTACTCAGAGAACATATAGTAGATAACAGTGGTTCCGGATCCGTAATCCCTCACTGTCTCAAATGACTACCCACTGTTCCTGATATTTTCCCAGTCAACGATCATTCTTTGAACCAAAAACTAGATACCTAGTATATTTCTCTTTAAACTAATAGCATAAAACTTTATGGTAGAATTACAAAGACAGAATATCATAATGTCTTCAAGCTCACTTTAATTGTTGTGTCCTCGACCAGCTGGCGTTTGAGACCTTTGGTGAACGGATCGGCCAGATTCTCCTGGCTCCGAACATCAATCACGATAATGACTCCAGTTTTGATAAGATCATTCACTGCCATGTGCCTTAGGCGCACACTCTTCTTACCATTGAAGAAGTTATTTGATGCCACTACTGCAGTCGCCTGGTTGTCGCAGCATATTGGTACCGCCGGAATCTACGCATCAACCACTGGATGATCATACATGAGCTTCCGAAGTCACTCTGCTTCATCAGCTGCAGTCGCCAGTGCATAGAACTCAGATTCCATCGAGGAATGAGAGAGCAATGTCTGCTTCTTCGACTTCCATGATATAGCAGCTCCACCCATGGAGAAGACGTATCCTCATGTGGACCTTTCGCTCTCTACTTTTGAACACCAGCTTGCATCACTGAAGCCTTCCACTACTGTCGGATACCCGCTGTAGTACAGTGCATAATTCTGAGTCTTTTTGAGATATCTCGTTACTCTCTTCACAGCTTTCCAGTGCTCAACACCTGGATTGCTCGTGAACCGACCCAGCATCCCCACGACGAAAGCTATGTCAGGCCTTGTGGCAGTTGTGACATACATTAAACTCCCGATGACGTTTGAATAGTGAATACTCCAGATGCCTGACACTTTTCCTCGGATTTGGCTTTAACTTCTTGTCACACCTGTAAGGAGTATCGATCCCTGGAAGATCCTGATATCCATAGCGTGTGAGCATTTTCTCAATATAATGAGTGTAACAACGCCACTCTGGTGTCCGTCCGGATGATATTTATCCCCAGGATAACATAAACTCCTCCTAAGTCCTTCATACTAAACTTAGATGAGAGAAACTTCTGTGTCTCAGTGACACGTGCTAGATCCGTACCTAGAATCAGCATGTCGTCCACGTATAGACAAAAGATGACTCATCTCCCATCAGCGAACTTTGTGTAAACACACTTGTCCGTCTCACTGACCCTATATTCGTTTGATCTTATAACTTTATCAAACTTCTCATGCCACATCTTGGAAGCTTGCTTCCGACCGTATAACGATTTCACCAACTTGCAGACTGTCTTCAAGGCCCTGACGATGAATCATTCTGGTTGTTGCATGTAAATCTCTTCGGTCAATTCACCATTCAGGAATCTGTTTTCACATTCATCTGATGTATAACTAGCTTATGGATTGCACTTATAGCAATCAACATCATGATGGTCGTCATCCGCGCTACTGGAGCATGTGTCGAAGTAGTCGATCCCCTGCTTCTGAGAAAATTTCTTGGCTACCAGCCTTGCCTTGAACTTGTCAACAGTTCCATCGGCCTTCATCTTCTTCTTGAAGATCCATTTGCATTCGATTGGTTTAGCTCCATCAGGCAGATCGACAAACTCCCAAGTGTTGTTGGAGGTTATTGAGTCGTACTCATCATTTATAGCCTCCCTCCAGAAGACAGCGTCTCTGGTCTTCATCGCCTCATCGTAGGTAAGCGGATCTGCTTTCACATTATAGGTGACGAAATCATCTCCGAAGTCCTATCTCCTTACCCGCTTAGTTCTTGGTTCTGCGAGTTCTGATTCGAACGTTGTCACAGGAATGACTTCTTCTTGAACTATATATTCATTGAAAGCAATAGCCTCCATTGCACTCATGTCATTCTCCGGAATGTCCGCGATAACAACGTTATTGTGCCTTGCAAATTTATATTCAAAGAATTTTGCATCGCGAGATTCAATGATATAATTAGACTCGATATCAAGGAACCTCCGAGCATCACTCTTTTCAGCATATCCCAAAATATAGCTTGTGTAGTCCTCGTCGTCAACTTATGTATCTTTAAGTCTGGGAGCTTCACATACGCCAGACACCCCAACACTCGAATGACATTCAAGTTAGACCTGACCTTGAACCAAAGTTCATGAGGAGTGATATCGGAAGTTGCGTACGACACTCAGTTCAGAATGAACGTAGCCGTTAGCGCAGCTTCTTCACAAAAACAGTTTGGAAGACTCGCAGTTAACATAGAGTTCATCACTCTGTCAACGTTATGTTCTTCCTTTCTGCTACTCCATTTGATTGAGGAGAATACAGAGCATTTGTCTCATTGACAATTCCATGTTCTTTGCAGAACGATGCGAATTCATAAGACATGTACTCTCCGCCTCGATCACTTCTGAGTCTCTTGAGAGAGTTGTCTAGTTTGACGTTCATCTCCAGCCCTGAACTCCTTGAACTTCTCGAATGCTTCATCTTTTGATTTGAGCAGGTAAACGAACGCATACTTTGAGTAGTCGTCGATGAAAGTAATGAAATACTTCATCCCAGCCTTTGTGGAGAACTGTTTGAAGTCACAGATATCTTAGTGCACCAACTCCAGAAGATCTGTACTTCGGTTTACCCATTTTAATGGTTTTCTTGTGATCTTTGTCTGCGCACAGACCTCACACTTCTCCACCTTCTTACCCACACATTTGGAGATAAGTCCTAGACTAGACATCTTGTTTATTCTTTTACAATAAACATGTCATAGTCTATTATGCCATAACTCAAGAGAATAACCAGAAGAAGAGACCACATTTATAGTAATGACAGGAGTTACAAGTTGAAGTTTAAACATCCCTTCGATACAGAAAGAATTTTCGAAGTATGTTCCTTTGTAGGACATCACCATCTACCCAGCATTGATGTACATCCCCAAGCCTGCGTTGCAGAATAGACTTCTTGAGATCAGGTTCTTAGCTATCACCGGTACGTGCTTCACATCATGAAGAGTCAGCGACTTCCCCGAAGTCAGGTTCAGTACCACTGTCCCGATCCCATGTACTTCAGCTTGTGACTTGTCCGCCACCGTAACCTTCTCAGATGTAGGTTTATAGGTGGTGAATAACTTCTTCTTTGAGCAAATATGGCATGATGCGCCAGTGTCCACCCACCAGTCAGTGTCGACGCCAGTCGTAGCAACCTGCGCAATCATGGCAACCTTGTTAGGCTGACCTTACTCTTTCTGTTTGGACTTGTATCTGCAGTCTCTGCTAAAATGGTCTTTCTTGCCGCAGTTGAAACAAGCCCCATCGTTCTTCGGCTTTTATTTGAACAATGCCGACTTCACCCTCAGATGATTTTAGTCATTTTTCTTATTGTGAGAAGCCTTCTGCCTCCCTTTGGAGTCACCAGCATGCACCAAGTTGACATTTGCCAACTGTTTGGACAGTGTATCCATTTTGTTTTGAGTCCTTATCTCATCTTTCACATGGATATTGTGCAGTAGTTGATCAAGACTCACATCCATCTTCTTTTAGTGCACGTCTGAGATAAATTTGCTCCAACCAGGCGGGAGCTTGGCAACAATCCTTCCCACGACGAAAGAGTCGACCAATGGCTTACAATCATCCTCAAATTTTTGACGTAACTTGAGAAATTCCTTTACTTCAGGCAACATCGTTTTGTCGTCCTCAAATCACATCTTCCTGACTTTTTCCGTCACATGGATCTTGTTGCGATTTTCATCCTCCTTGTAATATTTTTTCAGAGCCTCCCAGACGACCTTTGCATGGTCTGTCATACTGTATGACTCCGCCCGAGTATCCTCTATAGAGTTGAGAATCAGAAATTTGCAGAGATTGTTCTCTCCTCCACTTGTTCTGCTTAGCACTTGTAGTTGCAATCGTCCGAACAGTAACATCTTCACCCTCGGAATAACAGGCTCAGGATCTATCAACACGTATAGATTAAGGCTGACCTTTCCCTTGTAGACGTTGTAATGCTCCCCGTCAAACTTCTCAAGTTTGTTAAAACTTGTGTCGAGAAGACTTACATGGTTGTTCTCCATCTTACTCGGATCTTACTTTGAGATTGTTAGTCCCGAGGCTTAATCAAAGATAGTAGAATAAGAAGAAGTCGAGATCAGGAATTCACACAAAAGTTCCCGCACTGATATACCTCGATCCAACGAAGAACTATATAAAAATACAATATAGTAGCTGATTACAACTCCTTCTAGATTACTGAGCTTAAGAACCAAAAATACGTTCTTCCTTGCAAACGCAGTTACAATTGGGACAGAACGTTTACAACTAGAAAAAAAGAGACGAAGATAGAATAAAAATTTATTCTTGCTGGGACGGTGAAGACCACCGTTGCTCAAAGCAAGATTCGTCCTCTATCGACGATATGCTCCCAGGAGCCAGCAAGTTCACAAGAGAACTTCTGGAACGCTCGTAGTCACATCTTTGTATGACTCGATCGAACTCCTTTGGACTCATCTTTCTTAATTTTTTGGTGTCTCTAAAGGAGGTTAGAGGGCTCTTTATATAGGGAATGATGGAAGCTCATCCTCTTCTTTCCGATATGGGACTAAAAAGCCAATATACAAAATTGATATCTCACAATCACAGCTCAATGCATAGCCCGCTCAGCGTCCGCTCATGCAACACGTGCATGCAACCCGAGCATAAAATGAGCGCAACAAAAGCGCACAGACGCCTTGCTGACTGCTAAGTGCAAAGTACGCCAACAAAACACCACTTTGCGTCCTTGAGCCCGAGTCCGAGTCGCTAAGCCCCTTTGGGGCTTAGCTCCTATGGAATATCTAAGAGCATGACAAAAAGCTTAAAAGCTTTCATTGAGTTGTTAATCATTTTCCTCCTAATAAAACACCCCTACATGGACCCATGTGCCCCACCACACCCCATGTGCATACCTCAACACATACAAGTATTATATTGAGATACCCACTTGGTGGTGTAACCAATGTGGGACTATCTTTACTAGTTCAAAGGCAAAAATACCACCAGCACCGACATAAATATGACATGAAACGGTATGGAGAGGGTGACTTGGACACAACATAAACTTTGGTGTGTCCTAATGTATTGTGGAGTATATATATTGTATACATGTCTGACATGGACACGACACAGATTTTTCGGAGTGTTTGTGCTTCCTAGGAACTAACTTGGGAATATGCATTATTAAGATCATTGTTGCTGCAACGATGGGCAAAGAAGGGTTGAAAATATCAATGATAATAAGTGTTAGATCCCATTTGGTTTCACTAGTAATCTTAGACACAGAATTTAATGAAATAAAGAAATTCCCATTTGGTTTTCACTAGTAATCTTAGACAGAATTTAATGAAATAAAAGAAATTGCAATATCCACATTTGGTAATATCAAGGTATATAAAAGAAACAGCAAATATGACGTAATTTCAAAGATCTGCTTATGGTTAGCAAGCAAAAGATGTGGAACATTTCCCATGAAAATTACTTACAACAACTATGCAAGAGGAAGTGAACAGACCAATAATTATACGATTTCAAATCAAGAAACGAAAATATTTTTAAAAAAGAACAAACAATAACAAAAATTGTGTGAATTGCACTAATAAAAAAATACTGAAAAAGAAAAGAAAATTAAAATCTAAAAGTGCAGGAAAAAACAGTAATATAGCAAGATTAAATTTATTTCAAGAATTAATTGTTGGAAACTTAAAAGTTTCAGAGTGAATAAGAAATTGGATCTCATTAATTAAACATAGCCTTAAGGGTAAAATTGGCAATACAAATAAAATATTAATCTATACTCTACTATATAATAGGAAATGTTTGGGTTCACCGTAAAAAATTTTGTTCCAAATATGCCCTTGCTCAAGATTTACTAATTTGAATGGTCATAAAATTAAGAGGGGTGATTAGGGAATTTCATCTCTACTTTTAGATTGCATACTCTTAAGATCTTAATTAATGACATCCAAGAGACTTGCACAGAACAAGATCCTGATGAGGACATATAATAGGTAAAGAGTGTTCCAGACATAATATTTAGGTTCTCAAGATAATACTAAGAGACATTACAAATTACTTCTAAACACCCCATCTTACTTCTTAACATTCATGCATGTTTTTCTAGTAAGTTTAAAACAAAACCATAGAGATATTCTTTACTATTGGGAAGCCTATGTTTTGCTCTTATTTAGTGCGAGGTAATTAACAGCCTGATTGGATGTTGCATTAATTTTCAATCTCTTCTAATGAGCTTTTTCGGTTGCATGTACCCCCCCCCCCCCCCCCCCCCCTTTCCTGATTTCATATGATCTCCCATTCATCATACCTAACCCTTCACAGGCTTCACCAATACCTGATATAAATATTATTCTAGCTATAATCTTATGAGAGAGGTTATAAAGAAACAAATCTCATATTCTTTTATAATATTTTCTTGGGTTTAAATTGTAGTTTCTATGGGTTTATTTGGAGTAATGTGAAATGAAACAAGTTTGTCATTAAAGTGAAGAGACATGGTGACACTTAAATGAAGAGATATATATACTGCTGCATGAAACATGGTCTCTTAGTTTGTAAAGGGACTGTTAGTCTCGAGGCTTAATCAAAGATGGTAGAACCAGAAGTTGAAGTCGAGTTCAGGAGTTCACACAAGAGTTCCCTTCCTGATATCTCTCGATCCAACAAGAAATTATATATAGGATCTGATTACAAATTGAAACAAGATTACAAAAGAATCAAAGAAAACTATCTTCTCGTTCTTCCTTGCAATCGCAGTTGCAAACGGACGGAACAGAGTTTACAAATGACAGAAGAGAGGAGGAAGAAGAAGAAGAAGACTTTCTTGCTGGGGTGATAAAGATCACCGTTGCTCAAAGCAAGATTCGCCCAACACGATCTGCTCCCAGGAATCAGCAAGTTCACGTAGAACTTCTGGAACGCTCGCTGCCACCTTCTTACTTGGACTCGCACGAACTTCTTGGACTGCAATGGCAGCTGCTGCAACTCTCTCTCTCCTCTATTTCGTAGTAAGTTCTCAAAGAGGCACGAAGAGAGTATTTATAAAGAGAGAGTGAAAATCCTAGCCGCCCAATAGTTACGAAAAGATATGAACAGATTAATTACGAATTCCTAAAAGATAGGCACGTATTAATTTCAAATCCCACAAAAAACGGATCTGAATAATAGACCGTATCTTTCCATAACTGTTCAAATATAGTCGCAACGCATGCAGCAACACAAGCCGCAGCGCATGCGGCAGCGCAAGCCGCAACGCATGCGGCAGCGCAAGCCGTATCGCATGCGGCAGCGCAAGCCGCAGCGCATGCGGCAACGCATGCGGCAGCCCATGCGACCGCGCATGCGACCCGCCCATGCGACCGCGCATGCGACCCGCCCATGCGACCGCGCATGAGAGCGCATCAAATGCGCACAATTTCCTGCGCCGATGCTGACGTGTTAAATGCAAAATGCGTCAACAAAGAGCCACTTTGCGCCCTTAAGCCTGAGTCGCTAAACCCTTTTGGAACTTAGCTCCTATGGAATAAATTTGAAGAGAATGACAAAAAGCATAAATGGTTTCAATAAGAAGTTAATCCTTCTTCATCCTAATTAAATACCCTCATATGGCACCCATGTGCCTCACCACACCCCATGTGCACACCTCAACACAAGCAAAACATTATATTGAGATACCCACTTAGTGGTGTAGCAAATGTGGGACTATATTTTATAGTCCAAATGCAAAAACACCAACAATCCCCCACATATCTCAATATATGGGTTGAGTGTTCCTCACAGTGACTGTCCATCATGCATTAGGATAGATGTCGCTTCGACTTGAATCTTCCTGCATGGGTCAAATAACAGTATAATACAATAATGGACTAAGCCTTGAATTCTGCACCATAGTTGCAATTCTTTCCACTCACACAATAACATCAACTGTGCTCAGGGGCGGAGCCAGGATTTTGGAATAGGGTGGGCTAGCTAGTAGTTACTATAAGATTCTAAAAATTTGTGCCAAAAATTCGACATATTTTTCTTTGTAAATTCGATGATTCGACAGAATTTTTTTGTAAATTTATGCCTAAATTTTTGTAATGTTTACTAATTGATAATTTTTCACCAAATATAATTGCTTCCATCTATTCCAAAGATATACTATTCATTTCAAAAAAGAATACTAGGAAGCAAGCATCTGAAAAATAGAATTAACAACAATTAAATTTTGAACAAGTTTTCAAATTCTAATAAATACATGGATTGTTCCTGCATACAGCCTCCTTCAAAATCTGAAGTTGTAACTAACAATCCAAACTATATTCCCTTTGTATGTCAATTAAATATAACTACTAAAGATAAGCACATTGAGTAAAATTTGATAAATCTTCCATAGCTTTCACGAAATATCTATGAGTAGATTTGGGTCCTCCCATGTGTGTCAAAAACGTACATCGAGTCCCCTCATTAACTCTCTTCCAATTTTTAAACCCATCGAATGTCAATGTGCAATGAAGAGCGTTATCATTTTCAAAAAGATAACGTGAAAAATAAAATGTTGCATCCTTTGAAGGAGAGTACTCTAACCAATAAAATCGTTGGAACCAAGAGTATTGAAATCTACGAAACTGTTTTCCGAACTAAGATGGTGGAAATGTTGTCAATTTTGGCTGATATGGACTCATTTTGATATACGTCTGTACGAACTCATTCAAAAGAATTTAAATCACCTATAATCTCATCCCTATGATCAACCCTTGGGGTTGAAACATTAACATTCGAAAGAGGGGGAGACTTTCACTTCCTTATGTTTCACCCCTTGGTTTAAAGAATGAAAAAAGGGTTTTTCTTTCTCTTGTTTTCTTGATTTTCCATTATATTCCAAAGACCTATTAAATAGTGAATTAAAATCAAACCAAATACCAAATATTTGGGGGTTAGGATTTTACAAAAAATGAATTCAAAGGAGGATGGTGATGATGATAGTGTTTTACCAGAGGAGGTGAAGAGGGAGACTAGGAGAGCCGAGAGCGGGAGGGGGGCGAGGGGCTGCAGCGTCCTGGTCGTCGGTCGCCGGTTGGGCTGGAGTGTGGAGAAGGGGAGCACCCGGAGATAGGGAGCACCCGGAACGTCTCGTTCGTGGTCGCGGCCTCGCGGGTCTCCGGTCATCGGTCGCGGGTCATTGTGTAATAAACCCTAGACTATGAGACAGAGAGTGAGAGAGTCGGAGTCTGAAGTCTCTGGACTCAAATTATTTACTTTTTATATCTGTTGATTGGTATAATGGGTAAACCTTATGGAGTATTGGGTGGACTATAAACCTATACTAGCATATATATAATAAAAAAATTACTTACTAACATATATATAAAAAAAAATTACAATTTTTTTTTTGCACTGGGCTACAGCCCAGTGCACCCTCCATTTGCCTCCGCCCCTGACTGTGCTTCCGGTTGCACATTAAAGGTCATGTATCTCGGTGTATGTATTTTGGACGTCTACAAGTTTTTCCTCAAGAGACGGCATGTATCTCTTTACATACACTATTGGTGAGTTCTTAAAGAGTCCTTGGCATAAAGCATTATGCTTTCTTGCGATGCTACGCCGCTATGACATAGCCTTCTGCCGAGGTTCACTCCCTCATGTGGTGTCATCCACTGTAGCATGAGGTTCACTCTCTCTTTGTAGTGCCAAACTACCTATCACGAAGCCTTGCGCTTCCTTGCGGTGTTACGCAGCTGTGACATGACTTTCCGCCGAGGATTTACATCTTTTACCTCTCTGGTGTCACACCACCGTAACATGAGGTTCACTCTCTTTGTAGTGATGTCTACCAATCTTTATCCCACGGCATTAGGCTACATGCCTATGTGCGGAGCTACGCCTGTCAAGGATTTATATCTTTTACCTCTTTGTGATGTCACGTCAATGTAGCATGGGATCTCAGTCCCTTGTAGTGCTGATATTACGTTCTTCCTGCAAAGCACACCGGACATTCTCTGCCCGAGAATTCATTAAGGCGTCAAAATCATCCTTCCACAGGAAATTGTTCTTCACAAAGAACAAGGAGTAGACAACAGTGGTTCTGGGTCCGTAATCCCTCAATGCCTCTAAGGACTATCCACTGTCCCTAATATTCTCCCAGTCAATGGTCCTCCCTTGAACCAATAGCTAGATACCTAGTAAATTTCTCTTTGAACTAAAAGCATAAAACTAAATGGTAGGATTGCAAAGACATAATATCGGAGGTCCTCCAAGCCTATATATGATGTGTCATTGACTATATGCGGTGTTACGCCGCTATGACATGACCCGAAACCGAGGTTCACTCCCTCTTGTGGTGTCACGCCATTGTAACATGGAGTACTACCCTCTTTTATAGTTCTTGGGATCAGCTGGCGCTAGAGGCCTTATATGAACAGATTTGTCAGACCTCCTGGCTCCGATCATCAAACACTGTAATGATACACGCTAGCTGAGCTCATTCACTGTCATGTACTGGCCCTTGAAGCCTATCATGAACGGATCCGCCAGATTTGCCTGACTCCGATCATTAAAGCACTGTAATGATCAACGCAATCTACGCTCACTCAGTGTCATGTGTTCTATCTACATAATTCTCTTCAAACCATTGAAGAGATGAACAGATGTCGTTGTTGCAGCTTCCTGGTTTTCTCAGTATGTCGGTACTACCCGAATCTGTGTAATAACCATAAGAAGATCATCTAAGAGCTTCCAGAGCTATTCTGCTTTACTTGCTGCAGCTTGATAGTGCAAAGAACTCTGAGAGTAAAGACTGCTTCTTCGGCTTCCACGATATAGCAGCTGTAAACACCCAGATTTTTTCAGTAATTAAAAATAAATTTTTGAAAATTTTTTGCTATTTTTAAATAATTAAATAAATGTTCTTCTGAATTAAATATTTTGAAGTATTAAATTAAATATTAAAAATTATGAAAATAATATTTTTTGGTGTAAAATAAAATATTAGACATACTGCAAATTTTTTTGGAATTTATTGGACCCCATAAATATTTTTAAAGACCTAAAAATTAATGTTTTTATTAAACCAAAACAAACCGAAATAAACCGAACCAGTTTAAAACCCTAAACCCAACTAAACCGGACCCAAACCCTAACGGGTCGAATTCGGATCTGAACCCGACCCGTTAACCCGTACCCGAACCCACTTTCCTAATGCTACAGTAACCCTTCAATTTCCCTCGACCGTTCCCCGCCGCTCCGCCTCCCCGACCGTTCCCCGCGACCCGCCGACTCCCCGCCGTTCACCAATCGACCCGTCGCCTCCTTGTCGCGACCCTTCGGTCCACCTTCCCAACCGCCGGAGCTCCCCTATATAAACCCGACAACCCCGGCTCCTCTCCACCATCGACCACCACCACAATCTCAGCCCGACCCGGTCACCCCGACTCCTCAGCCACCGCCACCAGCTCCGCCGAGCCTCGGCCGCTTCTCCCCGGCGACGACACAGCAGCGACCAGCAGCGACGTCGCCGCCGCCGCCAATGAGCTCCGCCGTAGCCGCGTCGCGCCACCGCATATACGCGTAATTTCAGTCATCTCCGACGCCTTGTTCAGGTAAGCAATTCTCTCTCCTCGTCGTGCCGTTTTTCAAGCTGTCTGCTGCAACCCATTTCCCGCGTGACCCTCTCGAACCCCGTGCAATTAGTTCGGGGTATCGTGTCCTGTGTTGGTCGCAAACCGCGACGTAAAATCAGAAAAATAAATCCCCATTTCTGAAAATTCAGAAATTGTCTCGAACTCCCCGGTTCACGACCGTTTTGCGTGCAACCTGTTAATTAATTCTAAATTCTACCTGAACAGTTATTTAGACCACCTAACCTAGTTTTAAAACTCTATTTTAGTTCAATTTATTAAGCTGCAATTTGCATGTTAGTCGAGAGTGAAAATGACCAAATTATTGGTTATTTAAAAATCCTATTTTTTTCGGAACTGGGTGCGTCCCGCTAAACGAGGCGACTTAGTCGTGTGCGAACTTCACCGAAAGGTGTGCGCCGTCAATACAGACGTGTTGAATTTCGCGGAAGTTGATTTGGATGTGCGTGCACACCGGAATCAACGTGTATCCGTCGACAACGTCCAGTATCGGCCATGTTCTGAAACTCGTTGTAACTTCGTGTACGCTAGTCGTATCGAAACGAAACTTGCGTCATCGAAATCGTAGCAATACGCTGGTCCTGTGACCCAAGTTTGGTTCGATTCTGAGAACGTTGACAAAATCCCGTATCGTGGGCCCCACGGCTCCACTTGACGGACGATTTTGTGATCGGCTCACTGGAATCCATTTCTGGACATTCCGTTGGGTTCGTATTGCCGTTCTGGACTTGTAGACACTAAGTTTGACGAATTTGGAAAACTGTCTCTGGCACGTTTTTCGGTGCGAAGCGGGCCACATGTGGACCCCGCTTTGACCAGAAACTGTCACTTTTGCCCCTGTGTCCAAATTGGACTTATGGACATGCTATTCTAGCTATTTGATATCTTCTGAGCATGATGGTAACGTTTATTTCAGCAACCGGAGGAGTAACTGCAGATCCCGCTGATACCGGAGCGACTATTGGTATTCAAATCCCAGGCAAGTGTACCTTGCCAATCTTGGAGTTCTTGTTATATAATATTCCTTTGATTTATTTATATGATGTATCTGTTCAACCTAGGACCGTGTAACATTACTTAACGTCCGAACAATATTCGGGTGTCAACGTCGTACGCGGAGTTGTGTAACGTCACCTAAAGATGGATATCGAGACCCTATACATTTTAGTGCTTGCATTATCAAGTACGTCATACCACAAGACATCTGACACTATTCATGAGATAGAATCTTTCTGAGATATTCATGGTGATTCTGTATAGGTTATATAATTCGTGACATAGATATTACATATGCTTAGCTATCATTATGACTCGTTGCATCAGTTAGAGGTCATGATCTTGCTTGACATGGACATGAGACGTCGTGGACATGAGACGTGTGATTACATTGAATGGGGAAAGACACAGGCTACAGGTTGATTATATTATTACGGTGTCGTAGCCTCTCCGAGCTAGGCTCCGACATGATATCGCTGCTACCGGGCTCCCCGACATAGAGCTTGTAGTAGTCTCAACCTGAGTTTTAGTGATGCTCTCATATTGCATATCACTTAGCTGGTTATATAGTTTACCCTATTGATTCATTATTACACTGCATTATTTTGGTTTGAGTTATTCTTATACCTTGCTATGTCCCCTGAGGACATGGATCCGAATTATGTCCCCAGGTTTAGCTGAGGAGATATACCCCGAAGTGTACGAGACAAGAGCAGTCTTTGGAGCAGTACCAGAACCAGAAGACGAGGTGATTGCTGAGGATTTCTCCTGAGTATCCGTTTTATCTATACTCAGTCTTTGCTGTTGTTATACTCCTTATTTCTCGTCTATTGACTATTGTACCAGACTTATTATCGGGTTGTTCCCCGAGATATGTTTTATTGAGACTTGATGTTGCTTATTATTTCATATTGACTGTATTTAATTCTGTGGATGAGATTAGTAGCATAGACCTTTATTGTTGTTTTACAGCTTAAGTACACTCTGATGGGTCCATTAAATTGGATTTGTCCATCGGTGTGTGCTGCTAGCCATTGCCACGTGTCTAGTCCCGAGGTATTTTGGGACTGGGGTGTGACAGCAGCACCACCCCTGGAGAAGTCACGTCCTCCTGTGGTTCTTTCACTCTTCTTTTCCGAGCACCAACTGGCATCACCGAAGCCTTCATTCATATCTGGATAACTGTTGTAGCACAGGATATACTACTGAGTTCTCCTGAGAATTCTGACAACTCTCTTCACAACTTTCAGTGTTCAACACATATACTGCTTGTGAACTGACTCAGCATCCCTACAGCAAAAGCTATGTCAGACCAGGTGGTACACGCAGCTTGAATCATTCACCTGATGATGCTCGAGTACACCAACTATCTGACACTTTTTCTTGGATTTGGCTTCATATTCATGTCACACCTGAAAAGTATAGTCCCTGATACCCAAAGCATGTGATCAGCATTTCATGCTGAGAGCCTGTGAGTAAGCAAGTCCACCTGGCATCCGGATTATCTTATATCCTCAGGATGACATCCGCAATCCCATGTCCTGAGTTTTGACAAAAAGGACATTTGTTCTAGTGACACTTCTATGTCCACAACTGGGACTAGCAAGTCGTCCACATAGATACAAACGATGACTCCTCCATTATCAGCTAACTTCGTGTACACACACTTGTCCGTCTCGCTGATCATGCGACAACTTTGACTAGATAACTTATCAAACTCCTGCTGCCACATCCTGGAAATTGCTTCAGGCCGTATCGAGATGTCACCAACTCGCAGACTGTCTTCAAACCACAATGACAATAATTTCCACTGTTGTCCGTTAATCTCCCATGTCTGTCTTCCTCCAAAACTTGTCTTTCCATCATCTGATAAATAATCAGCTTGTGAATAGCAGCTACGACAATCATCATCCTGATCTATGACACCCTCATCGAGGTGCCAAAGAACTCAATCTCCTATTGTCTGAGAAAACCCTGGGAAGATAGCCTAGTCTTAAAATCAAATGTTCTGTCTGCTTTCATCTTCACCGACTTGAAAATCTGATAAGCATCTGATTGGTTTAGCTCCTTCAGGCAGATTGACCAACACCCAAGTGTGGTTGGAGGTTATTGAGTCATACTCATTATTTATAGCCTTCCTCCAGAAAATAACATATCTGGTCTTCATCGTCTCATCATAGGTAAGCGGGTCTGCTTCAACATGATAGGTGACGAAATCTTCTTCAAAGTCCTTCACTCTCCTCACTCGCTTAGACGTCGGCTCTGCGAGTTCTGGTTCAATCATTGTCGTTGGGATGACTTCTTCTTGGACTACATCTTTGTTGGAAGCTTCAGCCTCCTGTGTACCCACACTATTTTTCGGAATATCCGAAATAACAATGTTCTTGTGCCTTACAAAGTTATCTTCGAAGAGTTTTGCGTCGCGAGATTCAATGATATGATTCGATATCAAAAAATCTCCAAGCATCACTCTTCTCAGCATCATCCTGAAAGATTGTCTTCGTAGTCCTCGATTCCAGCTTCTGAATCTTCAATTCCGGAAGCTTCACAGACGTCAGACACCCCCACACTCGAATGGCGTTCAAATTGGGTTGACTCTGAACCAGAGTTCCTGAGGAGTGACCTCGGAAGTTGCGTATGGCACTATGTTCAGAATGAACGTAGCCGTCAGCACAGCTTCTCCCCAGAAGTAGTTTGGAAGACCCGCAGTCAACAGCATTGAGTTCATCATTTCTATCAACGTCATGTTCTTCATTTCAGCTACTACATTTGATTGAGGAGAATACGGAATAGTTGTCCCATTGACAATTCCATGTTCTTTGCAGAACGATGTGAATTCAATAGAAATATACTCTCCGTCTTGATCACTTCTGAGTCTCTTGAGTTGTTGCCTCATTTGACCTTCAGCCTCAACCCTGAACTCCTTGAACTTCTCGAATGCTTCGTCTTTTGACTTGAGCAGATAGACGAACGCGTACTTCGAGTAGTCGTCGACGAAAGTAATAAAGTATTTCCTCTTGGCATTTGTGGAGAACTGCTTGAAGTCACAGATATCAGAGTGAACCAACTCCAGAAGATCTATACGTCGGTTTATCCGTTTGAATGGATTTCTAGTGATCTTTATCTGTGCACAGACCTTACACTTCTCCACCTCCTTACCCCACATTTGAAGATAAATCCTAGACTAGACATGTTACAGTACGAAGTACATATCCTATTATGGGGTCTCACAACTCTTACAATGAGACTTTTCTTATAAGCAGAAGCTCGAATATCCATTTGATACTAAAAGCTTGTTCCAAAATATGTCTCCTGCCAAGATATCATCACCTGGCGACTATGGATGTTCACTTTCAAGTCTGCAACAGACTTCTAGGATTAGGTCCTTGGTAATCACTGGTACGTTGATATATGCACTCTTTTGACTGTAACTTCTCAAAGTTCAGAACCATTGTCCCAGTCCCCAGATCCTCTGCTTGATCCTTGCTTGCCATCGTAACCTTCACCACTGAAAGGTTCGTCCTTGATCAACAGCTCTTCCTAAAGCACATGTGGCTAGATGCACTAGTTTTCATCCACTGGTCAGCAACCACGCCATAGGACTTAACCTGCGGAATCATAGTAACCAAATTAAGTAATCAAAGTAACCAAGTTAAGTTATTACCTTGCTATTTTGGTTTAAAATTTGGATCTGCAATCATTATTCTCATGGTCCTTCATGCTTTGAAGAGACATGCGCCAATTTGCGCATAACCCTATATGCATACACAGGTCGCGCATAGACCTTGCTCAGAGCCAGCCGCATGGATGCTTGCATATTCCAAGTCCAGCCATGCGCCGAGACTGCTATGCTCGAGTTCTGCCATGAGCTAAGAAACGCCATGCGCAAATACAACTCACGCATAGTGCCAGTCTCCATGTGCCAAGTCCTGCCAGGTGCCGAGAACCGTCATGCGCAAATACAACTCACGCATAGCGCCGATCTCCATGTGCCAAGTGCACTTGACATCTTCATGCGGCAACTTGCATCAGACATCTCCATGCGACAACTTGCACAAGATGTCGTCTTCCTCCCTCTTGTAATGTGCGTCTCCAGCGACGCTAGCCTCAAGTCCACCTCCATCCGCAGGAATGGTAGATCCAAGATCTGGCAACACATGTCCATCACTTGACAGAGGACTCCTTCCTCATCTAAATGATAGAAGTGTAGCCCGTTCATCTCAAGTTTGTGAAAACTTGTGTCGAGAAGACTTGCACGGTTGTTCTCCATCTTACTCGGATCATGCTTTGAGATTGTTAGTCCCGAGGCTTTATCAAAGATGGTAGAACCAGAAGTTGAAGTCGAGATCAGGAGTTCACACAAGAGTTCCCTTCCTGATATCTCTCGATCCAACAAGAAATTATATATAGGATCTTATTACAACTTGAAACAAGATTACAAAAGAATCAGAGAAAACTATCTTCTCGTTCTTCCTTGCAATCGCAATTGCAAACGGACGGAACAGAGTTTACAAATGACAAAAGAGAGGAGAAAGAAGAAGAAGAGACTTTGCTTGCTAGGGTGATAAAAATCACCGTTACTCAAAGCAAGATTCGTCCCACATGATCTGCTCCCAGGAACCAGCAAGTTCACGTAGAACTTCTGGAACGCTCGCTGTCACATCCTTGCTTGGACTCGCACGAACTTCCTAGACTGCAATGGCGGCTGCTGCAACTCTCTTTGCCTCCTCTATTTCGAAGTAAGTTCTCAAAGAGACACAAAGAGAGTTTTTATAAAGAGAGGGTGAAAATCGTAGCAGTCCAGCAGTTACGGAAAGATAGGAACAGATTAATTACGAATCCTTAAAAGATAGGCACATATTAATTTCAAATTCCACAAAAAACGGATCTGAATAACATACCGTATATTTTCATAACCATTCAAATATATCTGCAGCAAGCAGCGCATGCAGCAATGCAAGCCGTATCGCATGCGGCAGCGCATGCGACAGCCCATGCGACCCGCCCATGCGACCGCGCACAAGAGAGCGTGCGCCGATGCTGACGTGCTAAGTGCGCCAACAAAGCGCCACTTTGCACCCTAGAGCTCGAGCCCGAGTCGCTAAACCCCTTTTGGACTTAGCTCCTATGGAATAAATTCCAAGAGAATGACAAAAAGCATAAATGCTTTCAATAAGGAGTTAATCCTTCATCATCCTAATAAAATACTCCCACATGGCACCGATGTGTCTCACCACATCCCATGTGCAAGGCCTTCTTCTTCTATTACCTCCCGGCACAACCCTTCGGTCGCCTCACTAGCGTTTGCCTCACGTTTGGCGTCTAGTAGTCGGTAGGCAAGCCCATCATATTTAATGCACCTTACTTGTCAAATCAAAGATAACCTCAACACAAGCAAAGCATTATATTGAGATACTCACTTGGTGGTGTAGCCAACGTGGGACTATCTTTTATAGTCCAAAAGGCAAAAACACCAACAGAGACATGGTGCCTCTTCAATGACAACTTTTCAACTTTTATATGAAGACCCCATAGGTTCTGGCTGCATTAGATCATCGAATTAAGCTACTGCATGCTTAAAGAAAGAGTTACATCCATTATTGGTTCGCACCAATAGCTAGCGGGCGGGGTTGAATCGTCTTAACTCTTAAGGCCAAAGAATTGATCAATTCTTGCCTCGATCAAAAAATTCAGCTTCTTAATCTTGTCTTCTGTTGTGTTTTTATGTGATTAAATACAGTATATTTTCTAAACATGAATCGAATAGACCATATTGGTTGGTAATAGATAGGAAGAGGAAAAACTAACTACATCAAGGAAGGAACAACTCTGTTGTTCAAAAATACATATGAAAGTAACAGAAAGCATTAATTACCAGCACCGGAGACGGAGGAGAGGACAGTGGCGGAACAGACCGCACCGGCGGGGTCCTCCAGAAACCCGACGGATAACGGAGGAACCGGGTCCAAGAATCCGAACCCGCTGCAGCCTTGAAAGAAAAAGAAGAGGAAGTCGTCGTCCTCCTCCAGCTTCCGCTGCTCTTCGGCAATAAACAGGCAGGTGAGCAATGGGCCTTGAGAACTTGAGCTTCCATTGATAAACCCTAGCTAGCTTTCTCTCTCTCTCTCTCTCTCTCTCTTGATTTGCTTTCGTTTTCGCTATCCGTGGATGTGGTGCTGCGCCTTTAGCTCTACTTTATACAGAACCGGGTCCCGCTCACAACGTCTCCCCTCTCGGTGTTGATTGGATTGACGGCTGGGATTCGCGGGGAGAGGACAAGAGTAGTAGATTCGCTACGCGTGGAGATGAGTTGGGTACCGTGCCATATTTGGAATCGCCGTGAGTATCGTAACGACCACTTACGGACCACTTCCTTCCTTCTCCGTTACCGTTAAATGTTTAGTTATAATCCCAAAAAATGATGGCTAATGGTGCACAAGCAAGCACCTGGAGCACGAGATAAAAAGTTTACAAATGTTTAATTCCAACATACATTAATTAATGTACGTAGCTGTGTGCGTACGTAACACTCTTGCTGTTTAAATTTTGATCATGCTTGCCCCTAGGACGGCTTGTGTTGTATTTGCATACCAAATCCTTCACAGCTAGCTAGTCCAACATATTAAAATTTGGACTGGATTTGCCTGTACTAGACTGGACTGGACTGAAGGAGTGAGCGTTCGGTTTATTCGATTTCAACAGAATCGAAATTATAAAAATTGAATCAGCCAAAATTCTAAAAATTCAAAACCGAAATCCAACCGAACCGAACCGAATAACGATTCGGTTTGTTCGGTTAAACTATTTCTATTGTTTAATGGGTAGTGTCCAAAGTTTAAATAGTGATTAAATAATATTAAAAATTATAATTTTTAATATACACATTTGTTGTATTGTATCCAAAGTTAGACTAGTTGTTAAATTACCAAAATATGTTTCAAAACAAATACATATAATTGTTGTTTTCAAAATATACATATTTTAATTACAACATATGTATAGAATAATTGTATAAGTCTTATTCGAATTTTTTTTTTGGACCGAAACCGAAATTCAAAATCGAATAAAAAATTTTACTATTTTCAAAATTAAAACCGAAACCAAACCAAATATTTTTCAAACCGAATTGAATCTCTTATTCAGTTCGGTTTGATTCGATTCAGTTTTTTGTCCAAAACTGAATAATGTTCACCCCTATTGGACTGCCCTGGAGACTGGTGCAAGATCCTATTGACTAAATATACTTATATTCTCTAATTCAGACAGCCTATGTATGGATTGCTTGCTGGAAGAAGCTAAGGTTTAATTGTTCACTTGCATCAATAATTTTGTCTAGCATATCTTAACACACTTCAATAATGCTAAGTTTACTACCAAATGCTTACAACCTTCTTACAATCCTCTCTTTCTCCTGCTATGTGAGCCACATCCGGCCCCACCTCTCTCTTCAATGAACGGCTGTCACGTGATGTTCCTGTCACGTGGTGGCCACCTGGACAGCCATCGGGTCCCCCCTCTCCCCCCTCCTCTAATGGACAGCCACCATGTGGCGGTTGTAAGAGAGTTGTAGGCATTTGGTTGTAGTCATAGCATATGCCTCCTTCCAAAAAAAGGTTATTAATTCATCGATAGGTATGTTTTCAATGACAAATGTGTATAACTTTTGCGCTCAAGAAAAACTTCATTATGTTTTAAGTAAAAAAAATCAATTACGATTTATATATATATATATATATATATATATATATATATATATATATATATATATATATATATATATATATATATATATATAAAAGTACAAAGACTATAAATAAAAAAACTGTAGGGAGTAGCGATGGAGATCCGATGTGCACGTGATCGCTTTGCTCCTTTGACTATCCGATGCAACAATAAAAAAAAACTTGCTAACTTCGACTCACAAACACTGTGAAGAACGAAAATGACAGTAAGTACGATCTGACAAGCTTTTGATGTCTCAAAACAGTACAAATTCAGACGTATTTATAGTTATCAGCATTGTAATAGATTTTGCACAAAAAATAGGCAAAATAAGTTGTTTTCGCATCTCTGCGTAGAGGAAATTACATTTACTATGCATAGGTAACGTTCGCGCAGAGCACGACCTGCACGACACATGGTAACAGTAACAAGAAAAAAAAAATTTCCTTAACCATGACGGCTGTCATTTCATACTTCGAAACATACGCCATAATCTGCACATTTTATGCACCGTGTTGCCTATGAATTCGAAACGCACGTTTGACAGTTTTTTCATTAATGAAGAGAGCATTATGCAGCTCTACATAGAGATTTGGAGCTTCTGCAAAAGATTTGGCCATGATCTGTGCTAAAGTGACAGTTAGCATCTTGCGCATATAGCAACGTGGTACTGCTCCACAAGAAATGATGTAACGTAGATTTTTCTATGATTTTTTTTTTAATAATCCTATTTCTTTTAGGACTATAATTTTGACTCTATTTCATATTAGGAAGTCTCTATATTTAGTTTTTACAATATTTGATTAGGATTATAATTTGTGTTTCATTAAAATTATGTTATCATAAAAGTCCTATAAATATGTACCTTTTGTATGCATTTGGAAAATAACTTTTCAATCAATAAAATTCTTATTTGAGTTTTGAGATTCGTTATCTTCTTTGTCATAGACTCAACTATTCCATAGATTCGGAAGCCTCTCGCTTGAGGTTTTAGATAAAGTTTTATTTATCTAAAAATGTATTTATCTATTTAATTTTAGTTTATTTACTTATTTAGTTTTAATTTGTTTTTCTATTTATATTTTTTTATAAGTATTAAGATTCGTCAAAACAGAAATTATAAATGTTAAGGATATATTTGTCAAAATGATAGAAAGAACAATTATTATGCCATTATTTTAATAATACATCTGAATGTAATTAATATTATTAATGCTAATATATAACACAAATACCTAATTTTTTTATTATCTATGGATGAAAAAGTTATGATCCCCCCTCCTCCCACTTTTCTCTAGGTTCATGTTCCTTTTTCAACGTGTGTGTCCGACCTCAATATTATATAGTTTGTTTATATGTTCCAACAAAACATGATAAAACATAGTAATATAATTATAATATTTTTAGAAGCCCGACGTAACGCACGGAACTTTGTGCACGCTGTATTATATGTCTTTTAGGTCCACTGTCTTCAACTCCCATTATTTATAAATGGAAGAAATAATACGTCCTAGTGGCTCCATCTACTATTCTTCCACCACCCAGTCAGAATCTTATACCGCTTTTCGGTAACCATAAGAGTTCCACATATAATTATAATTCTATTACTTTAAGACTCAATTATATTACAACTTCATTTATTACGATAACAATTACATCCTAACCCTAGTTGAGCAAAATATCCTCAACATTACATATGGGCCTTTAGCCGTCGGAGTTGATGGATGGGCCATTCTTGAGCTTGCCCTCTTTCCAGATGGATTTCAAACCATTCCTTCCCTAACAATGCCGTATCCCTGCTCGACGAAATGCTCCATCCAAACATCTCAAGAACAAGGAACGCCATCATACTAAACTCACTCCAAACTGCTAAGTTCTACTGCGCATCCAATTCCACAGAACCATTGCAAGCCTTCAGACACTTTCAGCTATCTGGCACCGACCCGGATGGGTTCGCCGTGTCAAAAGCACTATCGGTCTCTGCCAACCCCTATTCGTTGGGCAAAGGAAAACAAATACATACTTTTCTTCTAAAAAAGAACATTCCCATGGATGTCGTGGCAAACAACACTTTGGCCAATATGTATTTCAAGTGCGGAAGCGTCGGCGACGCGGAGAAGGTATTGTATGCGATGCCGGAGAGGGACATGTATACTTGGACAGTTGTTGTATCTGGGTATGCCTCGAACGGTAGAGTGAAGGAAGCCATGGCTTCGTTCGAGGAGATGCCGATGAGGAACACGGTTTCTTGGAACTCGATGATGGGAGGTTTCCAGAGGGAAGGGTATAACGCCATGGCATTGGAATTGTTCTGCAGAATGAGGGTAGAGAATGTGGCGCTTAGTGATTTGACGTTCGTCGTTGTTCTCAAGGCGTGCATCGGTTTGCAGAGGCTGGAAGAAGGTAGGAAGGTTCATTGTTGCCTAGTGAAGTCGGCTTGTACAAAGAGTAGTCATGTTGGGGGTACATTGATGGATATGTATGCTAAATGTGGCGATATGCTAGGAGCTTGTAGATCTTTCGAGGAGATTCAAGAGCCCGATGTGGTATCGTGGTCTATCTTATTAGCGGGCTTTGCTCAGAATGGGAGAGTTATGGATGCTCAAGAGCTTTTCAATAGAATGCCGGAGAAGAATTTGGTTTCTTGGAACGTAATGTGCTCTGGATATGTGCAGAATGGCATGCAAGAGAGAGCATTCACTCTTTTTGTCGAAATGATGAGAAATGGCATGAAACCAAACTGCTTCACTATGACAAGCCTCCTAAGTGGGTGCACATTTACTCACTTGGCCAAACAAGGAAAAAGTTTTCATGGGTATATGTTGAAAGCAGGGTTGTCGTCGGAAACTACTATTGGCAATTCTATGATAACAATGTACGGGGAGCAGGGGTATATTGGAGATGCACGTCTTGTCTTTGATGAGATGCCCAGGTATGACGTAGTCTCATGGACAGCAATGTTGGCTGCTTACATTTGCAATAATGATGTAGATGAAGCACGCTATATCTTTGTTACAATGCCGGAGAAGAACTTAATATCCTGGAATACGATGATGTTTGGTTACCTTCAGAGAAGGAGAAGCATGGAAACCAGTCCTGTGAATAGGATGGCAGATACCTCCTACATTTATGATGCTGCGCTAATGTTCTTCTATGACATGGAGCGATCAGAAGTTAGACCAGATCACTTCTCGTATAACTGTGCTCTGACCGCTTGCGCAAACAATGGAACGTTAGACCAAGCCAGAGCAATCCACTGCAGAGCCATGAAAAGAGGGTTTGAGTCGGATGTGGGAGTAGGTAACGCGTTGATCACCATGTACGGGAAATGTGGGAGCCTTAGCGAAGCGGAGAAGATTTTCAGCCACATGTCAAGCCGTGACATGATATCTTGGAATGCCTTGTTAACGGGTTACTCACAAAATGGGCGAGGACATGATGTCTTAAACTTTTACAAGGAAATGCAGAACTCTGGACTGGAGCCAAACCATGTCACCTTCATAAGTTTACTCTCAGCCTGCAGCTACATGGGAAAGGTAATACAAGGTCAGGAATACTTTGATGTGATGGAGAGAGTTCATGGTATCAGCCCAAGTAAGGAGCATTATGCTTGCTTGGTAGATCTTCTTGGCCGAGCAGGTCTTCTAAACGAAGCCGAATCAGTAATTCACAAGATGCCGATTGAACCAGATGCAACGGTGTGGGGAGCATTGCTTGGAGCCTGCAAGATGCATGGTGATCCAGTGATTGGGAAAAGAGCAGCAGCTCAAATATTTCGTGTGGAACCAGACAATTCTGCTGCTCATGTAGCTCTAGCTGAGACTTTTGCTACTTCAAAAATGTGGGAAGATGTAGCCAAAGTACGGTCTACAATAAGAGAGAAGAGGCTTTTGAAGGAACCAGGGTGCAGTTGGCTTGATGTTAGAAACCAAAACCATACTTTCCTATCCTGCGACCTTTCTCACCAACAAAATGATTACATTCATGAAACACTTTCCAGCCTGTACTGTAACATGACGGAAGAAGAGTATGTGCCCAATACTTCTATTTTCCTTCCAATTTAGCTGCAGGCAAGGCCGAAGCATCCCTAAGTCGGTATAGCCACCAACAAAATGTCAACCGGCAGGAAAGTGAGAAATTCTCCGACTATAGCAAAGATCAAGGAATCATTTATGTGAGAGACTTCATTCAGCTAAGCAGAGGCTTGCTTTAAGCCATTTACCTAATGGAGTGCTGAAGTAGCCATCTCTATCCCCAATTAGCTCTGAGAGTTGTTCTCGAATGGTAGGTCCTGGACAGTTAACATTGCTAGTAAAAACTGAGCAGAATTGAATGCAACACTGAACAGGACAACATAAGCTTGCAGTTCTAGTGCAATAAAGGAGAGGCGATACAGATGGGATGAGTTGGGGCAAGATTTTGCTTCTGTGAATAGGCGTGGCATGATAGTTGGCTGCTGGAACAAGTCAACGATCTGATTAACTTGTGAAGTCGAGCTCTTCTTGAGGTTCTTTTGTGAAAACAGCCTATTTAAGTGGGGAAGGGTACGAAGTATTTCATGAATACAGACAGGGTGGAGAAAATTACAAATGAAAGGTTAGAAGCCTATCTATACATATTCATTTTTAATAATGTGCTTCTTAGTTGATTCTTCTCGGCACAGTGTTAACATGTTGGAATAGCATATTATGTGAAATTCTTGAGGTGAAAAATTCAAGTATTCATCATTTTGAAGCAATGATAAATGGATGAGAATATGGCAGTTGCCTATTTATGAGATAAATGGATGAGAATGATAAAAATCCTGATTCTCTTTTATGTCTATGATCGTACTATCGTATTTAAAATGCTATCAGTTCATACCTCCTCCTCCTGGCAAATTAAGCTGGCAGAGTTTTTTATTGTTGTTGTGTAAATTGATACTTTATTCGATCTGCATTTCAATTCTTCCTAGCTTATGATCCGGCCCCATAAAACAAAAACATCATCAATGAGATAAGATATATAGCTTAATTGAGGATAAATTTATATTCTTTGCTCTACTCTAGCTACGACATGATATCATGATGAGCAGCATGCCATAGAGCTGGATTGTGGCTTTCTCAGTGTATGAAACATGAATTTTTGTGCATAAACATCAAAATCTTTAATGGAAATCAATCTGATAAGTACCTAGATGAATTGGCTCGAGACCTGGCATCATTCACTGGCTTACTGCAGTTGCTTGGGCTCATAATGGCAGCAGTAAGAGCTTATGAGCTTAATTCAGCAACAATAACATCATCAAGGCCAGCTCAGCAAGTCGGTTATCCAGTACCTGCAAGGAATTCAACCACTGGGACAGCTCAGCAGTGAGGCCAGCCCAGCAAGTCGGTTACCAACCGTCAAGTTTGTCCAGCAAGCTTCCCCAAAGGCTATAAATAAGAGGAAGAAGAGTAGAAATGGCATCGGAGAATTTGTATGTTCGTTTTCTAGTTTCTGTTAAGAGTAACTCTTCTACTTCTTCTCTTTCATTGCTGTATTCTGCATCTTTACATTCCAAATTTCTTTGTATTCCCCTTTTTCTCCAATTCCAATTTTAAATACACAGATGTGGTTCTTCTCCAATCCTCTCTGTCATTGAATTTCTTCTTCAATTTGTTTCAAAATGTCAAATTACTTCAACTATCATCAAGTTTCAGATGGATCCCAATTTGGATCCTATCAATTGGTATCAGAGCCGTCGATTTCTTGGAGCCATGGCGACCGGCGAGGCTCGCCGGAGGAGCGACAACGTCTCGATGGATCTCCACCAAGTTGTTCCCTCTTCAATGGCGAGGTCCGGATCCAAGCTTTGGAACGTAGATTTGATCAGCTCAATTCTAAATTCGATCGAGCTTTGAAAGAATTATCTCAAATTAGACGAGTTGTTGTTGCTAATCCAATGGGAACAACGGTTGATCATCATGATTCACCAGTAACTGCTATTAACAAACCTGTTCATAGCTACAATCATAATTCCTTTGGAAACCCTAATTTCTGTGGAAACCCCCAAAATGCACAACCTCCACAGCAACAATATCAGAGTATGCAACAACAAGAAGAGATTGAACCGGAAGTGTTTGATGAAGTGCCCGTGAGGAAGCTTGGAAGTATGAGTTGGTGTCGCAGGTGCCAAATTAAGTGTATAACCATGGAGGGATTGGTCCTCCACTCACTGACAAGTGAGCATCAAAACAGGACCATAGCTTCTGTCCGGAGCATCAAGCAAAACATGCCATCAACCACAAGACACATTAGCCATGGTGATGTTCTGACAGTAAAAAAGTCTTTACCAGAGGTGAATCAAACATCCGACTCTATTGAGGTTCAGACTTCAATTGATGCGAAGCAACAATGCACGAGTACTGATGCATATGATTCTTCGACTTCTGGGCTTGAAAGCAAACCTTCTATTGTTGAACCCACTGAAGCTGCATTATTTGTTGATTCTGTTGCTGCAAGTGAATCTGTAGATCCTGCTCTACGCATTGGAAATTCTGGTCTAATTCCTTCAATCGATTTATCTGTTACTGGAAAGATTGATGATGCAGGAGGAATTGGTCTGCCATTGTCTCTCCTAATCAAGATGAAACCACTTGCTTCAACCTTGAACCTTTATGATATTGCTAATGTGAAAGAAATTGCTGCTGATTTTAGCTACTGCAATATCTCTTCCCAGGTTTTGGACTTCACTTGCCAAGATCAGTGGGCCAATTGCTTGAAGGGTGTAGATGCGGTTGTCATTCTGTCAGTAGTTCCAAGGAAGCCAGATATGGAGACTGATGAGACTATCAGAACCTTTCTACAAGGATTTCAGTTGTCTGGTGAAGCACAAAAGATTGATCATATCATGGAGAAATTTGCTGAGTGTCTAGTTGATTGGGATCCAGGTAAACATATTCCTTTGGTTCCTACATTTGCTAGCATTACATTACCGGAAGAAACTTTTCGAGAAAGACTAGCTATTGGATTTCCCATTATTCTCTCGGTTCACCATCAGATTATTGAAACCTGTGAGACCTATCTCTTGCATTGGCTTGAAAAGGATATTGAAGAAAGGGAGCAGGAGGGAGTAATACTTGCTGGAGATACCTTTCTATTCAGTTCACCCAAGGAGGCGGCCTTGCTTGAGTGGGAGCAATCATGTTTCTTCAAGTATGCTGGGGTGCTCGACAAGTTTAAGACTGAGCTCTGGAAAATTGAAACGACCCAGGAGGAGTATGCTTCCTTCTACAAGAGCCTTACCAATGACTGGGGGAAACATCTGTCAGTGAAGCACTTCTCAGTTGAAAGTTTAAAGAAATCAGAAGAAGTTGCTTCTGCCACTGTAAGAAAAGTGGACTATATGGCTGTTTACACTTCTGATCTTGTAGAAGCAGCTCACAAAGCTACTGGGAATCTTGAGGAGCCATTGGAAGGATTTCATATAGTTGTTGATGCAGGAAATGGAGCAGGTGGATTCTTTTGGGGAAAGGTACTTGAACCTCTAGGTGCAATTATATCTTGCAGCCAATTCTTGGAACTTGATGGTATGTTTCCCAACCATATTTCCAATCCTGAAGACAAAACTGCAATGAAAACGATAACCCAGGCAGTACAAGAGACTAAAGCTGATTTAGGTCTCATATTTGACAAGGATGTTGACAGATCAGCTGCTGTAGATTATAGTGGGTGTGAATTCAACCACAATCGACCAATTGCTTTAATGTCTGCTATTGCCCTTGAACAACACCCAGGAATCCAATTTCTCAGTATCAGTTGTTCTCAGACTTCAAAAATGACTACTGCTGCTACTGATTTCGAAGAAGCTTTAAAGGGAACAATGACAGTTAGACCTCTTCCACTTGGGACATCAGGTAGTAGCAACAATGCACCCAGAGAATCCGCTAGAGTCAATATAGCTATGTTGATTATACTTTATGTTGATTTAAGCCATATGGAAACTAGTGATTCTGGATTTGAGAATGCTACAATGGAGTTCCGTAGGAAAACTTTGAAGCCTACTTACCACATCCTATGGAAAAGTATTGGTAATCCCAACGATCATGACTACAAGTTACTAGTTGCAGCGGGTACATGTGTTCCTGGTTCAATTGATAGTAGTAGGTCACCTCCACATCAATGTCAGTACCTAGTATGGGATCCAGGTAGAATGCTAACTCACTTGGTGGTGGTGAGGGTATCAGACAAAAGCCACTTCTTACTTAAAAGAGTACAAGGAGAAACATGGAGTCTACATGCAAGTGACCTGCAATACAAGCTAGAAGGAACTTTGTTTACCAAGAAAGGAAGCACCATGGACAGGAGGATCGATGCGAACTATGAAATACCATCTGCAATGTTTCAGAGCTTGATCTGCTTCACCATAGTCACCTTCATGACCATCTACAATTGTGTTCTTGTCCCAATAACCAAAACAATTTCTAAAATTCTATCAGGTTTCATAATCCTGCAAAGGATTGGTATTGGGATCGCTTTCTCAATGATATCTATGGTAGAAGTGATGGTTTGGGACCCAGGTATACCTATTCACTTGATTTTTACATTTACCATCTGGCAAATTCAAGCAACAGTATATCCAGCACCAGAGTATCGGAAACTCGGTCTCTCACATTATATAAGAGCTTGGCAAGATTCCATAGCTTCAACAATGAAGGGCTTCAGAATTACTGGTGATAAGGAAGGGCTTCGATCTCAAATCAGAGACCCTTTTACCAAAGAGAAAATGGTGATAACCATATGGGACCCAGGGATCCAAATTACTCCATTGACCTTGAGACAAGGTCAAATTCAAGGGGTTGGTATTGATGAGTACCTAGATGAATTGGCTCGAGACCTGGCATCATTCACTGGCTTACTGCAGTTGCTTGGGCTCATAATGGCAGCAGTAAGAGCTTATGAGCTTAATTCAGCAACAATAACATCATCATGGCCAGCTCAGCAAGTCGGTTATCCAGTACCTGCAAGGAATTCAACCACTGGGACAGCTCAGCAGTGAGGCCAGCCCAGCAAGTCGGTTACCAACCGTCAAGTTTGTCCAGCAAGCTTCCCCAAAGGCTATAAATAAGAGGAAGAAGAGTAGAAATGGCATCGGAGAATTTGTATGTTCGTTTTCTAGTTTCTGTTAGAGTAACTCTTCTACTTCTTCTCTTTCATTGCTGTATTCTGCATCTTTACATTCCAAATTTCTTTGTATTCCCCTTTTTCTCCAATTCCAATTTTAAATACACAGATGTGGTTCTTCCCCAATCCTCTCTGTCATTGAATTTCTTCTTCAATTTGTTTCAAAATGTCAAATTACTTCAACTATCATCAAGTTTCAGATGGATCCCAATTTGGATCCTATCACAATCCAAGCTGAAGCAATTAGGAATGAAGCCGACAACATCCAAGACTCACCAGTACGTACCCTTGTTCAAGCGAAAGATGAAAAAATCAACCACACTAGCTAGGTCATGTTGTATCAATTTGCTACCAAACCAATCCACATTCCTTCCAATAGGTACGAACAGATATAAAGAAAGAAGAAGAAGAAGAAAAAAAAAGACCAATTAAGTTGATCTTTCTCGTCCTCCTCTCAATCTTCCTATTCCTATTAATTAATTACAGCTGAGGAGAGCATGCATGCATGCATGCATGTCAAACTAATAATCTTCTTCTAAGCCTCTCATCTGTACAAACAAACAAACAAACGCACCACCATGCATGTATAGCTGCGACCGACAATGCCAAACAACAAGAAGTAGGAGCTGGCGAGAGAGAGAGACATTGTCGGGATGGATCGATGATCATGACGTGAGGCCGAGGAAGTCGGTGGCAGACTTGGCCATGATGGTGGCAAACTCGTTGAAGCTGATGACCCCGTCCCCATCTGTGTCCGCCTGGCGTATCATCTCCGTGAGCTCCTGGAAGGTGAGGGGCTGGCCCATGCTCGCCATGGAGCGGGCGAGCTCCGCTGCGGAGATGTAGCCGTTGCCGTCACGGTCGAAGGAGCGGAAGACGTCGAGCAGCTGCTCCTGGTTGAGGAGGGACTCGTCGCTCATCATGGGGGCGATGGCGTCGGCCAGCTCCTCGAACTCTACGAGCCCGTTGCCGTTGGAGTCCATGTTGGAGAGGAGGGCGTGGATCTGGTCGCCCCGGGGCTTCAGCCCGAGGGACCGGAGGAGGGCCGCGAGCTCCAGGTGGGTCAGGCTTCCGTCCGAGTCCATGTCGAACCGCCTGAAGATGTCGCGGAGCTGCCGCAGGTGCTCGCCTTGTAGCCGCGGGGGCTTGTCCATTAATGTTGCATGCATTATATATATATATTATCGATTCAACCACGCAAAACTATAATATATATACATATATTATGAACGTACTAGTTGCTGCTGCTGCTGCTGCTGCTTCTTCTTCTTTCTTGTTGTTGAAAGAATAAGAATTAGCTAGCTAGCAAGTTTTAATTAATGGGAGAAGGTGTTTGTTATAGAGCATTTGTGGAAGGAAGGAAGGATTGATTTGATTTGATTGTTTCTAATGAGAAGAAGATGCGCAGAAGACGTACGTACCGATTATATATATATATATATAGAGAGAGAGAGAGAGAGAGATAGAGCAAATGGTGGTGGTTGTGGTGCATATGATCATATGATAAGATTCTTGGATGCATGTAGTGACAATAAGTCAAACAGATGATGTGCGGGCCTCGTTCCCTCATCCCGTATCCAACGCTAAGCCACTCCTTGAATAGAAGAAAATATTCAGTGAGCCGGCCTGCCGGGTTTATTTTACTTTTCAGACCTAATCTAACAAGCTAACTGCTTCAAAGACACTAGCACAAATGGAGCAGTGGGCTATATATGTACCCAGACATGCAACTCCACCGAATGGGTTGGGCCAATTTCTGTGTCAAGAAATGAACTTTCTTTATGGACAACATTGTTAACTAGTAATTTTAATCAAAATCTGATTATGCTATTTTTTTAACAAACGGTTTTCTTGATAGAAATAAATTTCTCTGAAATTCTGCCCAGGATACTATCTTTGCTGAGAATTAGTTGAAGTACAACTCACCAGAATATCTAGCTTTTTTTAGTTTTTTTTAAAAACAAATCCGTCAGGCTCTTGCTATTTTATTGTCAATATTTTCCCCAACATTAAAATTACAATGCCCAATTTTCCAATGGTAAAAATACAACGGTCAAAATATTGAGCTATAAATTGTTGTGGGTGTTTTATTTTATCAGCATACTTTTGTTGCAAAATTATGTTCTTTTCATTTTCATCTCCCACAAGCAATATTCTCTCGGTTTTATCTTCCTCACGCTACTTTTACTGAGAAGTGAGCAATTGTCGAATTTCAAACCGAAACCGACCAAAAATAGCAATTCAGGCCAGTTATAGATTAAACGGGTCGATATTCGGTTTCTAAGAGTGAAAATCGATTATATTCAATTCGGGTCATTGTTTCAGGATTCGAATCCCGACCTGATTCAAAAATCAAATTTATTATCTATTATTACATTTTAACCCCTATTGCATTATATAAACGAAAAAAAAATCCTTACCTAACATACTCTCTCCTCTCCATTCCAAAGCGCAGAGCGCCGCTTTCCCTTCCCTTTCCTCTCTCAAGTATTCGGCTTTCTCTCATCTAAACTCTAACCTAACAGACAAACTCTAAGCCCTAATTCCATTCCCCCTCTCTCGTCTCGAATTTTTGACATTTCCCACTCTTTGATCTCTCTCATCTGAACCCTAACCCAACATAGTTCTCTTAGTCCGAGATCTCTTCCCTCTCTCCCCAATCTGTCGACTCTCGACCAATGATGAGAGAAAGGCAAATCTCGGGTTAGTTTCTTACACTCTCCCAAATCCCTCGACTCTCAACCTGTCACGTCCTAGAGCCAGAATACTAGAGAGCGGGGGCGGACAAAGCCAGCTACGTACGCCAGAGTACCCAATACTCCGAGATACGGTCACGGCTGTCCAGACATGTGAGGGTTTACTCTACAATTCAATAGTCATTCCTGGGTCAAGAGTCCCAGGTGTCTCAATCTCAAGCAAGCAACAAGTTACAAGATGTATGATAATCAAACATATAATAGTAAGGCGTCCCAAACTATACATACACAAATGATCATGAAACTAGTTACAAAATGAAGAACTAGCAAGAGTACAATATTACATGATCAGTTCTAGCTATAGTCTATAGTATGCTTTACATGTAGGCCCGCAAGCTGGAATGTCAAGTTCCAAAATACGAGCTAAACACGTGCTCGGTGGCTAAACGCCTCAAAAGTATAAGTACACGATCAAGTGGGTGATGAAGAAAAAATCCACTAATGTCCTCGGGTGCTCCTGGTGTTCACCATCTTGAGACGGAAAGTACGAAAGATCCTGCGGTCCTGCTCCAAAATCTAGCCATACAAAGCCAGTGGAATCAGACCCCAAAACAGCAAGTACCATAAGAGAGCCAACTTAGAAACTAAAACCAGCATGCGGACAAATCAGTTAGAAATAGCACAAGGAATAGTTAAATAAGTGCACCAGGTAGAATAACAGTTAAACAGGTTTTGGAGTATTTAAACAAGGATATCTGAAATCAGTACTCATGTTACAGTTTCGGATCAATTGTTAAATAAATCAGGACATGACTAGACTAAATTGGAAATCAAGAAATCACGGCCAATCATGCCCTACGGCTTGCTATCATTAGCTAACACATTCAGTTTGAGATTTCATAAATCCACATGCCTTGCAGACTATCCGAGTTATCCAGGCGTAAAGATACATAGAATAGATTATATCATGTATAGTAATTTACAGGTAAATTTAACACTCGACGACGTGCTGAAAGTGTACCCCTCACGACGGAGAGCTCCAAATCTATTAGGTTTCGCTGAGATACCGGGATTGCATGTAGCCAGGACATCTCTTTAGATGCTTCTAATTCATTATTCTAGTTGTTATCCTGGACAAGTTATTAAGAATTTCTGACCGTGGTGCTCAGAAATTTGTCTTAGACACGATGCAGGACAGGACAAGACAGTAGCTTGACAAGTACATTCAAGACAGGAGCAAGCTAATCAACCACGAGAATTTATCTTATCAATTCAAGCATTTCAGTTCAGGAAATTCTAGCATGTCAGGAGTATGCTTCATCAAGCCACTATCATGAATATCGGTACATGTCAGGTTAACTCGATGCGACGAGCTATTATCAGGAATATCAATGCATGTCTGGTGTCGGGAGTTCAAGATTAACAATTTCAATATAATCCATGTTCAGGGAATTCCAGGTTCTGGTAGGTTGTCACAAATTGGGTTATAGACTATTTAGAGAAAGCTTGCATTCATAAAAATTAAACAGAATAGGCTAAACAATGAAAATAGTTAAACCATAAGAGAATAAATCATAAGAAGTTAAGCTACTACAAGTATCATAGGCGCATGTGGTAAGCTGGCCGCATGCAATAAGCTGGCCGCATGCAAGAACTGGCCGCATGCAGCATACTGGCCGCATGGAAGATGTAAGGTCCACACCCAGGGACAAGTTGAGTGACATGCAATAAATACAAAGTAAGGAAAGTGACTGATGTGACTGGTCGTGTCAGAAAAGTGAACGATGTGACTGGCCAAGAAAGGAAGTCATAAAGAAAAGACAAAATCATGGAAAGTCATGCCAAAGTGGTGCTGAGTCATACGTTCGAAAGAAAGAAGAACGCATAGCTCCTGGCCGCATGGACGACTCAGCCGCATGCTCCTCTTGGCCGCATACACATTAGGCCGCATAAAATTCTTTGAACTTAGAGAAATTTTATTCGTTCAAGTTCCATGCATTTGGCTAAGGGGCACATGTGCAGATTCAGTCATGCGTCCTGCATCCCATGCGTCCTGCATGCGCCCTGTATCCTAGGAAGTTTTCTAGTGTCCACGACTCGAGAACTTAAAATAATTTGTTAATGATTAGATAAGATAAGATTCACCTAGATCATTGGGAGGAAAAAATATTGCACAACCGGCTACCCCGATCTCCAAGGGCCCCATGAGGCATGGGCCAACCCTGCTACGCAAGGGCCCCATGACCTATCAAGTTTACGCATGCCACAGTACATACAAGACTTTGTGATGTACCATGGTAGTCATATGATTTGTTGCATAATGTGGTTACAAGATCTGTGATGTGTTGCGGCACTTACAAAATAATTATATATATAAGTTTATCTTCACAATACAAGTTTATATGCAATGTTCTGTTATAATATAAATTTATGTTCAATTTTATGTCATTAGATAAAATTATGATTTTAAGATCAAGTTTATGTTTAACCGTGACAAGTTACAAGTTATGTTTTGTGTAATGTGACTAGTTCAATTACAAGCGTACCCTTGGCCATCCGGGTAGACTACAGTGTCGGTGGTAGCGATATTCTTCAAAACATACATTTGTTAGTAACTATGTTTTTGATAACCCTAGTTAGTTAATTATAACAAGTCGTAGGCATGTTTGGCCGTGATATGTTGTTTGCCTTGTCTGACAAGCTCGCCCTGTTATATTCTACTTTTCTTTCGGTACGTGGTTAGAGTGCAAAGTTCTGCTCGGGTGAAGGTCTGCAATCCCGGTCCTTGTTTGGTTTAAGGGCTATAGTCCTGATCCAGAGTAGTTCCTATGCCTTTTTTTTGCTCGTTGCCTTATCTTTTTTATAGTTAGTTTGTTATCAGTGCATCAGTCCTTATAATTATTTTATCAAGACAAGTACATTGGTACCGTACCAGTCTCGACCCGCATTTATTTTTATTATAGGTCTCTTTTCATGTTATGATGTATTTTGTCTACCATCTTGAGCTCCTTTGTGGTACTTGTTGCTTGGGGTTCTGACCCTACTAGTTTTGCTTGGCCAAATTTATCCGAAGAGAACCAGGTTCCTCCGTACTTCCAGTAAGATGGCTTGCACTCGTAGGACTGCGGTTGAAGCTCGCTAGTGGGTTTCCTTCTTCCACCCCTCGTTTTGATTTCTCGATTTGTGGTTCCAGCAAGGGGGCAGAGTTAGCTCCTTATATTTTTGAGACTACGGTCAACATGATGTATATATTAGACCATGTCTGGTATATTTGATCATGTATAATTATACTCTGCTAGTGCAGCATTTTTTATTCACTAGCTTCATGATCATATGTGGTAAGTATTTTGGGATGCCTCTTTACATTCATGTGTGATATACTCTTGAAATTGTTGTTGATGGATTGAGATACTAGGAATTGTTTGTCTTAGGACTGACGTCATAGCATGCTAGAGTCCACCCATTTGTCTTAACAACCTTAACACATTGCGGCTTACTTCGGTATTCTGCAAGGTGTGGTTGGCCATGTCAGTCCTCGTATTTATCCATTATTCTGGGAATGGAGCATGAAAAGGTTTTAGTGGTGGCCCATGCAGGTCTATTTTTCAGATTTGTAGGAGGACTCATCTTGTTAGAATCTTAATCCTTTACTTATCTTCGATTGGAATCCACCTGAACCTGTACCTTCCTGTTTCCCTTGAATTGAAAACTTGCTTGACATGATTGTTCTATTCCCGTCCCTTATTGATTGCCTTGTGTCCTTATCATTCAGGAACACCCCACTTGTTCCTCCTTCTGAGGGTTCCGTTGTATCGCAAGTAGATCCAGTAATAGGCCAGGATTAGGCCCCGCCATTTAACCAAGGGCAAGCGTCAGTAGCTCTCCATCAGCCGGCTCCGCAGTCAATCAAGTCCAATCAACACAGTTAGTTCCACCAATCTTGTCGGGATGGCCAGTCCAGTCCGGTCTACCTTTCATAATAGCTCAACCAACCCAGACAATATCACAAGTTCTTCAAGTACAATTAGGGCAGGCAGTCTCGCAGGCCAAGTTGGGGATGATCCAAGCCATGATGATGGTACAACAGCAACAATAACTCCAACTCCAGCAACAAGTGGTCTAGCTTTGCCAACAGTTTCAGCAAGAACAAGAACAAACCAATACGACTCTTTGCCAGGGAGTTAGAGTAGCGCTCGAGACCAATGGGCGTTATAGTCTCAACTTGGCATCCAACGTCAGTCGCTTGCGTCCAACTAAGTTTCTCGGTACTGAGGATGAAGTTTCAACAGATTCTTGGCTCCAGAATTTTGAGGCCATCCTAGATGCGACTATGACCCCGAGGATCAGAAGGTAGTAGTTGTAAAGCTACAGCTAACGGATCTTGCCTAAGATTGGTGGGCAGCACAATAAATGGCGTGTCACTCCTCGTTCCCAATATACGTATTTGGAACGTATTCCTGCTTGTTGGCATTTTTGTTTGTTTGGTTGTAGGCCAGACCAATTTTTGAGAAGTTGGGTTCATGGATTTAATATGAGGATATGACTTGGTCATGGTTTGAACCATGGTTCAACCTATATATATATATATATATATATATATATATATATATATATATATATATATATATATATATATATCAAAACCTTTCTTTCTCTTCATTCTTCCATTTCTTTTCTCTCTATTAGGTTTTCTCTCTCTCTCCTTAGGCAAGTACACCTTGCATGAGAAATGGAGAAACACTCCATATTATTGGTCTATTTTATTTTTTGTGTGATTCTCATTATGTTTAGTACTTAGAATTTTTTATTTTGATGGATGAGTTAGCCTAGATCTACATTTTTTAGTTAGAGCTTTTATGGGTTTTGTGAGTTTTCTTGGATTTGATATCTAAAACCTTGTTATTTTTGAAAACTATTTGTTCTATCTTGAGGAGCATTTGATTCTAAGTGATTTAGAACTTTATTTTGTTAGATTTGGGGTTCGTACGTGATTTCTATGGAAGAAACATAATTTAGGTTTCGGAGTTTTCGCCATGGCCGAAACCTGCTATTGGAGAAGACGAAGTCTCATGCGGCCAGTGAACTATGCGGCCTGGAGAAGCATGCGGCCTAGACTAGCATGCGGCTTGGAGTAGCATACAGTCTGGAGGAGCATGCGGCCTGGAGTAGTATGCGGCCTAGACAGTCCATGCGGCATCTGTCTCATGCGCCATGTTGGTGCATGCGGCTTAGCTATTTTATTTGGATATTTTCTTGTTCTATGTGGTTAACCTTGACAATTTTTTGTGATTGATCCTAAGGAAGAAAGGATTTAGTGACCCGACCTTGTGCTAGACATGACCATATGCTAGGAATTGACTATGTCATAAATGACTAACCAACTAGGTGCATAACATGAGCTATGTGTTCCAATGCGATCAAGATTTGTGTGACCCATTGATTAGTTGGTAATTTGACTCGAATACTTGTATCAGTGCTGATACAATTTTCTACGTGCTATGTGTTACATGATCAATGTACACTGAGGTGCGACATAACGTGCTACGTGCTATGTGATTACATGTTTTGGGTTGTGCATCGAGAATGTCCCCTATACTACAATGACATGTGATATTATTATATTATTTTTTTAACACATGCATAGTATGTGGGTCAACTACCAAAGCATGGCTAGGACTTGTTTGTTGCATCACGCTTGGGTGAATCCAGTTTGAGCTATAAATTGACAAAGTGGATTCGTATCTTGTGTAGACCGTACTACGGTACGACATATATGAGGATTGATCATGTGACCACACCATGTGATTTCCAACATAAACATAGGGTTAATCTAGGCAACTAAAACTGGTAGAGCATTGAGAGGGATGAAATCCCTTTATCGTGCATATTAGCCACCTCAGACCATCGTCATGACGTGCAAGGCTGATGTAAGCACCCTGATTTTTGAATTAAAGTTTTAAATTTATTAATATTGGTATTCTGAAAATTTTGTGATTAAGGAATTTTATTTATTTATTTTTAGCTAATTATAATATATAATATACATGAATTTATAATTATTTGCATTTTATTAATTATTAATATTGTACAAAAAATATATTTTTGGGTGTACAACTATTATTTGTGTATTGTATAATTTTTCTGAAATTTATTGAGGTCTAAAACTATTTTTAATGGCCATACACACACATATATATAGAGATTAATTAATAAAAGAATTAAACCTAAATCTAAACCCATTAACCCAAACCCTACCCTAAACCCATTAACCCACTAACAACTCCCCCCGAGCGTACAACAAAACTACCTCCACCCCTCACACACACACACACACACACACACACACACACACACACACACACACACACATATATATATATATATATATATATATATATATATATATATATATATATGCAACTAAAACCAAAACCCTTACCCTAACCCATCACCCAGCCTCCACCTCCTCCGCCGGAGCTCTGCCGACCGGCGACTACCGCAGCGCCTGAGCGCGGCCGGCAGTAGCAGCAGCGGCAACAGTAGCAGCCGTGCGCCCCCTTTGCGCGCAGCCTCCGCCCTCCTCGCTCGTCCGATTTATATTCCGTCTTCGCTGGTATGTTCACAATCTAAACCTCTAGGATTTCCTTCAAGTGGAACGAATTTAGGCACCCCAGTTTGATCGAAAAATCGATCGGAAGTTGGCCGAAAAACTATTCAAAAATAGTTCAGAATTTCAGTCCAAGTACCCCTGTTCATGTCCAATTTTCTACCAACTCGTTAAATATTTTTAAAATATAAAATAACTTTTTCACAATATAACCAAGATTTTTACTGTTCTTTTAGTTTTTTTTAGTTTGCTTTAATGGTAAAAGTATTCTTGTTCCAAAATAACCAAAAACTTGTTTTTAAAACACCCAAAATCTTCGATATGGGGTACGTCCCACCAAATGAGGTGACTTTGTCGTGTGCGAGTTGCATCGAAAGACGCGTAACGTAAACACAGACGTGTGGGCTTTCGCGAAACTTGATTTGGATGTGCATGCACACCGGAATCAACGCGTATCCGTCGAAAAGTACCGTATCGACCTGTTCTGACACTTGCCATAACTTCGTGTATGCTTGTTGTTTCGCAACGAAACTTGTGCCATTGGATTCTTAGCATTATGCTTGTCCTGTGACCCAAGTTTGGTTCGATTCTGAGAACGTTGACGAAACATCATTTTGTGGGTCCCACGGTTCTACATAACGGACAATTTCGTGATCGGCTCATCGTAATCCAGTTCTGGACGTTTCTTTGGGTTCGTATCTTCATTCTGGACTCGTAGACACTGAGTGGGAAAATTTTGGTAAACTTTGTCTTCGACACATTTTACGGTGCAAAGTGGGCCACATGTGGATCCCGCTTTGGCCCAAAACTGTCAAATTTTGTCCCTGTGTCCAAATTGGACTTATAGGTAGTCAATCCTAGCTATTTTTAGTATTCTGAGAATATTGGTGATGTTTGTTTCAGTATCCAAAGGTGTACGTACAGATTTCACTTTTCCAGGAGTAGTTAACGGAGTTCAGAACCCAGGCAAGTGTACCTTGCCATAATGTATCACAGTTCCTTGCCTTTATTATCTTATTTAGTTATTATAGTTATTTGATATGTGCGTGTTTATCCTAGGACCGTGAGACGTTGCTTAGCGTCTGAACAAGATTCGGGTGTCGACGCCGTACGCGAAGTCGCATAACGTCACTTATAGAGTTGATTCCACGATCCTATTTTTACGTGCTTGCTTTACCAAGTAAGCCATACCCTAGGACACTTGACACTATTTCATGTGACAGAATCTTTCTTGAGTTATTTGTGGTAATTCTGTATAGGCTTACAAGATTCGAGACATGAGACTTCATATTATATGGATATTATTATGACTCGTTGCACTAGCTAGAGGTCATGATCTTGCGTATTATGGACATGAGACGTTGTGGACATGAGACGTGAGGTTATATTGGGTGGGGAGAGACACACCATACTACAGGCTGATTATTGATATATATATATATATATATATATATATATATATATATATATATATATATATATATATATATATATATATATACTATACTTCTAGAGGTACTGTGGCATATATACTGGAGTTGTGATACTACTAGGGGTGCCTTGGACTCTGTCTCAGATCTTTGGCACCTATACTTGAGTCTTGATACTACTTGCTGTTATGGGCTCCCCGACACAGAGCCTGTAGTGGTTTCAGCCTGAGTATGAGTGGTGCTCTCATGTGCATATCACATAGATGTTTACAGTAGTTTACCCTTGAGTATGTGGCATTATACTGTTTTACTTTTGGCATGTTATTTCTTGTACCTTGTTACGTCCCTCTGAGGACCTGGTCCCCTGCCAGTTTTTACAGCATAGACGGTTATGGAGCCTTTGGAGTTGCTGATGGAGTTGCTTGTCTTGCAGACATTGGTTCCAGATACTTATATCATTTCTACCGGAGTTATGATTATTTATTCATATTGTTTATTTATCTGTTGATGTAGCCTTGTTTTATAGACTCATATTTCTTTCTCGAGTATATTCGAGTTTGTGTGTTACTGGACGGTCGACTTTAGCACATGTAGCTCATTCTTGTGTATTCTGTTCATTATGGATTAAGGCATATATATTTATATTTACTTGATTATTTAGATAGTGACCATTATAATACAACTTATACGTATTCGAGTCATACCAGAGTCTGGTCGAATGCGTAGCTGGCATGTTATGTATTTCTAGTCCTACGTATTTTGGGACTGGGGCGTTACATTTTTGTGTGGTGGCCCATGCAGGTCCTGATTAAACCATTTTGGTTACTTTTCGGTACCAAGCGAGCCTGTAATCAGGATTAGCAGTATTAGTATCTCAATCCACAACTGATTTAAAAATTTCTTAGCATTTGATTATCGCCCTTGGCTTCATCATTGTACTCGGTCATTCCCTCGACATCCTTATCATTGTTTATCATCTCTCCCTATTTCAGAGATATGGACGTTCGTGTGCGGTGTTTCCTCCAGAAGCAGATCCTTGTCAAGGCAAAAGAAGACATGCTAGACATAAAGTTTTGAGAAGATGGTTACCCTTAGTAGGGTAGATAGATAGGTTATTCCTATATACCAAAGCCAGTGTAGATTGTTAGCATGAGAATTAAATATAGTATTAGATGTCTAGAACTAATAAAACCTTGCCCTTGCTTAAGGTAGCAGTAATTTGGAAGTATTAGAATTTAGAAAGATGGTTTGATTCTAATGCACTGGAATACTTTATGGAATACATAGCTAGATGCTGGGATTAGTTGTGGCCCATGATGGTGATACAAGAAATATTATTATGACCTTAAGAAATTAGAACCATACGTAGCAGGCCATAGTGGTTAAATATCTAGTTGTCTTGTGACTTTTAGTATCAAAACTAGATCTTATGACCCCCTTAAATTATTGATGACTATAAGTCTGAACTAAATAGACAGGTAGATTGCTAGACCTAATATTTGAGTAATTAGATAACTCGAGTACTAAAGTATATCTTTTAAAATCAAATTAGATGTACTTGATTATTTGGGTTGTCAGCGTTAATTGAACAAGTGAGTTTCACCCGTGATTGCTTGGGTAGATAAGCTAGTATCTGTGATAGAGCAAATAGGTTAAAGGATGAGAGTTTTGATAGATATTATAGTCTCGAGTTAGATGTTATAGTCTCGAGTTAGATATAGTGAATTGCCTATAATAGATGACAAGATATAAAAAGATGGTAACCATGTAGTTTGGATGAAGGGTATACATGGAATAAACTAGAAGAAATCTCAAGTTCAAGTGAAGAAGGTAGAATGATAACAAGAAGAGATTCACGAGGAGTACATGACCTTGAGCATTTTAAATTGAGAGAAGGATCTAGGAAGGACTGAAGATTTTATCACTCGGTAGTTGCCTAGAAGATCTATAATACGAAACGGAAAGTACTGGGTCATGATTGTTGAAGCTTAAAGTTGAAAACAAGATTAACGTACTAAGAGGATATGAAGGTTAGTAGGAAACAAATGATAAGAAAAATATATTATGGTCGCATAATCCAAGGAGAAGAGATTATGGTATGGACTTGAGGGATAATAATTTTAGTATTTATAAATTATAATACTTTTGGAATTTTAAAAATTTAGTGCGAGTAGAAAATGTTGATCAGTCTCAAAAAAATTATTGATTAGTCTCGAAGTAATACGAACTTCAAGAAATTAAACACTGGTTCAGAATCACATACTAACTTGATGGCTATTCTGTAGTGGATTATCACAAGACCCTTAGATTATAGATTTACACATGGTATGGAAGTGTAAATGAAAGATATAAGTCTTATAGGAATGATATATGAATATTGTGGGTTTACACGTAAACTGATTGGGGCAAGGAATTTAGATTTTTGACTAATAGGGTATGGGTTTGCTGGACCTATCCTTAGTAGTAGGTGATGAGAACCTATTTCCAATGTACCATAGCCGATGGATTTTTGAATTTTAGAAATCTTATCATCTCATTGAGTTCGAAGAATTTTTACTCAAGATAACCATGACATCATGCTTGTGTAATAGGGTAGTAGCCTAGACGGAAGATTCTCGTAAGGAAGATAACTTTTAGATGGCAAAGATTAGACGAACAACAGTACAGAAAGATAGACTATAGAATGTAATAAGTTATACAAAAACGGGTAGGCAGAAGTTGTAAGGATCCTTTCTCACAACAATTAAAGATAAGACGAGTATTGAAGAGCGTCCTTAGCGAATAGTATGTCATGAGTGATAGACCTAAGTACATGCTTAGTTTAGACCCTTACCTACTAATATGCGAGGAAGACGAAGTTGTAAGGATCGTATATTATTTACCTATAGCCAGAAGTGGGTTGCCAATAGTATAAGGGATATTATATAAAATATAACTTAAATGAATATAGTATTGAGTTTAAATGATTAGTTGTATTACCCCCTCGACTGCATTCCTATCCTTCCTATCAAATTCTTAACTTGTGTTGCATATATGGCCTCGTGCTTTTTACAACAATGATCTTTCTAATTATAACAATGAGTAGATCCTTCCTCTTTCCCTAGTTGTGCCTTAATTACAAAATTAATCCCTTAGTTGGTACCACTCCTTGTGTTAATATCCATATCACCATAGGTATCAGTTCTTTTCTACTCTAATCCCCTTGATCTAGTCACCATGACTCGATTCTCCAAATACCTGCCTAATCGTGCCTTATTCAACCATGTAGACTTATCAAATTTTTTTTTTATCGTGGCCTGAATTTTGGTCTCTTCGTCATCAATGTCAACCAATGATCGAAGCCTCTCTACCACATTGCCTTAGTTAGATCTGACTTAGTCATTTTTTATGCCTTGTAGAAGCTTGACCTATACAAGAGCAGTAGTGGATGGGTAGTAATTTCTCTTATAAAGTTGTTGATCAATAACATCCTGATAGTTTCTAGGTTCCTTTAGAAAATCCTTGATTACGGCCAGTAAATCCTAGAATTCTTATAACATTATTTAGAAAATAGGCCATTCCAGAAATCTTGTTAGCAAGACCATGACCTTAGTTTTGGTTACCAACTAAAATTTTATAAGTTGGGTAGATCGTAGCCCCTGGTTTTAGTGTAGGGTATTTCTAAAAATTCAGGGTAAATTTGAATTTATTTTGGTTTTAATTAGGTTAATCTCAAACGGATTAAATTACCTATTTAATTTCTGTATCCTTGTTACCCTTTGTTGTGGCTAGGATATTTAGAGCACAACACTATCCTTTAGTTTTCAACAACTTCTCCCTTATGACCTAGACTAGTCACTCTACACTTATGACATGACTATCACTCACAAACTGGCCTTCCCATATTTTTTTTAGTTGCACGACATTCGCGACACAATTGTACACAAAAATGACACATTGATATCCTTTTTCTGTTGTTGTCAATTTTAATACTCAACACTGACTCAATTCTTCCGGCAACCTTGACATTCATGAGCCTAACTGGAACCTACTCACTGATGACACAATTGTTACTTACAAATATACACACCCATGCTCCATATAAACCCCCCAACATTCATGGCATATCTTCTTCTAAATCCTATATCCAACTCCGTTGCAATTGAATTAAATTATACATAGGCAACCCAAATATTCCAACCACTGATATACCCGTATCCCATTCATGCCAACCTACGTCTGTGACACTTGTGTTACATTAAATTGAATCCCGTGTGCTCTTTACACAATATAAAACACCTTGATGAGTTATATCACCTTTTGACGCTTATTGTTGAACCATTCATCGGCATCCATGATATGCAATGAACAACTTCTCGGTGCCATCTTACCCTAGTTGTATTTGGCTATGATAATTCCTATTGTCTTGTAGACTCATGACCTAATTAGAAGCAAAAAAAATTGTTAAAACTTTCTTTATAGAGTTATTGACTCATTAACGCCATGGTAGTACATAGATTTTCTTTGATAGGCTGTGACAACGGTCACAAAATTCTTACCATCTCGAAGCCCTCCTTGAAGTTAGACTTACTAAAAAAAAAATTCTTAGAAATATGATCATGACTATAGTTCCTGAGGCCAACTTCATTCTTATAAGTTGGGTAGAGCCTTGAGTAAGCGTACCCTTATTATTAGAATGCGACGTCAAACTAGGACTCTATTTGGTAACTGCGTTCCCATCTTTAGTGCAACCTTCTTAACTAAAATATTTTCTACGATATTTATTTTAATTTTGAGGACAAATTTTTTATAAGTTGGATAGATTGTAAGCACCCAGATTTTTAAATTAAAATTTTAAATTTATTAATATTGGTATTCTAAAATTTTTGTGATTAAGAATTTTTTTATATTTAATTTTAGCTAATTATAATATACATGGAATTATAATTATGTATATTTAATTAATTATTAATATTATACAAAAAATATATTTTTGGGTGTACAACTATTATTTGTGTATTGTATAATTTTTTTAGAATTTATTGAGGTCTAAAACTATTTTTAATGGCCACACACACAAACACAACATATATATATATATATATATATATATATATATATATATATATATATATATATATATATATTAATAAAAGAATTAAACCTAAATCTAAACCCATTAACCCACTAACAACTCCCCCCCCCCGTACAGCAAAACCACCGCCATCCTCATATATATATATATATATATATATATATATATATATATATATATATATATATATATATATATATATATATGCAACTAAAACCAAAACCCTAACCCTAACCCTAACCCATCACCCAGCCTCCATCCCCTCCGCCGGAGCGCCGCCGACCGTCGCAGCGCCGGAGCGCGGCCGGCATCGGCAACAGTAGCAGCCGTGCGGCCCCCTTCGTGCAGCCTTCGCCCTCCTTTCTTGTCCGATTTGTATCCCTTCTTTGCTGGTATACTCACAACCTAACCCTCTAGGATTTTCTTCAAGTGGAACGAATTTAGGCACCCCGGTTTGATCAGAAAATTGACCGAAAGTTGGTCGAAAAACTGTTCGAAACAATTCAGAATTTTAGTCCAAGTACCCCTGTTCATGTCCAATTTTCTACCAACTCATTAATTATTTTTAAAATATAATTGAAATGGCTTCTTCACGATATAACCAAGATTTTTACTATTTTTATTAGTTTACTTTAATGCTAAAAGTATTCTTGTTCTAAAACGACAAAAAACTTATTTTTAAAACACCCAAAATCTCTGATATGGGGTACGTCCCCGCCAAAGGAGATGACTTCATCGTGTGCAAGTTGCATCGAAAGGCGCGTAACGTAAATGCGAACTTGTGGGCTTTCGTAGAACTTGATTTGGATGTGCGTGCACACCGGAATCAACGCGCATCGGTCGAAAAGCACCATATCGACCTATTCTGACACTCGTCATAACTTTGTGTGTGCTTGTCGTTTCGCAACAAAATTTGTGCCATTGGATTCATAGCGTTATGCTGGTCCTGTGACCCAAGTTTGGTTCGATTATGTGAACGTTGATGAAACGTCATTTTGTGGGCCCCACGGTTCCACATAACGGACAATTTTGTGATCGGCTCATCGTAATCTAGTTCTGGATGTTTCGTTGGGTTCATATCATCGTTCTGGACTCATAGACACTGAGTGGAAAGAATTTGGTGAACTTTGTCTTTGACATATTTTACGGTACAAAGTGGGCCACATGTGGGTTCCGCTTTGGCCCAAAACTGTCAAATTTTGCTCATGTGTCCAAATTGGACTTATGGGTAGTCAATTCTAGCTATTTTTAGTATTCTGAGAATATTGGTAATGTTTGTTTCAGTATCCGGAGGTGTACATGTAGATTCCACTTTTCCAAGAGCAGTTGACAGAGTTCAGAAACCAGACAAGTGTACATTGCCATGATATATCACAGTTCCTTGCCTTTATTATCTTATTTACTTATTATGGTTATTTGATATGTGTGATGTGTGTGTTTACCCTAGGACCGAGAGACGTTGTTTAGCGTCCGAACAAGATTCGGGTGTCGACGCCTGTAAACTCCCTCGACCAGATTTCAGCATTAGATAGTAAAGTTAGGATTATTTTTAACAAATTAGGATTAATTTGTGTATTTTAATTTATTTATGCAATATCTTATATTGCTTAGTGCACCTGACCATCACATCAATATTTAGAGCATTACACTGACTGTTACCCCCAAACAAAGTTCACATACCTCTCCCAGACATGCCAGTCTACTATTCTGAACTTTGTGCAACTCACAAATACGCTGGCATGAGTCTCGTTTTAGTCGCACAAATATCGTTACAAACGTCCGTATTAATTTTTAATTAATTTCCAAGCCTGTACCTTTGTCCGTTCCAATCAAAATTAGAGGCCCAACAGGAACCTATTTTGTCCAAACTAAATTACGTTGGTATTCTATTTTTGAGTATACTACGTCTAGTATACTTGCATTTCACTAAATTCTGGCCCTGCATATTTTTAAATAATTGGAAAACACCGTGCGCATCAATTTCTAAATTAATTAATACGGTGACCAGCATCGCCCAAAAACTAGGCCCAGGCCCTACCCTGACTCACCCCCACACCCTCAAGACCCTTACTGAACACCCCCCTCATTTCTGTGCATTACATCGCCCTCAAGAATGAGGTATTTTTCTCAAACAAATTTGCAATTGCATAATTTTCTAATTTAATAGGGCTCATGTGCAATTTGTGAAACTGCAGGATTTTATCTGCAAAATTGTATGTGCGAGGTGTCCACCTCCCATTGGAGGGTGATTCTCTACAGTTTATTCCAAATTAAGCCTAGATTCAATGCATTTACATGCATTTATGAAGCCTAAAAATATCTAAATAATATCTAGATATTTAATACTAGTAATTACCTAAATACCCCTAACCCTAACCCATGCAAAACCCTATTTATACCCGCCCTCTCACCCGAACCTCACTCACACTTCCCTCAGCCTTCCCCCACCTCCGACCACTTTACCACCGCCTTGCCCCTCCATCGGTCTCCCCCCGGCCACCGCACCACCGCCCTAGCCACCGCCACCCGCCGCCAGCATCCCCCACACCACCATCACCAACATCTCCACCAACAGCCCGACCCCCCCCCCCGACCTCCCTAAACCACCACCACTGCCACCACAGACCACTACCACCGCCACCATCACCTTCGCCATCGCCTCCGCCACCGGACCACCACCACCACACCCCCCAAGGCCGCCGCAACCACCGCCACCACCACTGCCCACAGCCTCGACCTCCCCCTCCCGACCACAGTACCCCCCCCCCCCCGACCTCCTTAAACCACCACCACCACCGCCACAATCACCTTCTCCATCGCCTCTGCCACTGGACCACCACCACCACACCCCCACGGTCGCCGCAACCACCGCAACCACTGCCCACAGCCTCGACTTCCCCCTCCCAACCACAGTACCACACCCCCCCGACCTCCCTAAACCACCACCACCGCCACCACCACTACCACCTTCGCCATCACCTACGCCGCCGCCCTGCCACCCTGCACCACCACCACCGCCACCACTACCACCTTCGCCATCACCCACCCCCCGCCGGACCTCTGCCGGCGACGTCGACCCGGACACGGCCCTACCCCCCTGACACAGGAATATAAATATATATACGTATATATATATATGTATGTATATGTATATGTATGTATATATACTTTTATATGTATTTATTTCATTATATAATTATATATATATATATATATATATAAAATATATTATATATATATATATATAATATACTTATTATAGTATATTAAATATTATATATATAAAGTATATATACTATTATGTATATAAGTATAATTATACTATTATGTATATAAATAACTATATATATATATATATTATGTATATATAATAAATATATTATTTATTATAGTATTATATATATATACTATTATATATTAAATATATGTATAATATATATATATTTTATATTATTTTATATTATTATACTATTATATATATATATATATACTAATACTATTATATATATGTATATATGTACATATATAATTTATTATTATATAATATGTATTTATATTATTTATATATTATATAATTATATATATATATTTATTTATATATTATGCACTTATATATATATAAATATAAATATATATATATATATATATATATATATATATATATATATATATATATATATATATATATATATATATATATATATATATATATATATATATATATATATATATATATATATATATATATATATATATATATATACTATGTATATATATATACTATTTTATTAAATATATAGATAATATATATTTAATATTATTTAATATTATTATTATACTATATATATATATATGTATATATATACATATATTTATATATGTATATATATGTTATGTATAAATAAATGTATATATGTATATGTATATGTTATATATTTATATTATAAATATATATAAAGTATATATATTATATTATATTATGTATATACTATTATATAAGTATTTATATTTTATTTATATATATATATATATATATATATATATATATATATATATATTATGTAATATATAATATATATTATTTATCATTTATATATGTACTATTGTATACTATATATATATATATATATATATATATATATATATATATATATATATATATATATATATATATATATATATATTGTATTACCTTTTATTGTTGTTATTATACTATTAAATATATATATATATATATATAATAATATGTATATACATACATATATATATATATATTAAATATATATATATATGTATGTATATACATATTATTATTATTATTATTATTATTATATATATATATATATATATATATATATATATATATATATATATATATATATATATATATATATATATATATATATATATATATATATATATATATATAAAGTGTATATATATATAATATATTATATTATATATGAGTATCCCATATTATTATTATATGTACTATTATATATATATATATATATATATATATATATATATATATATATATATATATATATATATATGTATGTGTATGTATTATTATTATTAATTATTATTATCATATATATATATATATATATATATATATATATGTGTATTATGTATACATATTAAGAATATATATATATATATATATATATATATATATATATATATATATATATATATATATATATATATATATATATATATATATATATATATATATATATATATATATATATAATATTATAGTATTATGTTATACAAACATATAAGTACGCATTTTACTAAATTTACGAACTCATGTACGTCTTAAACAGACTGCACCTACGACGCAGTTAGTGATCCCAGGTCACAGGACCCTTCAGACACAACTGCGAAAACATATTTTTGGCACGCTCAGCTTGAGGACGTAGGCAAATATACCTTGTCAAAGTTTTACTGTTTAAATATTAAACTGTTGTATGTTACTTTTGATGAACTTACATATAACTGTGTGCGTCCGCGACTGACTCGGGTGCAGTTGACAAATACGTCGACATGTAGTATAACTGACTTAGACTTTAGCAGACCTACCTACAGCTGCGAGGGTACTCCGATATCCTCCTAGACCTGACACTTGTACACGCAACACGATTGCAGTTCATATTGGGATACGAGTTTGCGTACTTGATTAGCTACCGGTGCGTGTGACGAAATCAGGACTATTTAGAAAAGTTATGACTTGGCATATAGCTACGTGGTTTGCACGTTGTGGATTCGACTTGTATAACCGTATTGGGTGGGGAAGACAACTAGTAGGCGTATGGGATACCCACCTTCTTTATTGCAGATACCGTACTCTTCGGAGTGATACAGACGTATATATACTTTACAGATACCACGTCCCTTAGAGTGTTGGACGTTATATATATACAGATACCTCATTCTTCGGAATGATGGACGTTGCAGATACCACACTCTAGAGGACGTTGGACGATATGCCTACGCTTACCCATACGTACCAAGGTTGTCTTTACATTGCATTCAGTTAGATGGTTAGCTTACCCTTTATTTATTCAGTATTTATATATGGCATATTTTTATGTATCTTGTTATGTCCCACTGAGGACCTGGTTTCCTTCCAGATCTAGATGAGGCATACTATCCCATGGTGTACGGACCCGGACAGGAGACGAGGTTCGCATCTGAGGAAGAGCTAGAAGTGATGCCATCAGAGTCTCCCTGATCTTTAGTAGTATCATCATCTGGAGCTGGAGCTTCTTACCTAGATAGACGATGCTCTAGTCTTATTATTTCAGTACTTTTATCTTTTGTAGTGGGTTTGTTTCCACCAGACATTTCTGATTTGTACTATGACATTTCAGACTCAGCACTTATATATTGCAGCACTTATTTCAGTACTCCTCGATATTTTGTGGATAAGATTAGACATTACTTGTTATCTTCTAGTATTAAACTTGTTAGTATTTAGGACAACGTAGCACGTCTCTTTGGGTCCATTAAATTGGGTAATTCCTTAGTGACGTGTCAGTTGGCCAATGCCACGTGGCCTGATTCCGCATATTTTGGGACTGGGGCGTGACAATGCCGTACACGGAGTCGTGTAACATCACTTAGAGAGTTGATTCCACGATCCTATTTTTACGTGCTTTATTTACCAAGTACGCCATACCCCTAGGACACTTGACACTATTTCATGTGACAGAATCTTTCTTGAGTTATTCGTGGTGATTATGTATAGGTATACATGATTCGAGACATGAGACTTGTATATTATATGGATATTATTATGACTCGTTGCACTAGCTAGAGGTTATGATCTTGCGTGTTATGGACATGAGATGTTGTGGACATGAGATGTGAGGTTACATTGGGTGGGAAGAGACACACCATACTACAGGCTGATTATATATATATATATATATATATATATATATATATATATATATATATATATATATATATATATATATATATATATATATATATACTATACTTCTAGAGGTGTTGTGGCACATATACTGGAGTCGTGATACTACTAGGGGTGCCTTGGACTCTATCTCAGATCTCCTTGGACTCTATCTCAGATCTTTGGCACCTATAATTGAGTCTTGATACTACTTGTTGTGGCGCCCCGTTCCTCCTATTCGAGGAGCGCGGCTAAGAAATACAAGACGGTATCGTTCGATCGGGATAGATTGAAACAAGAACTCGTGTCACGCCCCAGTCCCAAAAATACGTAGGACTTAGAACACGTAAACATACCAGCCGCATGGATATGGTAACTCCAATATATGGAAACCAAATCCATACGTACGCTGTAATATGAATATAAAATCCACAAGTGGTATAAAATGTAATACAAGTCACAGGGTATAATCTAAATCTCATCCACCAAAATCATATAAAAATAAAATAACCAATGTCTATGAAACTAGATCTCAACAAGAAGTATCTAAAGATGATAGTTGGATGGAAACAAATCCACTACCAACTCGAATGGAAAAAGTAAATACAATATCAGTACAACTCACTCAAACAATAAGTACCAGCTACCAATCACGGCTCGAAGAGAAGACATCCACGAAGCATCTATTCCTTTCAAATCTGTGCTCCTGCAAATACTCAAGAACAAGTACACCTGGCAGCGGACCAGGTCCTCAGAGGGACATAACAAGTATACTTAAACACATGCCAATAAAGTACTGAAAATAAACATCCATTGGGGTCGCCTAACCATCTATGTGAATGCAGTTAAGAACACCTTTCCCCACAAGTGAGCTATCTGGCTGAAAACTGGGATTTGGCATGGTTCTCTTTTGAAGAGCCAGGGGCCTAAAAGGCACGTCGTCTTTTGAATGCCGGTTGCCCGCCTGATAGTACATAATATATAGGGGTCATCATCACCCGTATCTCCAGCGGAGAATCCGGGCTTCACAGAAAAAGTGTAAAGGAGCTCAAATGCGGTACTTGTTGTTCTCCCCACCCCATGCTCTAAGCATGTCACATCCATGACACGATTTGGTCCATAGCCTATTCTTAGTACCCTAGCCCAATCCTGCAACCAAACAAGGACAAGGATGGGACCACCGTACTACAATAAGCTATGTCCCTGGACCTCTAATAACTGCCAAGTCTACTAGCATGCAATATTTCTAACATCAGTTATTCCTAACGCATGGCCCATACGTACAGGAGGCCAGACCTGTCACGCAGTCCGTGATCTATATGAGACTCACACTCGTGTAACCACTGTGTCACGGCCAATGAACCTAATGGTGCTACATGATAATGGGGTAGTCTCATGAACAAGGTCAATGCAAATACATAAATAAAAACATATTGCGACGTCAACGTCGCGCGCATTTTATATAACAGTTAAAATATATGAACTAAAGACAGAAAATAAAGATGTATGCAACATATGAAATATAAATAACAGTATAATGGCAAGGTATACTTGCCTGACAAGGAAGCTGCAATGTACCAATAACCTGCTCCAGAAATCGCGCAGAACAATCCAATATCCTATGTACACATAAATATAATATAATAAAATTATTAGTCATTACACTAGCACATACTCAACCACATTTACACTGGAATCAGGGGGTATACTAGGGGTAACACTAGTCATCTAACACGGTCAATTACGCATTGAATTACGCGGGTGTCGCGTCTTCAAGTACTGTACGAAATCAGTCAGTCAACTGACAGGTGTCTATGCCAGTACGTTAGTGTACGCAAGGCAGAATAATTCACAATTTCTTAGGGTCAACATGGTCAAGGTAAGTATGGGATAGTCCACGATGTCCTAGGGTCATACAGTCTGAATATTTAGTCATAATTATCAATTAGCATTTACTTACATATATATTCATATAACTATATAATAATATAACCATTAATTTATTTTAATTTATTTAATTCTGGAATAATTACTCTAAAATCCTATTTTAATCTTATTATTCTAATTTTTATGTTAATTCCTAAATTTTGTCCAAAGAAACTGAATTTTATCAACTCGAGACTCATGGCACGCAAATCGAGGCGATCTGTTGACCAAAAAGTCAACCGATACAAACTCGACTTTCATGCATGATTTCTTATAGATTTCAGCATCAAAAACATACTAGAATTTACGGCTCGTTTGAATTCAAATTCGTTTGGGAATTATGGCACATACAAATTTTGTATTGTGCACCGATGGTTAAATTCTAACCTAAAAGTTCTACAGAATTAACAGTATGTAAATACTTCGAAATAAATTCTGGGAAAAATATATATCGATGATCTCGACATCAGCTTTCCGAAACTTTAAACGGTTCGTGATTCTGATTCCTGGTTCTCCCGAAATCGCGAAAATATCGAAACACATCTATTTTCGGACATGCTCTGCTCTACGAATTTTCCAGAATTTAATACTAATAATTTAGAAAAACAATTTATATTATCAGAAATCTAACCTCATTATCGTTCTAACAAAAAAAACTGCAGCGTGTTTGGAGTCCGGAGCTAGGAGATATCGTCTTTTTAATTCGTCATAACTAGTATAAAATGAGGCTGAATTTATGACGAATTTTGACTATTTTTTGGACGAAAAAGAGAGGAATTTGGGAAAGAAAAATATGAAGGATGAGGTATTTATAATGGTGGACACTACTTAATTAAATACGAATAGGATTGGTTAATTTGGATAGGATTATGATGAATTTAAATAAGGATAGGATATGCATGAAGTTGATTTCCTAGTAGGTTTAGGATTTGAATTAATTTAAAATAGAGTTTGAATTTATCTCAATAATTTATAATCTTAAATATAATTAAAGATAATACAAATAATTTATAAAATCTTATTAATATCTATTAACACTAAATTAGTATCTATCTAATATTAAGACTATATATATCCAAATAAATCCTAAATAATTTTAAAATCTAAATAAATTTCTTAAAATTCTAAATAAATTACAAAAAAAAATATTTAAATATTTTAAACTAAAATAAATATTTGGTAGGAACGACATGCAAGTATGGTCGTATAGTAAATCATAGAAGTCCTAGAAATTTATATTTTCTAAGTTTTAATTACCAAAAATTCTAGAAAAATCTCCAAAAATCTAAAATAACCTAAAATAATTCTAAATGAATATTTATATAAGTAAATATGTCAAGAACTTTATTTTCTAAATAACTAAGAGCATATTCTAAATAAATTCAACATATATAATAAATATAATAATATAAAATATACACAAAATATCTATTTTGGGTGAGGGAGTTTACAACTCGTCCTCATTATGGATTTGTTTCTTCAGAATCTATTCCCATATTCAGTGGACCGTGCCCCCGGGATCGACTTAGCGGCAGATTCAGGAGGAACCTCTCCGCTGTTATCTTTGTTGCCTCGGATTTCGATGTCGCTTGTTGCTTTTGTGCTTTGAGTCAGTTTTCGGATTTGCTTATTTTTCTTGAACAGTTTCGATGGATTTTATTGTTTTGTTCATTGAAATGCACTTCAATTCCGAGATTGGAAAGAGTGGAAGGAGTATTGATCGAGCTGTTCGTGGATGCAGGTGAACGAGCAGTAGGCGGCTTATGAGCGGAGTCTTGAAGCGCCTCTTTCCTTCTCCCTTCCAACCAACTAAGTGAGTGGCTACCATCCCGATTAGCTATCCCTGCTTCCAAGTCTTCACATCTAAATCTTAGATTCTTGTTGCCCCAATCAGACGATACCAAGTAATAACTAAAATACTTCATGATAAAAAGAAGAATAGACTTGGATCGAATTGCTTGTTAATCAAACTTGTGAATGGTTACTTATTTGCATGCTTGTTTGTTTGGAGTGTTCATCATATGCATAAATACAAGTTAGAATGCATACTCTTCTTTAAATTATGCTATGAATAGAACTCATCCTGAATGCAATAATCTGAACAGGGAGACTATGCAAAAGTAGATCTTGTCCTGTTATTGTCCTGTGCCTGATATTGCCCTGAATTGCCTCGATTGTTAACTTAGTGTATTACGTTGATCACGGACAACTTGTGCACAAGGTCTTAGTTCCTGCGGACGGTCGCTGGGGCACTGGCACCGATCCGATCCGGACGAAACTCCTGAATAGTCACCTGTATCGGATGGAATAACTTGTGATACCCCTGTTCATTGTGTTACTTGTTATTTTATTCATGTACTATGCCCCTTCCATTATGACATCCAGCCAGTGATCCCCTTGTATATTTAAACCTGTTGTAAACTAACTTATGTCTTCGTAGCAGGGAAGGCATGGTAAGTATTGTGCAGGTGGTTCAGACGGGCAGGTAAAATCCACCGAACGGTGGCAACTTCATTTAAGTAAAATTCCTATATGCTGCTTACTTTTAAATGAACTAAGGCAAGATAGAAAGACCACAAATAATATGCATGCTTCATTAAAATAACGTGTTGATTGGTATAGTTGGGTTAGCTCGCCTTCACCAGTATGTTTCGATATACTGACCCTCGTTGAAACAGGTTCTCCGTACTAAGGAGTTCCGAGCGAGGAGCCGAAGTAGTCTTCCCGATCCAGTCCAGCTGTAGGCGCATCCTGATTGTGCCACATTTTAAAGTACTTGTAGAAAGGAGCTTGCAACCCAAACACAATGCAGCTCCGTGGGAAGGCCGTCATCCCGTTCGGAGATCCTTATCACTTTGAAGTTTAGTAAAGGGATGTAATGTACATAACTACTATCTCATTTTGAGTTAACACTTTTGTAAGCCCGTGCGGCAATTAGCTGACTCGTTCAAGAGTTTGTAATAGATGTTCATTATTAATAAAGAGAACTTTTCCATGTTTTAACTTGTGTTCAATTTATTTGCGTACTCTGAATATGTGCTCAATGCAAATATCTCTAGCCTTGTGCGGGTGCAACCCCAGGCCCTTAAGGGGGTCACGATTCGGGGGACGCCCCAACGATTCTACAAAATCGGGTCATGACACTTGCTGCTATGGGCTTCCCGATACAGAGCCTGTAGTGGTTTCAGCCTGAGTATGAGTGATGCTCTCACGTGCATATCACATAGATGGTTACATTAGTTTACCCTTGAGTATGTGGCATTATAATGTTTTACTTTTGGCATATTATTTCTTGTACCTTGTTACGTCCCTCTGAGGACCTGGTCCCTTGCCTGTTTTTGCAGCATAGACGGTTATGGAGCCTTTGGAGTTGCTTGTCTTGCAGACATTGGTACCGGGTACTTATATTATTTCTACCAGAGTTATGGTTATTTATTTATATTATTTATTTATCTGCTGATGTAGCCTACGTTACATGATTGTAATTAACCAGACTGCAGCTGATCATGATCGTGTACTTTTGCTACTCTGCCAGTTTTTCCTATTTTACATAGTTGGTTTCTAGAATGTTTTGGCAGGACGTTTGGGACGCTTTACTTCCTTGTCACATATATTCTATGTTTACTACTTTTTACTTGACTGGTTGAGAAAATAGATATTCTTTGTAACCCTAGGTGACTTGATTGTAGTATTCACCCTCTTGTCTAATTACAGTCATGATCGTCGTACGACGTATAGTACCTTGTACTTGGTAGCTGGCCATGTCCGTCTATGTCTTCCAGTACCGGGATATAAAATGGCGCTTTCGAAGCCCATTGACTGGCAGACGTTCAAGGAGTGATTCCAGGAAAAGTATTTTCACACAACCGCCAAGTTTCAGCTCCAACAACAGTTTATCAACCTCCGTCAGCAGACGAGATCAGTTGACCAGTATTTAGCCGAGTTTTGCTGACTTAGCCGATTTGCTCCTCATATGGTAGCTTTCGAGGAAGACAGAGCCAAGAGATTTGAGCAAGGTCTACACCTAGAGCTCCAGCAATTTACGATGGGTCATAATTATACCACCTACGATGCAGTACTTGGGGCAGCTATGTCCCAAGAACTTGTCGGCCAGAGAATAGTAGCAAGGACCGGAGGCCATAAGAGGTCCACTCATCCATGAGAGGCATCAATATTCAGTCGTCACCTCTAGCACCACCATTCAGATCTCCTCGCCTGTCTGTACCTCCAACCTCAATTACAACCTCAGTGTAATCCACCAGGTAGTCAGCATCAACATGATGTAACTACTGCGGCAAACCAGGGCACACCAGAGATCAGTGCAGGAGGGCCAACGACCAGTGTCTCAGATGTGGGGCATCTAACCATATGATTGGTTCATGCCCACTTCTATACCCTGAGGCTTCTTCAGTCCGACAGTTGCCAGCTCTACCTCAGGCAGCAATTGAAGGCCCGAGGGGACCAGCATTAGTCATTCGACCACTAGTCCAGCGTCATCTCCCAACGCAGACTCAGTAGTTACAGCAACAACGTCCAGCTTAGTTTGCACAAGTCCAGCAAGCCTAGCAAGCAAGCAAAACCAGTAGCAAGTTAGACCCGCAGCCCCTAGGCGTGAGCGAGTACAAGGATTTGACAACCTGGAGTAGCTGATAGCCGAAGGAACTACGATTATAGGTGAGATTTTTGAGTTTATTAGTTTGTCTTATTCTTGGGTTCTTGTCGAACGATCTTGAGTTTTGTTACGCCCGGAGTGCCATAGTCGTCTCAATTCTTCGTCTAGCAGGGACAAGTCCATCGTTTCGCTTTGTCATAACCCTGATTTTTCAGAATATTTTAAAAACATTTTTCCCATTTTTCTGCAATTTTCTGGAATTAAAACTAAGGTATTTGCAATTAGAGAATTTTTAATCAAGGTTAATTAATATTAAAGTATTATGAAAATAATATTTTCTGGTGTAAAATGGAAAACTAGACATAGGGTAATTTTTTGTGAATTTATTGGACTCCGAAAACATTTTTAAAGCCCTAAAAACCAATGTATTATTATACCTAATTAAACCTTGCCTGAACCCGGTTTATTTGGAAATAAACCAAACAAAACCGAACCAAACCGCTATCAAACCGAATCGGACCAACCCAGTCTTAACGGGTCGGGTCGTGTCGGATCCGAAGCGAACCTAACCCGAAACCCTAATTCTATCCGGAAACACTGTTCCGGCCCCCTTAAAACCCTCGTAAAATGAGCCCAGCCGGCCGAAACCCTAATGCACCGCCGCCTCCTTCCTCTAGACTTCTTTCCGCCGCCCGCAGCCAGCTCGGTCGTCTGAACCCTAGCCTAACCCCTAATCCCCGTCATCTTCTTCCTCCAGCCATCTCCTCCACCGCTCGACCATCTCCACCGTTTTGCCCCGACGAGCTCCACCACCCACAGCCTCCCCTAAGCTCCGCCCAGCCCCGACGACTCCACCCTCATCTTCGTCGACCATCCCCGCTCGACCACCATCAACCATCCTCCCCGCTTCGCCATTAACCCGAGCACCCCGCTCGACCACCTCCCTCGGCCGTCCCTCTCCCTCCGCCTCGACCATCACCACCTCACCCCGACCCGCAGCACCCTCGACGAACACCACCTCTCCGCCGACTCCACCGGCGTCGACCACCGACCAGAATACCCCACAGTCGACCGCCCGCTGCCCTAGCACCGACACAGCGGACACAGACATGGTAGCTCTCTGAACCCGGACACAGCCTCTCTCAGACCGGACACAGCGGACTCGAGACAGGACACGAAATAGTACCCGGACACGAGAAATTCTCGTTCCATGAAGCCCTGTTCAGGTAATCCGTTCTCTCTCCTCGTTATTCCGTTTTCTGTTCCGTCAGTTGTGACGCGTAGACTGTGTAACTCTCTCGATGTCCGTGCAACCCGCTCGGTGCGTAGCGTCCTATGGCGATCGCGAACCGCGATCCAAAAATAGGAAAACCAATACCCTGTTTCACCCCGGAACTGAGTGCGCCCCGCCAAACGGGACAACTTGGTCACGCGCGGTCTTCACCGAAACGTGCGCGCCGTCGATACGGACGTGCGAGATTTCACAGAAGTTGATTTGGATGTGCGTGCACACCGGAATCAACGCGTATCCGCCGACAACTCCACGTATCCGCCTATTCTGGAACATATCGTAACTTTGTGTACACACGTCAGATCGAAACGAAACTTGCGCCATCGGACTCATAGCAATACGCTGGTCCTGTGACCCAAGTTTGGTTCGATTTCGAGAACGTTGACAAAATCGAGTATCGTGGGCCCCGCGGCTCCACATGATGGGCGATTTTGTGATCGACTCATCGAAATCTAATTTTGGAAGTTTCGTTGGGTTCGTATCATCGTTCTGGACTTGTTGACACTAAGTTTGACGAATTTGGAGACCTTTGCCCCTGACACGTTTTTCGGTGCAAAGCGGCCCATATGTGGACCCCGCTTTGACCAAAAACTGTAATTTTTGCCCCTGTGTCCAAATTGGACTTAAGGACAGGCGTTTCTAGCTATTTGATATTTTCTGGAACTGTTGGTGATGTTTATTACAGCTTTTGGAGGAGTACCTGCAGGTTCCACTGATACAGGGACAGTTGTTGGTATTCAAACCCCAGGCAAGTGTACCTTGCCAACTTTGCAATTCTTGTTACATAATTCCTTGCTTTATTTATATTGTTGTGCATGCTTGACCTAAGACCGTGTGACTTACTTAGCGTCCGATTAACAGTCGGGTGCCAACACTGTACGCAGAGTTGTGTAACGTCGCCTAGAGATGGACATTCGTGACCCTATACATTCTCGTAATTGTCTTATCAAGTATATTATAACCCAGGATACTTAACACTATTTATGAGACAAAATCTTTCTGAGATATTTATGGTGATTCTGCATAGGATACATGTTTTGACATAGACACTATATTCATAGATACTATATGACTGGTTGCATTAGCTATGATCTTGCGTGACATGTACATGAGACGTTATGGACATGAGACGTGTGGTTACAATGGGTGGGGAGAGACACACAGGCTATAGGCTGTTTATTATATATCTATCTACTACTATTGTGAGGTCGTAGACTCTCGAGCAGAGCTAGACACATTACTTGTTATTACTGCTACCGGCTCCCCGACACAGAGCTTGTAGTGGCTCAGCCTGAGTACTAGTGATGCTCTCACTTGTATTTCACATAGATGGTTACATACTTACCCTATTTATTGCATTTATTGTTGTACTATATTATGTTGGCTTGTATTATTTTGTACCTTGCTATGTCCCCTGAGGACCTGGATCCGGATTATGTCCCCAGGATTTGCAGACGAGATCTATCCCGAGGTATACGGGACAGCAGCAGGAGCTGATACAGGAGCTGTACCGACACCCGAGGATGAGGTGTTAGCTGAAGACTTTTCCTGAGCATCTGTGTTTCATGCTCAATATTTACTTTATTCAGGCATTTCTATTTTGGTCTGTTGAACCATTGTATCAGATTTTATCGGGTTGTTCCCCGAAGTACTCTGTTGAGACTGGTTAATGATTTACATTTCTTATTTCTGTGGATCATATTTATCTTGTATGGATGAGATTAGATTAGAATATAACTTGTATCGTAGACCTATTTATTGTTGTTTTACAGCTTAAGTACGCCCGGGTGGATCCATTAAATTGGGTTGTCCATCAGTGTGTGCTGCTGGCCATTGCCACGTATCTAGTCCCTCGGTAGTTTGGGACTGGGACGTGACATAGTTTTTGTGGTAGCCCATGCAGGTCTTCGACTAAATTATTCGGCTTCAACTTAGGGACCGAGCAAGCCTGCAATAAGGATAGGATAAGTTATAGGATCTCATCCATTGATTGAACTATTTTTGAACTCTATATCGAACTGGAATTAATTACTTGATTTGTATCCTGTGTTGATTCCCCTGAGCGTTCTTATAGTTTATCTTTTTGGATGCAGAATAATGGATCCAAGAGATGGAGATGAGAATCCCTTGGATACGCCACACAATGCTGTGGTTACTTATGTAGACGGAGTGACACCAGGGAATGGAGGACAATCTTCTCAAGGTGATCAAGCCGGCCAGCCTAATTCAAGGTTCCGGCGAGATGATATCCCACCTCCGCCACAGTTCACTCCACAGATGCCAGTTTTCCCGCCAGGGCAAGCCATGGACGGGCAACAGATGTTTCAGATGATTTATGCCATGATGCAAGCCCAACAGCAGGTTCAACAAGAGGCTCAGCGTCATGAGGCAGAGTATTTGAGAACCAGCCTAGTATCCGCATTGGAGCAGGCGAACCCACCAGCTAGGCAACCAGCTACAGGATCTATCACTGATTTCCGCTAGCTAAAGCCTCGTACCTTTTCTGGCAAGGAGGGGCCAACTGAAGTTCACGAATGGCTCACGAACATACAGTACCAGTTGGAAGCAGCTGATCTTCCAAGGGAGAAATGGATGACTGCGGTCAGGATGCAGTTGACTGAAAATGCACATCATTGGTGGTTATCAGAAGAGAGGAGGCTCGGACAGGACCGAGTCACTTGGGAAGAGTTCTCCAGACTCTTCTAAGAGATGTATATTCCAGCAGTTGCACGGTCGGAACTCAGAGACAAGTTCAACCACCTTATCCAAGGCAATATGTCAGTGGAAGAATACAACGCAAAATTTATTCGTCTGAGTCACTTCGCCCCAACCTTAATTTTGACAGAAGAAGAGAAAGCTGAGAAGTTCTTTGATGGACTGAAGTTCGAGCTCCAGAGATTGATCGGATCTGTTGCACCTATATCATACACCGACGTCCTTGCAGCAGCACGACGCATGGAGCATGTCACTAGAAGGTAGTCAAATCTGAAGAGGCCAATCACATCAGCACCATCCAGGACATCACAGGAGGATTCTGCAAAATGATCCCAGAGGCGTATACCAGAGAGAGCAGCATACAGGGCCATATCTCTTCCTACTTGTCACCACTGCGGCAAGGTAGGCCACATTGAGAGAGAATGCAGACGCAAGTTGGGACTATGCCTGGCTTGCAGATCCAACCAGCATCTATCCAGAGACTGCACTGAGCGCAGAGAGGGAGCACCGAGACTTGCTTTACCTACACCAAGGCTAGCTTATCCAGTAGTGGGAGCACCGCAGACGGGAGTTGGAGGAGCCAGACCACCAGCTCCAGGAGGATATCAGCAGAGACCACCATTGGCACCACAGGCAGCTCTATTTCAGCAGGCTCAGCAGCAGAGAGGTCCAGTTCAGGGACGAGGACATGCATTTGCATTGGCTGTTGAGGAGGAAGCTACTGCAAGAGAGGTTATCGCAGGTACTATTTTAGTAGCTTCATTACCAGCTGTAGCTTTATTTGATTCTGGAGCATCGCATTCATTTATAGCAGCTAGCTTTGTAGCCACCCATAGAGTAGCTACCGTACCCCTTCCGAAGACTAAGAGAATTCTTACGGGAGGTAGAATTATCCCTGTTAGTGACGTCTGTAGATCATGTTCTGTAGTAGTCTGTGGAAGAGAGATGCGAGCTCAATTTCTGATCTTTTCAATGCCGGATTATGATGTTGTACTTGGTATGGACTGGTTAAGTCAGTACCATGCGACTCTTGATTGCCGACGTGGAAATATTATATTTCGACCGTCTGGACATCCAGAGTTTGAGTTTCTTCGGGGAGCTATAGAGCAAGGAGTTCAGCCTACTCTTAGGGTACTATCTGTAGAAGGGGAGTCAGGTTACCCAAGAGTCATATCAGAGTTTGTGGATGTATTTCCTGATGATCTTCTAGGTTTACCACCTGATCGGGAAATAGAATTCACAATATACTTAACTCCAGGAGCAGAGCCTATCACTTCATCAGTATATCGGCTAGCGCCTAAAGAGTTAGTAGAGTTGAAGGAACAAGTTGATGATCTTCTGGAGAAGGGTTTTATTCAGCCCAGTGTTTCACCTTGGGGAGCACCCATACTATTTGTACCGAAGAAGGATGGAACAGTACGGTTGTGCATTGACTACAGGGCACTGAACGCTGTGACCATCAAGAACCGGTATCCCTTACCACGCATTGATGACTTATTCGATCAATTGAGTGGTTCTAGGGTATTCTCGAAGATTGACCTTAGATCCGGCTATCATCAGATTAAAGTAAGGAAGGAGGATATACCGAAGACAGCCTTCAGGACCAAGTATGGACATTATGAGTTCTTAGTAATGCCGTTTGGTTTAACCAACGCGCCAGCTGTGTTTATGAGTTTGATGAACAGAGTTTTTCATCAATACTTGGATAAATTTATGGTTGTGTTTATTGATGATATTCTAGTATATTCCAAGAGCCATGAAGAGCATGAGGAGCATCTCAGACTTATGCTAGAGACATTGAGGTAGGAGAAGTTGTATGCCAAACTCAGTAAGTGTGAGTTTTATATGGATAATGTGCCTTTCTTGGGATATATCATCTCAGGAGAAGGACTTTCAGTTGATCCGAAAAATGTTGCTGCAATAGAAACTTGGCCTACACCTACATCAGTTGCAGAAGTGAGAATTTTTCTCGGACTCGCTGGATATTACCGGAGGTTTGTAGAAAATTTCTCAAGAATTGCAGAGCCTATGACGAAGTTGACACGTAAGGACCAGGAGTTTGCATGGACAGAAGATTGCTAGAAGGCCTTTGAAGAATTAAAGAGGAGATTGACAACAGCACCTGTCTTGACTCTTCCTTCAGGATCAGGAGGCTTTGTTGTTTATAGTGATGCGTCTGGTAGTGGACTAGGATGTGTATTGATGCAACATGGCAAAGTTATCGCTTATGCATCGAGACAGTTAAAGGACCATGAGAAGAACTACCCAACACACGACTTTGAGCTAGCAGCAGTAATATTTGCACTGAAGATTTGGAGGCACTATCTTTATGGAGAGAAGGTAGAAATCTTTACTGATTACAAGAGTCTGAAGTATGTATATACTCAGAAGGAGCTCAATATGAGATAGAGATGTTGGCTTGAGTTGATTGTAGACTTTGATATAGATCTGCAGTATCACCCGGAAAAGGTGAATGTCGTGGCAGACGCACTCAGCAGGAAGCCCATGGCTTATTTCTTGACAATGCAGCCTGAGCTATTGAGAAATCTACAGGAGCTTCAGATAAAGGTTGTTTTACCAGGACAGAGTGGCTTGCTGGCTAATCTAGAAGTTAAGTCATCACTTGTGGAAAGGATTAAAGAGGCATTGCCCACGGATGCTAGATTTTGAAGACTTAAAGAGCAGACCGAAGCAGGTAAGCATACGGGACTTCACATACATGAAGATGGGACATTGAGGTGCGAAAATCGTCTGTAAGTTCCAAATGGAGAATTGAGACAGGAGTTAATGACTGAAGCATATAGCTCTATGTACTCTGTTCATCCAGGAGGAACCAAGATGTACCAAAATTTGAGGCAGTATTATTGGTGGCATAGAATAAAGAGGGAGATTACACGATTTCTGGCAAAATGTTTAGTGTGCCAGCAAGTAAAGTCCGAGCATCAAAGGACTGCGGGTATGTTGCAGCCGCTTCCCATCCAGAATGGAAGTGGGAACATATCACTATGGATTTTGTCACAGGATTTCCAAGAAGCCCCAGTGGAAAAGATGCAGTATGGGTTATTGTGGATAGACTCACTAAATTGGCACACTTCTTGCCATTTAGAGTGGGACAGTCCACAGAGGTACTAGCCGACATGTATATACGACAAATCGTAAGATTACATGGAGTACCGGTTAGTATTGTATCGGATTGTGATTCAAGATTTATATCTCATTTTTGGCAAAGCATATAGGAGAGTCTTGGCACCCGACTCAAATTCAGCACAGCTTACCATCCACAGACAGATGGTCAATCGGAGCGCACGATTCAGATCTTGGAGGATATGCTGTGATCGTGTATGCTAGACTTTGGAGGATCTTGGGAAGATCATTTGCACTTGGTGGAGTTCTCTTACAACAACAGTTATCAGGCCAGCATCTAGATGGCACCATTCGAGGCTTTGTACGGTAGAAAGTGTAGATCGCCAATATGTTGGAGTGACGTTGGTGAGCGTCAAATACTGGGTCCAGAATTGGTAATGCAGACAGTGGAGAAGGTAAAACAAATTCAGAATCATCTTCGAGCAGCTCAGGACAGACATAAGCATTGGGCTAATACACACAGGCGTCCCCTAGAGTTCAAAGAATGAGAGCACGTATTCTTGAGGATTTCTTCCACTCGAGGTACTATTAGATTCGGGAGCAGAGGCAAGTTGAGCCCATGGTACATCGGGCTATTTGATATTCTGGAGCGCATTGGTGAGGTGGCTTATCGTCTTGCATTACCTTCATCCTTAGAGGGAGTGCATGACGTATTCTATGTCTCACAGCTGAGGAGGTACGTGACTGACCCAAGTCACGTAGTCGATCATTCAGAGATCGCAGTGGGCCCTAGTTTGAGATATGAAGAACAACCAGTTGGCATACTCGACGTCAGTGAGAAGACACTACGAGGACAGACAATTAGACTGGTTCGTGTAGCTTGGAAATATCACTCTCCTGGCTAATCGACTTGGGAACGGGAGGATATTATGCTCCAGCGTTATCCTCACTTATTCCCGGATGCAGGTATAACCTAAGCATTCTTGTAATTTCCATAGTTCTTTCCTTTAGTAGTTATTCTTCGATTGCGAGAATAGATAATTAGACTGGTTCGTGTAGCTTGGAAACATTACTCTCCTGGCGAATCGACTTGGGAACGGGAGGATATTATGCGCCAGCGTTATCCCCTTGGGTTGAACACTCAACACCGATAAAATAACATATTTAATATGAATAATATAATAAAATTTGAAGAAAAGAAAGCATCCAGCAAATCTTATCGTAAAGAATACGGCAAATATATATCCATACAATCGCATCCTAAATAATACAAAAAATACAAATATCCAGCAACTAGCTATACTACTACGAATCTGCAGGAGACTGACCACCGGCGCGCATGAAGGATAAGAACAGCTCATAATGCTCCCGTAGAATCGACGCCGATGTCGATGGAGAAGGCAGTAACGTCGGTGGAGTCTGTATCGATATAGGCGCACTAAGAGGCCGTACCCGCTCCAAGTCTGCGAGTCGCTGGTTGTAAGAATCTATGGTAGATAACAGCCTCGTACTGTTATAAACCATTGAATCCTGCATCATCGTCAGCCTCTCGTCCACCGATAGCTGTGATGCCTGCAGCTCCGTGATGTTGCAGTCTGTCGAGGCTCTAAGATCATTTGTCAAATCCCGGAGCTTCGTGATGCTGCGGTCGAGCATATCGAATCATGCGATGAGCGTCGGATCGTCCGCCTGCGGATGGAAACGGGGATGCTCCTCTATCCTTCATAGCAACTCGTCACGGAGAGACGCAATCTGACTGTCAACGGCCTCCTGGACTCTGGCCGACGACTGTGAGGGCTGTGTGGAATATGCAGCTGTCGGGGAGGCCCTAGATGACTGCGTCACAACCAGGGCGCTATAGGATCCCGTACCGTAGTACGTACCCCTCTGGAGACCACCAACTGCGGTCACCCACAGGTCATCCGCCGACGGAGCTGGAGCGGGCTGCGAGGAATTACCAGCCTCTCCCGGTGTAGGTGCACTAGCAGTCGCCCTCTCACGCAGCCTAAGATACTCGGCCTAGAAAGGTTTGAAAACTCGATAGTTGCCTAAGTTATATTAAAATTAACACAAAGTAAAGTAATATTTACATAGGTCTGCGAGGCCCTCTCATTAATGAGATTTCCGTCCTTGCGATGGGTGGCCAAGAAGACGGTCACCATATTTGCATTCTCACCCCTCTGTACCTGTTAAAAATATATTATTTAGTACTAAACTTAAATATTTTTTTCTACTACCATTTTATTGTACTTACATTAAAATAATATATTTGAAAAGAAAAAAATACCAAACGACAAAAATGTTCCGTCATCAGAATCGAGCCACCACACCACTTGGCAGCATTCCGCCTAGCCGTCTTGGCCTTCTCAGACCTTTCCTTGTAGCTCGGATCATCGAATCTAGCCCTCATCGCAGTCCACTGCTCATGCATGATCCAACCTTGGATCGGTTTTCTAGCACGATCACGAGCCTTCTGGTCATCCAGAGCATCTCGGATAAGCTTCGCGGCAACGGTAGAAAACAGCCGCTCGATCAACTCGGCCCGGTGCAGAGGATAGAAATACATTTTCTATAATAAATAATTTAGTAATTGAGCATCACGGATAAGTTATATAATATGCATAAATTAGAGGATTTATTTAATATACTTTTACCTGGAAGTGCGTAAACCAGAATGCCTTCCTCTCCTCCGGAGCCTCAGAGTAGTTAATCCAAAGGCCACCATAGTTGTTCCTCAGAAATTGGCCTAGGCGTCTCTGAACCGACGATGGACGATATCTATACAGAGATAATTATTTTGATCGAAAAAGTCAATATACGATGAATAAAGAAATATACGATATATTTTATGCTAAACCATCTAATTGACTTACTTTGTACCGTCGGCCCTAATCTCTGTCCTCGTCTCCTCCGGAGGTGCGCATGGAGGATCTTGCTGATGCTGGGACAACGTGGGCACGACCTCCTCGAACATGCTCATCTGTTCCCATGGTTCCGTCAACAGGAGGAACGCTGGACGAGGGAGTACTATCACGCCTGGAATTACTCATCCCAACAGTCGGAGATATGAGTGATCGATATACTAGAGTACTGGGCGACGATGATCCAGAACTAATAGTAGACAGTACCGGAGGAGCACTCTGTCTACCTCGGGACTTGCCGAATCCTCCGCGTCGTCCTGTCATACCTGATAACAACATATGATGAATATAGAAAAATATAAATATATAGTACATTATACAGTCAAAATGTGATGCATATCTCAAAGCATTATATAGTCAAAATATAAAACATATATTCGTTAAAATAGTACATTCTACAGTCAAAATATAGTTACATTCTACAGGAAAAATATTTTATTTTTAATCATCTTCAGAAAATTCATCTTGTTCGCCTTCCTCGTCCTCCTCTCCCTCTTCCTCCTCCTCGTCTTCACTTTCATCTACTTTGTCTTCGTCTTCGTCTTCCTCTTCGGATAATTCTACATCTTCTATATTATTACTCGTGTAATAAGTAACTTTCGTTGAGTCCACATCTACAATATTTGTTACAAGAGGTAGATCATCCTCCTGATAAGCTATTTCGTCAATATCAAAGGTATTTCTAGCTTTAGTCTTGCATACTGCCCACCAATCTGACCTCGCTATTCCCTATCTAGGATAAGTTGTGAAGTACACGAGCTGAGCCTGACTTGATAGGACAAATGGTTCGTAGCCTTGATATCTACGCTTGTAGTTTATATCCACAAGGCCATGCTTATCAATTTTTCAACCTTGATCTTAAATCGGATCGAACCATTCACACTTGAATTAGCACGATATTAGCAGGTTCTATGCCATAATTATATGTCAAATCCATAATCTCTCGTAAGATGCCAAAAAAATTATTGCTTGGATCGACATCTTTGTAGTTCGAAGATTTGATATACAAATAACTATTTTTTGTGGAATCAAGATCCAGAAAGCTGTCTCTGATAGGAGCATTTGTTGACTTGAACCTGAACCTATTCACACAGAAACTTGACCATATTTTAACGGCAGTAATTGGTCTCTTGGCTAGAGTTCTAATAGATTCAGTCTTAGGTGTTATTAGACGATCGACCTAAATACCAAAGTAGCGATAGTAAGTTATTTGTTTTGCAAGTGTAGAATTAAAAAGTAATTACCAAGCATTTTACATATGCTCTCAACCAAGAAGAAAAATGGCATCTCATTTCTTGTTCTACTTCTTCGTCTGTTATGTAGGGTCTAACCGTCCTCAACTCATCATTATATGTGCTAAAAAATAATGAAGCAACTGCTGATTAGTAGCATAATAGTATCTTATACTATTACATTAAGATGATATAAACGTGGACGTAATAATTACTTACCCCTCTAGCTTCTCCACTTCATCCTCGTCGCAATTGAGTAATATATACAACTGAGCAGCCCTTAGCTCATCGTTATTCAAATATCTCTTCTTCATTTTTTCCGAAGGCTTTCCGGATGCATTGAATACTTTGAGTATTACATCATTAGATTCCTGATATGCGTTATCGTTTCTTGGAGCTTTCGTTCTATTAGTAGCAACATACGGTTTGAAATACTTCGAGCAAAAGTTTATAATCTCCTCGAGAACATAAGCTTCACAAATAGAGCCCTCAACCCGTGCCTTATTTTTTACCTTTCTCTTTAGGTGATTCAGATGTTGTTATAAGGGGTACATCCACCGATAATCGACAGGACCACCAACACGTGCCTCATAGGAAAGATGAATTGGCAAATGCTCCATAGAGTCGAAGAATCCAGGAGAAAATACCTTCTCGAGCTTACATAGTTGTCACGACCCGCACCCGGATATTCGGGCACGAGTGCGTGGGCACGTCCAGCCTACGCCGCAGTGTCGGCGGTAGTACGCTGTCTAGGTCATTTTCTGGGATCAATAACTATCTATCTCATCCACAATAATAAACGGCAAAGATAATCACAGGAATAAGAATGCTTGGATTTCATAATATTTAATCTGTGACAATCAAATCCACAGTTAATACAAAGCCAGAAGATAAATCGGGGACAAACCCGAGTATATGCTGAAAGGAAATAAATAAGCAGCTACTGCTAACTACTCTGCAGAAGTAGCCTCCTGGATGGGAACTGGCTCCTCATATGGGTCACCTGCTAACTCATAGGGGCCATAATAGGTAGGGGCAAAGTTCTCAACATCGCCTAAAACAACGGATCCAGTCAGGAAAGGAGCAAAGTACACAATGCACAACAAGATTAAACTAAATATTTATGACAATTAAATTGAATATCATGTTGAGAAACTGCATAACAGAACATCATTATCTCAGAGTTAAAGTTGTAAACAGGAATATGAGAAAGCAGAAATAAAGGAGACAGGAAATGAAACTACAACAGTCAGCAAGATATATAACAAGACCAGAAACTATCTGTGTGAACTTGTGTTTTTTAGAATACCTAGTTGGCATGTAGGGGTTTATAGGGTTAAACCGGCCGCCATAGACGGCTATTAAACAGGAATAATCGAGATTCGGCTGATGGACAGTCGTGTACCAACAGCTATTAATCATGGCAAGAGTCAGGGTAAGCTACATGCCTTTCAGTATTCTCCCACCCGACATGAAAAACAAGACATGAAATACAGTATCCAAGACATAAAATCCAGTATTCTAGCACTACGTATAATCATCAAGGGTACGAGTAAAGCAGGGAATTAACTATCACAATATAAAGATTAAACTTGAAGTGCAGGTACTTGCTTGTTGTTTGGATCCGATTAATTGTTCTTCAGGGAAAATCCAAAGATGAGTCCAAAAGCTGAAATAAACATTACCATCACGCTCAGAAGACGTCAAATAGCTAGAAACGCCTGTCCTTGGGTCCAATTTGGAGACAAGGACAAAAACGGCAGTTTCGGGTCAAAACGGGGTCCACCGTTGGGCCCGCTTTGCACCGAAAAACGCGTCCGGGTCAAAGGTCTCCAAATTCACCAAACTTAGTGTTAACAGGTCAGGAACGCTGATACGAACCCAACGGAACTTCCAGATTTGGATTCCGATGAGCCGAACACAAAATCGCCCGTCGAGCGGGGCCTATGGGGCCCACGACACGCGATTTCGTCAACGTTCTCAGAATCGAACCAAACTTGACTCACAGGACCAGCGTATCGCTACGAGTCCGATGGCGCAAGTTTTGTCTCGATCTGACGAGTGTACACGCAGTTAGGGTGAATTGCAGAAAAGGCGGATACGGGGCGATGTCCGCGGATACGCGTTGATTCCGGTGTGCACGCACACCCGAATCAGCTTTCACGAAATCTCACACGTCCGTATCGACGACGCGCACGTATCTGTGAAGACCGCACGCGACCAAGTCGTCCCGTTTGGCGGGGCGCACTCAGTTCCGGGGTGAAACAGGGTCTGGTTTTTCCTGTTTTTGGATCGCGGTGTGCGATCGCCACAGGACGCGATGCCCCGAACAGTTTGTCCGGACACCGAGAGGGTCATACAGGCTTCACAATGCAATTTACGGAAATGGAAACGGAGCTACGAGGCGAAAGTTACACGCACCTGAAGGGGACCCGAAATCAGGGTAGAGTCGTGTCCGACTCGTGTCGGACACGCGAAGAGGAATTAGGGCTAGGGTTAGGGTTTTGCTCCGGTGACGGCGGCTCGGCCGGCGGAGGAGGCCAAGGCGGCCGGGGACAGCGCGGGGGGCACGGCGAGGCGGCTGGGGACCGTCGGCGGCGGCGGAGGGGTCCGCCGGAGCTGCTGCCGCTGTTCCTCGGTGTTGCGGCTGCCGTCGTCGAACGGGGAGGAGGAGAAGAGGGAGGGGCTGCAGCGGCGAGGTCGGGGGAGCAGGGCGGCGGGGTCGGCCGGCGTCGAGGCGGCGGGGCGGTGCAGCGTGGTGGTGACTGGCGGCGGCTGAGGGGAGAGGAGATCGGAGGGGTAACCGGAGAGGGGTTTTATAGGGCGTCGAGGGCGTTCGTGGCCGAGGGGGTGGCCGGGTCCTGCGGCACAGCGGGCGGAGCGGCGTCGAGGCCGGGCGAGGCACGGGCTGAGCGACGGTGGACGCGGGGCGGTTGCGCGGTCGTGCAGGGAAGGGGGTGGAAACGGGTCGCGGGTCGGGCGGGTTCGGTCGGCGGACCCGACCCGACCCGTTAAGGTATTGGGCTGGGCCGCGGGTGAGGTTTTGGGCCAGGTTTGGGTTTGGGCCGGGTATATAATAATAATAATAATAATAATAATAATAATAATAATTAATTAATAAATAAATAATTAAATAGTTTTTAGGTGATTAAAAATAGGTCCGGGGTCCAATAAATTCCAGAAAAATTACCCTAAGTCCAGTTTTTCATTTTACACCCAAAAATATTATTTCTATGATATTTTAATATTATTTATTATCAATAAAAAAATCATTTATTAATTAAAGACCTTGATTTTAATTACAGAAAATTTCCAGAAAATTCCAGAAAATTGCAAAAAATCCCAATTTATAATATTTTAAAAAATCAGGGGCTTACAATCTACCCAACTTATAAAATTTTGTCCTCGAAATTTAAAAAAAATCGAGCCATAATCGGTTAATCTTTCATGTATATCAATTGCAATCTCCTTGCGGTAAATTAAATCCAAATCATGTTCACTGCAATCCTTTCATGATTTAAGATGACTACTTGTTTCAATCAAAATTTAACCTATGGTTATTACTTCTTACTTCCTCAAATTATCCACAAGCAGATTTTTAATTTTTAGTCCATATAGTATTTTCAAGATGACCTTGCCTCACGATTCGAATTATCATAATTCCTCTAGAAGTGATTCGAGTCCAACAATATTTGTATGTTTCAGCCCTTTTAAATTACATTCACATCCTCAATATTCCAACTAGGTAGTCCAACCATCAACTTTTAATTTCTTAATTCAAATTATCAAATTGAAAAATAATTTAAGTGTAGTCCACCAATGTTCAAGTCTGAATTACATCCTCTAAATTCAAGTTGACGATTTTACTCTCATTATTCAAAATTAAATCATGTACCTAGGATGTAACTATTGGGTCCTCGATATCAATTCATTAATCATCTTAGTCACTCCTCTAAATTTTCAAAATTAGAATGGCTTGCTCCTTCCAATCTAACCTTACTCGGTCACAATCCAAAAGATATTCCTCCCGAGTTGACAAATGCATTGCTACCCAACTTAGAATTTACCCATTCATCACAAAAGACTATATACCTTAAGGAAATATTCCTTAATATGTTTACCTATGTCATTCAATCCTCGAATTTCAACGCCGATCATATCACATATGATATGTCCTCAATTACGAAAGTTTAATCCTCAAGTATGTGATCGGCCTATGTGGCATATCTAGTACTATCTATGTACTAACTTATACTAGGCACGAGATTTCGTCTTTCCGAAATAAGGGAAAACGAAGATCAATAATAAAGAGTTCAAGGGTGGGGTGAAAGGAAATATCGGGTTCAAGGCATTTTTAAAGTATTCAGGTGGAAATTGTCAAGCGATTGTGGATTGAATCCTATCTTGGTGATTCCTATTCACATGCTTGAATTAATACAGTTATGCTCAGTCATGTCTAGGGCAGGTATACTAGTCAACTGTATATCTCAATCCACGCAAAAGTAGTGCGAAGGACGAATCAAAATGCACTAAGGTTGATCATACCGTAATACACTGATTCTGAATAGACAATTGTATTAGTGTGTCGACCCCCTAATACATATGTCATGAACAAGCTTGATAAAAGGATAAGCTTGCAAAACTAGGCTATAAAATAGCAGCATAAGTCAAGTACAGCAAAATGAAGTGCGCTAGATGGTGATGAAAGAAGGTACAAATTATTTAAGTTCACAAAACAACCTACAATAAGCACAATAACAAAAGATTCTACAAACTCTACAGTTATCAGATATAAAAGCATACAAGGTTGTTAGTAAGTTCAAAATTACTAGGTTGGGGCTGAGGTCACGAACCAATAGGCACAAGCTAAAATAATACTAGAAAACGGTATCTACGAATCACTTACGTGCATTAGTGACTCTAAGAGTCTGCACGTTCTCCACGGTCATCGCGTAAGTTTGTCCGTGTTTTTGGAGCAGCTGCACAGTCCCTCACTCGATGTGCTGCTGATCCACAAAGTAGACAAACACCTAGCCTCTTTCTACAATCCTTCCAAATATGACCTTGTTTTCGACAATAGCCACAGATGGGAGCTCGTTGGTTCTGCCCTTGGGTTGGATTCATCTGTGGTCGTTTTGCCGCTCTTTCCTGCTGTGCTTGGTCTGGTGCTGACGCATACGGCCGCTTCCGGCTAGACTCGATCCTTGTGGTGCACTCCACAGGTCGTGCTGCAGTAAGAACGTCTTCGTCGAAGGTAATTACATTTGAACTGCTTGGCTTACGTGACTCCGAGCTAATTCTGTCGATGAAGTTCTCCGCTTGGTTTTGCTGAGTTTCTTGTTGAACCTTTTGATAGGCTTGCATCATTATGTAGAACATGCGGAATATCTGCTGTTCGTCCATAGGCGGTCCCGGTGGGAAGGAAGGCATCCGTGGAATAGGCTGCGTCGAGGGTGGAACGCCATCTTGACGGATTATTGAGGCAGGCTGACTTGCTTGACTGCCTTGTGATGATTGGCCTTCACCGACTGGTATCACATCGTTTCCTTGGGTAATCATAACGGTTTATGGTGTTTCTGCATGAGTCTCATTGCTGGCTTGTGGGTCCATCTCCCTGTATCCAAAATAACCAATAAGAGGCACACAGGAATCAAGGCAAGATGCAAGTTCATATTAGTTCGAATACGATACAGATATCAAAAATGATTCAAGCAAGTGGATGAGATCCTATAAACTTATCCTAGCTTTATTGCAGGCCTGTTCGGTCCCTGAGTTAAAACCGAACAATTTAGTCGTTGGACCTGCATGGGCCACCACAAAAATGTGTCACGACCCGCACCCGGATATTCGGGCACGAGTGCGTGGGCACGTCCAGCCTACGCCACAGTGTCGGCGGTAGTACGCTGTCTAGGTCATTTTCTGGGATCAATAACTATCTATCTCATCCACAATAATAAACGGCAAAGATAATCACATGAATAAGAATGCTTGGATTTCATAATATTTAATCCGTGACAATCAAATCCACAGTTAATACAAAGCCAGAAGATAAATCGGGGACAAACCCGAGTATATGCTGAAAGGAAATAAATAAGCAGCTAGTGCTAACTACTCTGCAGAAGTAGCCTCCTGGATGGGAACTGGCTCCTCATATGGGTCACCTGCTAACTCATAGGGGCCATAATAGGTAGGGGCAAAGTTCTCAACATCGCCTAAAACAACGGATCCAGTCAGGAAAGGAGCAAAGTACACAATGCACAACAAGATTAAACTAAATATTTATGACAATTAAATTGAATATCATGTTGAGAAACTGCATAACAGAATATCATTATCTCAGAGTTAAAGTTGTAAACAGGAATATGAGAAAGCAGAAATAAAGGAGACAGGAAATGAAACTACAACAGTCAGCAAGATATATAACAAGACCAGAAACTATCTGTGTGAACTTGTGTTTTTTAGAATACCTAGTTGGCATATAGGGGTTTATAGGGTTAAACCGGCCACCATAGACGGCTATTAAACAGGAATAATCGAGATCCGGCTGATGGACAGTCGTGTACCAACAGCTATTAATCATGGCAAGAGTCAGGGTAAGCTACATGCCTTTCAGTATTCTCCCACCCGACATGAAAAACAAGACATGAAATACAGTATCCAAGACATGAAATCCAGTATTCTAGCACTACGTGTAATCATCAAGGGTACGAGTAAAGCAGGGAATTAACTATCACAATATAAAGATTAAACTTGAAGTGCAGGTACTTGCCTGTTGTTTGGATCCGATTAATTGTTCTTCGGGGAAAATCCAAAGATGAGTCCAAAAGCTAAAGTAAACATTACCATCATGCTCAGAAGACGTCAAATAGCTAGAAACGCCTGTCCTTGGGTCCAATTTGGAGACAAGGACAAAAACGGCAGTTTCGGGTCAAAACGGGGTCCGCCGTTGGGCCCGCTTTGCACCGAAAAACGCGTCCGGGTCAAAGGTCTCCAAATTCACCAAACTTAGTGTCAACTGGTCAGGAACGCTGATACGAACCCAACGGAACTTCCAGATTTGGATTCCGATGAGCCGAACACAAAATCGCCCGTCGAGCGGGGCCTATGGGGCCCACGACACGCGATTTCGTCAACGTTCTCAGAATCGAACCAAACTTGACTCACAGGACCAGCGTATCGCTACGAGTCCGATGGCGCAAGTTTTGTCTCGATCTGACGAGTGTACACGTAGTTAGGGTGAATTGCAGAAAAGGCAGATACGGGACGATGTCCGCGGATACGCGTTGATTCCGGTGTGCACGCACACCCGAATCAGCTTCCACGAAATCTCACACATCCGTATCGACGAAGCGCACGTATCTGTGAAGACCGCACGCGACCAAGTCATCCCGTTTGGTGGGGCGCACTCAGTTCCGGGGTGTAACAGGGTCTGGTTTTTCCCGTTTTTGGATCGCGGTGTGCGATCGCCACAGGACGCGATGCCCCGAACAGTTTATTCGGACACCGAGAGGGTCATACAGGCTTCACAATGCAATTTGCGGAAATGGAAACGGAGCTACGAGGCGAAAGTTACACGCACCTGAAGGGGACCCGAAATCAGGGTAGAGTCGTGTCCGACTCGTGTCGGACACGCGAAGAGGAATTAGGGCTAGGGTTAGGGTTTTGCTCCGGTGACGACGGCTCGGCCGGCGGAGGAGGCCAAGGCGGCCGGGGACAGCGCGGGGGGCACGGCGAGGCGGTTGGGGACCGTCGGCGGCGGCGGAGGGGTCCGCCGGAGCTGCTGCCGCTGTTCCTCGGTGCTGCGGCTGCCGTCGTCGAACGGGGAGGAGGAGAAGAGGGAGGGGCTGCAGCGGCGAGGTCGGGGGAACAGGGCGGCGGGGTCGGCCGGCGTCGAGGCGGCGGGGCGGTGCAGCGTGGTGGTGGCTGGCGGCGGCTGAGGGGAGAGGAGATCGGAGGGGTAACCGGAGAGGGGTTTTATAGGGCGTCGAGGGCGTTCGTGGCCGAGGGGGTGGCCGGGTCCTGCGGCGCAGCGGGCGGAGCGGCGTCGAGGCCGGGCGAGGCACGGGCTGAGCGGCGGTGGACGCGGGGCGGTTGCGCGGTCGTGCAGGGAAGGGGGTGGAAACGGGTCGCGGGTCGGGCGGGTTCGGTCGGCGGACCCGACCCGACCCGTTAAGGTATTGGGCTGGGCCGCGGGTGAGGTTTTGGGCCAGGTTTGGGTTTGGGCCGGGTATATAATAATAATAATAATAATAATAATAATAATAATAATAATAATAATTAATTAATAAATAAATAATTAAATAGTTTTTAGGTGATTAAAAATAGGTCCGGGGTCCAATAAATTCCAGAAAAATTACCCTAAGTCCAGTTTTTCATTTTACACCCAAAAATATTATTTTCATGATATTTTAATATTATTTATTATCAATAAAAAAATCATTTATTAATTAAAGACCTTGATTTTAATTACAGAAAATTTCCAGAAAATTCCAGAAAATTGCGAAAAATCCCAATTTATAATATTTTGAAAAATCAGGGGCTTACAATAGTGTTACCGCAATATCCTTCTCTTACTTTTCTAGACGATCGACGAGCAACTTAGTACAACAAAGATCTCTGAAGAATATACTGAGCTCTGTCAATGGATCCCAAATGACCTGCGGTAAGAATTCCCAAAATGTAATCGGAATTAACCTCTCCATGAATACATAATAATCGTGGCTCTTCATACCCACCAGTTTATTCTCCTTGAGGTTGACACATCTTCTTAAGTTTGATACGTACCCTTCTAGAAACTTTAGACCTTGAATCCACCTACAAAGTCTTCCTTTATCCTCTTTCTCTAGTGAGAAAACTGACTTAGGTTGCTTTAACTTTCCATTCTCCTCCTCTATCAAATGCAATGCAGGACGTCTATATATTTCTTCTAAGTCCAACCTGGCCTTCGGATTATCTTTCGTCTTTCCCTTTTTACAGTATTAATTATGTTATCAAATATATTCTTCTCGATATGCATGACATCAAGGTTATGTCTAATCAGATTGGTGCTCCAATATGGCAGATCCCAGAATATACTCCTCTTTGTCCAGTTATGGGTGCGACCAAATCTGTCACACTTGTACCCCTTAGCAGGCTCATTGATAGCACTTGATAAATCTTTTACCTCTTTCCATATCATATATCCGGGCCACCTTGGCGGTGGATTGGCCTTCTTCACAACTCCCGCACGAAAATTATTTTGGTTCCTCCGGTACGGATGATCCTTCAACAGAAATTATCGATGACAATCGAAGAAGCACGGTTTATCTTCGTATTTCAAAAGAAAAACCTTAGTACGGTCCATGCAATATGGACATGAGAGACGACCATGTATGATCCATCCCGATAATATTCTATAGGCCAAAAAGTTGTTGATGGTCCACATAAGTGCTGCCCTCATCTGAAAATTCTGCTTTCTTGAAATATCGTACGTGTTGGTACCTACTTCCCACAGCTGATTCAACTCATCTATCAGAGGCTGTAAATACACATCGATGTTCCTCTTCGGATTGTTCGGACCCGGGATAATAACGGTTAGGAATATATACGGAGTCTTCATTCACATCCAAGATGGTAGATTGTACGGAGTGACGATCACAGGCCAACACGAATACTGGGAGCCCAAAAGTCCGAATGGGGTAAAACCGTCAGAGGAGAGCCCCAATCTGACATTACACGGATCCGAAACAAAATCTGGATACTCTCAATCAAAGTGCTTCCATGCTTCTCTATCGAATGGATGATCCAATACTCCTTCGATCTATTTTCTTCTGTGCCAACTCATATTTTCTGCAGTCTCCTTAACCATAAATAACCGATGCAACCGCGGCGTCAAAGGCAAGTAGTGCATCGAATCGGTAGGCTTCCTTGCACCGACAGACTTTCCTCTAACAGTGGCCTTGTAGCGATCAGTACCACAGAATCTGCACGCATCTTCATCATTGTCGTCTTTGTAGTACTACATGCACCCGTTGTGACATGCATCAATTTTCTCGTATTTTATCCAGAGCAATCTCACCATCCTCTTAGATCGATAGAAGTCTTTAGGCAACTTTGCACCCTCGGACAAGATCTCTATAATCAAATCGATCAGTCGATTATAGCATTCTTGCGACATGTTAAAATCGGACTTGATGTTCAATAATCTTGTAACCACCTCCAACGGTGAATGATCCTCACAACCAGGATATAGTGGAGTCCTTGCATTCTCCAGCAACTCCATAAACTTTGCAGCATTGGCATTCGGTGCCTCCTGAGCTGTATCATAATTGTCCGAATTGCAACTAGGTCCCGCCGTATCATAATTTTCTGGATTGAAACTAGGCCCCGCCGCATCATAAACCATGTTCACCCACCCGTCGTTTTAAGCATCGTGGTCGTGGACATCCATATACGGCTCCACATAAGGCTTCGACTCTGATGCTAGAGACACAAATTTTTCGTGCGCGGTCCACTGATAGTAATTCGGCGTGAAGCCCTTCAAGTACAAATGATATATGACTTCCACTTTTGGATGATATTTTCTGTTGTGATATCTCACACACTGATACTTAATTTTGGTACCTTCCATGTAATGAGGGGA